>JACEFZ010025249.1:130000-292500 GCA_014155875.1 Cepaea nemoralis
ATGTTGGTTTGTGTCTGTGACGTCAGCTGGGGGGATCGGTCGGCGGCTATCCTTTGTGCTCGTCTGTTCTTGTGGTTTTCTTTGTTGGTCCCATCTAAACACACATCCCCCATCCTCACACACATCCTTCACCCACCCGCACAGATGAAGATGGTTACTCCTGCTTCGTCTGGCTTGACTGGCTGCAGTCCTTATAAGGACTTTTTATTAGGTCTTTTAGTCTCCTTTATTGTGTATTTTCTGTATGAGCTTTTCGAAGTTTCTATTTTCCGTTTTGTGCCTTTTTCTTCTTCGAGTTTGAGCTTCTGTTGCCATTCAATTTTTTCCTCCGCCCTCAGCCATGGTTTTCTTTCTCCGTCTTCTATGTAGTACGAGTAGTCGGCATTACGTTCCAAATGTCTAGTTGGGTATTCTACCGGTCTCCTGAGTTTATTTGGTTTCTTCTTTTCTCTTTCATACCAACACCTTTTGAATTTTGAATTCCTGGTGCCTGAGTTTCTCCACTCTTTGCGATTCTCGTAGCTCCTCCAAGGTAGGAATCCGTGCTCTCTCCGTGTCGTCATCAGGGTGTTCATCTCGGTTTTCTTCGGATGTCTGGCGAGATATTGGTTTCCCTTCGTCTGCCTCAGTGCATGCCTTGTGTATGCGGACATGTGTCTGTAATTATGGATATTGCAACTAAGATGTCAACTGCAACGAGAAAAATAGTGTTTAAGTGATATATATAGAAATGTCTTTGTAATCCACTGAAAGTCATCAGACGCGTTGATCGTTTAAGGCGTATCCAACCAAACAAGAATATAGTTAAGTAACCTTTATATTTGCATGTAGTTGTGTCAGTTTGTGTTTGTTTATTCTGTACTGACGAAGGCTTTAGCCCCAACGTCCATTTTGTTTCTTGTAGTCCCGTTCTAGGAAAGTCAACAAACTACTGCTCGTGTGTGTGTGTGTGTGTGTGTGTGTGTGTGTGTGTGTGTGTGTGTGTGTGTGTGTGTGATTTATTCATTGCCTTTATAGAGGCTGTACTTTTGTAAGGATGTGAAACATATGTTGTTTATTTTTTTATGTTGCATATCACTTACAGGACGTTGCAGTCATCACCAGCAATTTTCAGTTGCTGTTGACGTACTAGGCAAGTTGTTACGTTCAGTAGTTTGCCATTGCTTTCTGAACGACCGGCTCCCTGTCACGGGAAACTGTTAGTTTAGTGATTCCTTGATAACTACATATAATATTGCAATATATGAGAATGGAAAATTATGGACCGTGAGTCAGAATAACAATCAAGCCTTTAGTTTTAAGCGAGGACGAAATGTGGGTTATTGACCGACAGTATTAAATAGGATACATTGTGAGGAGTCATTGACCAGCGATGTTAACGAACAGAACGACGCGGAGACTTCGTGAACGATGGAACACACGAAGACGCTGATCAAAGGATTAAAACTGATTGATGTGCGAGCGTATGGAGAATCGGAAAGAACGGAGCGGACAGGAGCACGGAGCGCAACGAATGTATACGTGATTTCACAAACCTTTGAACACGGCAAATACGACTGTTGAGATATGAACATCAAATAGAACAGAAACTTGGACCCAGGTATAAATAATGGGAAACTGGTTTTTCGAGTGGAGTGTGCTACTTGGTTTCCACGAGAAGTGGTGGTTTATTCTTAAGGGATTATGAAAAGGGAGTTACAACGTTTCAAGTCGGATAATACTGATGAACGTTTTGTATTTATTGTGCAATTAGTACTCCCAATTCAGCCAAGGATAATTATAAGGTAGTGGTGGTGTAGAGTATAAATATAAAATAGTGTATTTGAGTGTGAAACCGTAATAATGGGCGTCGGCCGAATTTAGCTGAGCAGTAACATAGTGATTCTGGTATAGATGGGTTCCTATGACCAAAGCAATAGCAACACTCCTGAAAGGAGAGAATGGACTCTGGTCTGGTAAAGCAATAAGTATCGGCCAGAGGGAAGTCGGATGTCAGACATACAGGTCAGCCAGTTCTAGCATTAACGGATACCTATAAGCCATTCTGGCTAAAAGACTTACAGAAGAATAAAGTACAACTAAACATAGATCGGAAACTCAATATTGTACACATGAACTATCTTTAAATGAAGAGGCTATAAGGCCAGAAGTTATTATTGGATAAACAGAACAGTAACAAATAAGACGAACACCGTGAATTAGGTATATTCTATAGACAGTGTTTGTTGGAATTATGTATCCATATAGAGACGATAAGTCATTCGATGATATCGGAGGTATAAACATTACCTGGAATATTGTGTGGTTCATGTGATTGGATAGTTCACAATGAAAGACTTTATCTACTAAAACACGCAATGGTGAACTAACTTTCATTCTAACGTTGTAAAGGATATTGTGTGGACATCATCATCATCAGTCGGAGCGACACTAGACAGGGTGAGCGTAAACAAGTTCTGTGCTGTGGTGACATTATCTATGCCGTTGTGTGATGAGTACAGTGAGATGAATCTTGGACTGTCAATCTTATCTCACCTACAATATAGAACACACCAACAACGTCTTTACATACACTCTATGCAAACCCATGACACTTTTTATTCAATAAATATGTTAGTAGTTATTGGAGGAAACTGTTGTCAGGGTATGGTCTGAGGGAATGAGAGAGAGAGAGAGAGAGAGAGAGAGAGAGAGAGAGAGAGAGAGAGAGAGAGAGAGAGAGAGAGAGAGAGAGAGAGAGAAAGAGAGAGATATAGTGAGTGGAAGACAGGAAGGGGGAGTGTAGACAGAAGTCATACAAGGGTTACAAAAGTATAAGGATTTAAGGTGTGCTTGTCGATTCCACTTTCCTCCCGGGACGACAAGTGACACTCCTATACCAACACGTTATAACACAACGCGCCACGGTCTGTTGCACAAATCGGTCGCGGCTTCGTTTCGAAATCCTGGTAAGCGGCTCACGAACCGCGTTCGCAAGCCTTTGGCCACGGAGCTACATCTGATGGGAGATGCTTTGAAGAGATTAGACCTAGAATCGCTATGGAAAAGGTAACCTTTTACGGACTAATAAAATGATGTCAGTTGCAACGAGGAAAAGAGTGTTCTAGTGCCTAATAGAACCGGTACTTTTGTATGGATGTGAGACGTTGACAATGAGCAGACAAAATGAAAAACATCTAATGGCAGCGGATATGGGGTTTCTGAGGAACATCCAATGTTCGGAACATGGACTAATAATAACAAATAGTTTTTTTCAACATCGTCGTAGCCACACCAAAACCTGGTATAAATGGAATGACATAAACCAAGCATCCCAAATTGACTTTATTCTAATTAGGAAATCAGACAGAAGGCTACTATTAGATTCAAGAGCACTCCCAAATACAGATGTTGATACTGATCACAAGCCAGTCATAATAAAGAAGATTTCACCACACAGGAAAATAAGAAACAAAAAGGTAACAACACATGTCATCAATTATAGGAGGCTGCAGGAAAATACGGTTAAAGACGACTTCAATCAAGAAATCCAAAACCTACATAAGAACATCCCTGATGTCCACTCAAGCGTAGATAAGGAATGGACATGTTTCAAGGCTGCCATGCTCGACACACTGAAAAATAAATGTGGAACAAAGAAAGTAGGGCAGGACAAAAGATTCAGAACAGCCTGGTGGAACAACGAAGTCAAAGATAGCATATTCAAAAGAAGGTAGCATTCAAAAAGTGGATCACAACTAAATCTGAACAGGACTATATTACTTATAGAATAGCACGACGTAATGCCAAACGAACAATTAGAGCATCTAAAGATGAATCCTGGAGAATATACGGTGAACAGATGGCGACCCTTAGCAAAGACTGCCCAAGAGAATTTTATAAACGTGTCACCACAATTAGAAACAGAGATGCATGTTACAACCCAACCACCATCATAAACAGCAAAAGAGGTATGCCAATATTTAATCCACAACAAAGACTAGCAAGGTGGGCAGAATACTTTCAAGAACTACTTAACCCCACAGATAACATAGGAAACCTCACTTTTGTGCCTAAACGCCAGGGACAGCAAGAACCAAATTTCATACCTGCAGAAGTCAAAGCAGTTATACAGAAAAGTCCTAAAAACAAATCACCTGGTCCAGATGGAATAACCACAGAAGCTATTCAGGCCTGTTTTACACAGGAGTTAAATGGCTCACAAGACTTTTTAATATAGCATGGGAAGAAAGAAAAGTCCCAGATGATTGGCAACAGGCAATAATATTACCAATATGGAAAAAGAAAGGCAATATGAGAGAGTGCGAAACATACAGAGGTATATCACTCCTGAGCCATATAGGGAAAATGTATGCACAACTTTTGGAACAAAGAGCTAGACCAATAGTTGAACAACAGTTAAGTAAAGCACAATTCGGTTTTCGGAAAGGTAAAAGTTGCACTGATGCATTATTTACACTTAGACAAATTTGTGAAAAAACTATTGAATATAGTGACCAGCAGAATATTGTGTTTGTAGATCAGGAAAAGGCTTTTGATAGAGTAGACAGATACAAATTATGGACCATCCTTGAAGACTATGGGATAGAAGGCCAACTGCTAGAAAACATCATAGCCATGTACCACTCGAGCCAAAGTGCAGTAAGAACACAGGAAGGTATATCAGATATGTTCACAGTCAATACAGGAGTGAGACAGGGATGTGTGCTCTCTCCCCTGCTATTCAATATCTACATGGACAGAATTTCCAAAGAAGCAAGTCTCGACAGACCAGATTCAGAAAATTTAGAACTCTTTACTCCAGATGAAACAACTGACCCACAGGGAATAAATGAACTTCTATTTGCAGATGATCAGTGCCTGTTTTACAGCGACGAGGGCAGACTACAAAATCATATTACTAATCTGAGTTCAACCTGCAGCAGATACAATATGAGTATAAACACAGCCAAAACCGAAGTAATGCAAGTTAGCAGATCGCCAGGTCCCACTAAGTATACAGATAAATAACACACCTCTGAAACAAGTTAAAGAATTCAAATACCTTGGAAGTATGATCACAGAAGATGGCAGATTAGACAGAGAAATTGAAATCAGATGTCAAAAAGCTAGTGCACTTACATATCAACTGTCACCCTTACTGAAACATCCAAACATACCCATGTCCGCAAAACGACAGATAATAAACAGCATATTCACACCAACCCTATGCTACCAATCTCAAACCTGGACTTTATCCAAATTACACCTTCGCAAAATCAACACCTGCGAAATGAGATGCCTGAGGAGAGCTGCCAACTTAACAATCCGAGACCGAGTAAGAAATGTTACTATCAGACAGACTGTGGGATCAACACCTTGTGCCACATTTATTGAAAGACAGAAGATCAAGTGGTTTGGCCATGTTGTTAGAATGCAACATCAGCAACTACCATCACTGGCCTTACATCAAAGATCATCTGCGACGAGACCACGAGGACGTCCAAGAAGAAAATGGATTGACGACATCAGAGACATTGTACAACCACACGGAATGACACTATCCAGTGCCGCCCACCGGGCGCTGGAACGCAAATTATTCCTCCCCACGACGCTTGACGGCAGAAGTGGAAGATGATGATGATGATGATGATGATCCAATGAATATCATGGACAGAAAGAAAAACCAATGAGAAAGTTCTACAAATAAAACCGTAAACTGGTTAGAGAAATTAGACGCAGACAGTCAAGACAAGGGGAAGGCAGAGAAGTAAATATCTAGATGACTTAGCCACGTGGCAAAACCTAGACAAACAACAACAACAACAACAACAAACACGGAGCTGTTCCTTGACTCTGTGGGTCGTTTAGGCGAAACATGTCCGCCCACGCTTACCGGCATGGCACATGATGATGATATACGTGTTTCTTCTCTTCTTTGCGTTCATCCGGAGTGTTTTTTCAGATGTGATTGCGGTGTGTCTAGTTAGGCACCCTTGGATCGAAACCCTTAGGCCAACACATCCGGCTTTTAGCGTGCATTTTTGACCAGGTTAGCATTCCTGGGAGACTCTCACTTTTGTGGTACTGTCCACCTCCCAGCTTGTAAAGTTGGAAGAGTCGGAGACTGCACGGTCATCCCTCAAATGAAGGCAGGGACAGTCCATAGCATTTTCCGCCATCCTGGGTGGCTTCCATAATTGCAGGGCCGGCACATAGCGCCCTGGTACTGGGCACACAGAGGGAATCGTCACGTCCTGCTCATGGCTGCTTTAATTCCTCACTTCAATATATTGGGCATTTCGTTCACCCCGAGCCTTTCCCGCACAAACCAAGCTGGTCTGCAGTCAGTATCCACTAAGCGAGTTTTTCGGACATGTGCTTGTCGTTGTGTCCGTCAGAGCTGTTCCAGACACGTCGGACATTCGGAAACCACCTAGTCAGAGCTGTTCCGAACAAGAGCGGCATTCGGAAACTAGGTAGTCAGAGCTGTTCCTAGCACAAGAGACAATCGGACGAGACAATTCACTCGGACGTAATTGCGTAGTGTCAATTTTTAGTTTGCCACCCGTAGGACGACACTTCCGACTTCCGGCGGGCATTTTTTAATGAGGTTAGCCTTCCTCTGGTTTCGTAGCACGTAAGACTGTTGTGATGTCGCCAACATCTCAGCTGGTCAATATAGAACGATCAGCGACATCGAGGTCGGCCCTCAAGGGAAGGCAGGGGCAGACCTTGGGCATTCCCTTGCTATCCAAGGAGGCTTCCATAATTGCAGAGCCGGCACATATTGCTCTGAGACTGGGCTCACCCGAGGAGTTGCCACGTCCTGCTCATGGCTGCTTTAGTTCCTCACTTCCATGTGTTAGGCAACCCGTTTGCCACTGATCGCTCAAACACACACCAGGAGCGGTCAGACTGCGAGCGACATCCACTCGGTAAGCTTTTTATTTTGACTTCAGACCACGCAATAGGTCCGCTCGCCGTGCGTTCCATTTTGCGTCATTGAGACGTTCTTCCACTTTTGTCTATACTCTCTGTGAGCTGGATACAGACAGTTTTCGTAGCCATTTCCTTCGACTGGGGCACTTTTCTGACTTTTCGTACTCGCTCACCAGGTAGGCTACATGTGCTGCCGGCTCAGCACCTTACCTTCGTGCAGCAGTGGACGAGAAACGGCCTGGCCCTCTCATCCGGGAATCTCTCATATTCCCCAGCTGAGAGCCTTCGAACATGTAATAGAACTGAGCATGTAGCTTACTCAGTATCACGCTTCTATTCTCGGTAGGCGGGTATCGCGGCCTGGCTCTCAGATGTGAGGGTTTGTGGCTTAGAGGCGTTCAGCCACAGCCCTCGACAGGGAGCCTTAAGAGTTTTGTCCGGACCAAAAGCGTCTGCCTTCGTGCCTTCGTGCACCTTTTTAAACTTTTGACTGCTATCCTCAGTCACCTGCAGAGCAGCAGGTTGTGTCTCTCTTAGTCTGGTCCCTATCCCATATGCTGTCCGATATGTAGTTTTTTAACCCATCGGCAAGCACATGGGGTCGATGGGACACGCAAGCTCCCCCACCACGGCAAGGTGGAGACACATCGGGGGAGATATACGTGTTTAATAGAGACACTGTACCTAAGAACAACGTGACCGAGTAGATGACGCAAACATGTTAATTACCCCGGCACAAGTCAAGGTCGGCCTGATACTCTCTAATGCTGGTGTGTTGTTACCTTTTGTGCACTTACACGACAAAAGATCGGACTCTGCCAAGGTCAACGAGTATTATGGTCCAGAGGGCTGGCGTGTGGGCAGCAGACTAGTCATTAAGCGTGGGTTCGACGCCTCTCTCTTTGCCTGTGTGTGACGCCTAGCTACACACCTTGAGGGAGCCTGTCCCACTTCGGAACGCATTTATTTCTGGCTTACCTACTCTAATAAACCGCTTTGCGTTGATTTCAATGGGATGAGGCGTCGGCAGTTCTGAAAGTAATAGCAAACGACTGAACTAACAGTGGCAGAAAAAAAAAGACAGACAGAAAATAATGTTATAATAAGGTTGTGGGTTCGATTCCGGGCCACATCCTTCGGTTCACGAGTGCATTTTTTCGGAGACTCCTGAAGGTCGTCACTGGAGCTACTGAGTTCGTGCTTTGTGCGACGCTTTCGGCAGTTCGCTGCGGACAGAGACTGAGCTATATGAGATAAAAACTCCGTGCAGTGAAGTCGACCCTATCGATTTTTAAGTGACTTTGAGATACACTCACGTGTATTTTTTTTTCTTTTTGGTTGTGTTACTATCACACTGGTCAGCACGGTCTAATGGATAAGAGCCATGTTTCTTAAACATCCGGTATGCTGATTCCGAAGTTAGTTAGTTAGTTAGTTAGTTAGTCGACAGATCATCCTCATTGCACAACGAACCATTCAGTCCATAAGTGCTCGGATCCCCTCCTCAGCAAATCCCGCAGCGTGTAGCGGCTAACGACGCCAGTTCTGTGTTGGTTTATCAATCTTCTTTGGCTTCCTGCGTAGTGTTCTTGTTTGGCCACCCCTCTTTTAATTTGCTGGTCTCGCAGTCTGGCCATGGTTGTAGATTCACAGTCATCACTTGGTTCTCGCAAAAGTCTTACTTCTCGTAGAGCATTCAGAATGTCAGCCTGGTCCATGGCGCGTCCGCCCTCCCCAGTAGCCTCACCTGCGAGCTTGTCAGCCCGCTCATTTCCTTGTACTCCCGCATGCCCTGGCACGAAGATGAAACTAATCTTTGCCAGCCGAAACCGCTCCAGAGGCAGCAACCATTCTCTTCTGATCGACCCCTCCTCTATCCTCTTGATCATGTTCATTGAGTCGCTAAGGAAACAAGCCCTAGTGAATGTCTGTGTCTCGAGCCATGTTATTGCTTTACTTACTGCCATGACTTCCATGGTCAGGCTACTTGTGGTTTCAGTGAAAGCACCAGCGTTTTTGAAAGCGCTGATTCCGAAGTAGCGGGTTCTACCCCTACACCTGTCAGTTGGACTAAAATGTTGACATCTGACTCTTATATTTTTTTTTTTGTTGCTACATCTTATTTACAGGACATCGCTGTCAACACCAGCACTGATGTTGTTGATGTCTTGGCAAGTTTACGTTCAGTAGTTTGCCATTGCTTTCTGAACGACCGGCTCCCATACCAACACGTTAAAACCTAGCGTGACACGGACTGCTGCCAAATCGAACGTAGGTAAGCGGAATTAAAAACCGAGTCCGTAACGTCTGTGCCACGGAGGGAGGCCATCCTTGAATTGGGAGGGGGGGGGGGGGGTGTAAATGACAAGTACCTCAGAATTCAGCATAAATTCGCCTGGTGGCGAGGGACACTGATAATAGCGAAAGCTAAACTACAAACGCCGTCTCCCTGGCGAAGGTGTTAACGACTTTCTCCGTAATCCCGTATATCGACGCGAGGGAACACAGCCGCGCGAGATTCTGCAGCGGATCGCGTCGCGTTGGTTACTTACGAGGTATGTAAGCCAATCTTGCCAAGAACATCAACAGCAGTTGAAAAATGCTGGTGTTGACTGCAACGTCCTGTAAGGGATATGCAACTTTTTAAAAAAACACACACGTACACATGCAAAAATCAGTCCAATGCACTAGAAGTAGTAGGACGTCTATGGACTTCGTTTGAGTTCAAAGCCAGCGCACGCACGCACGCACATATGCACTCGCGCACGCAAGCACAAATACACACATACACACACAGAGGCTTTCACACTGGGGAGGGATGGGTACCTAAGTGTATGCACCTCGTCGTGAGCGTGCACGTTCGAACTATTTATAGCAACATAATAACAGGACCTCGGCGTTCGAATAAAGTGAATAGTAAATAGTTATAGATGTCACCTCTACAACTGTTAACTAAACATTGTGTCATTGTGTGGGCTCCGTTTGTTTTGTGTTTTTTTTGCAGAAAATAGCTGATATTAAACATTGCAGTCGTGGAGGTTTTTGTGGTTTGGGAGAGGTATAATTTCCAGCAATTTCCCCAGAAGTGCTGTTGAAAAAAACCCTGAAAAGGACAATCCGATGGTGATGTGTTTAACTAAGCGTGTAACAACATGTCTTCTGGCGTCCTTCGCCATGTGACCTGGGTGTTTGGTGTTTGAACGGGTGTATTAGTTGAGTCGTTTGCTTTTTTGGGGGATCGATGTAGAAGTTACACGTCACTTTCTCCTTGTGGAACATTTTTGTTTGCGTGGGATCGTTGTCCGTTGTTGTTGTGTGTGTGTTTTTTTTTTAAATGTCGCCTTCGTCCTCGTCATCTCATCATCATTATCATCATGTTGTTGTTGTTGTTGTTGTTGTTGTTGTTGTTGTTGTTGTTCTTCTTCTTCTTCTTCTTCTTCTTCTTCTTCTTCTTCTTCTTCTTCTTCTTCTTCTTCTTCTTCTTCTTCTTCTTCTTCTTCTTCTTCTTCTTCTCTTTCTCCTCCTCCTCCTACTCCTCCTCCTCCTCCTCCTCCTCCTCCTCTTCTTCTTCTTCTTATTCCTTGATGTTTAGTACGAAAGAAAAAGAACATCAGTTCTTAAAAGTCGCTTAATAGTCCACATGGTCGACTTCGTTGCACCGGGTTTCTTCTTCTTCTTCTTCTTCTTCGTTCATCCGGAGTTTTTTTTTTTTTCGGATGTGATTGCGTTGTGCCTGTTTACAGCAGAGCTGCGTTCATGCGCCGTTAGGCCGACACATCCGACTTCTGCGGGCATTTGTTGACCGGGTTAACCTTCCCGGGGGTTTCTTAGGACGTTTGACTCTCACTGTTGTGGTGTTATCCCCCATCCTAGCTGGCCCATATAGAACAGCCAGAGATCCTGGTCAGCCCTCAAGGGAAGGCAGGGGCAGACCATGGGCATTCCCCGCCATCCAAGGAGGCTTCCATACTTGCAGAGCCGATACATAGCGCTCTGATACTGGGCTCACCCAAGGAATCGTCACGTCCTGCACATGGCTGCTTAGCCTCACTTCCCTATATTGGGCCTTCCGTTCACCATAGGCTGTTCTTCCGGAAACCAGAAGTATGCAGTCTGCAGATGACATCCACACAGTGAGCTTTCGATTCGGACTTTCCATGTAATGGATTTGCTATCCAAGCAATATTCCATTTCGTGCCACTAGGACACTTTTCCACCTTTTTATGAAGCTCACACAGTGGGCTTTTGATTCGGACTTTCCACGTAATGGATTTGCTATCCAAGCAATATTCCATTTCATGCCACTAGGACACTTTTCCACCTTTTATGAAGCCCACACAATGGGCTTTTGATTCGGACTTTCCACGTAATGGATTTGCTATCCAAGCAATATTCCATTTGGTGCCACTAGGACACTTTTCCACCTTTTATGAAGCCCACACAGCGAGCTTTCTATTTGGACTTTCCACATAATGGATTTGCTATCCAAGCAATATTCCATTTCATGCCTCTGGATCTTCATGCACCTTTAAATGTCAACCTGTATGTAGTTTAAGTAAGCTGCGGTCAACTTTAGCTTGTTGATATCTCCATAGAGCTTGTCCTCAAATGAAGCAGGTGTGGGCCAAAATATCTTTCTCTGTTCTGCATACGTTGGGCAATCCTGCAGCAAATGTTTTGCTGTCATTTTTCCAGTTCTACAATTACATTCATCGGTATCTCCTATCTTTAGTTTATTGAACAAGTGGTATTTCAGCCTGTTATGTCCTGTGCGGAGTCTGAAGATTGCTACTTGTTCTCTTCGGTCGAGTTTGTAATATGCATCATCCTTCTGATGGCCTGGATGCTCTGATTCCCATTTGGTTCTATAAGTGCTTTTTATCAACCTCTTTGCCTCATTATAGGTTATGTCTATGTCAGGCTGTGGTAGTCGTCCGCCCTCTTTTGCCAGTCTGTCAGCCTCTTCGTTTCCAGGTATACTGCAATGTGATGGGATCCACTGTATTACAACTTTTTTGGATTTCTGGCATAGACCATGGAGTGCTGCTCTTAGGTCAGTTAGTTCTGTGCTGTTATTGCTCTTCAGTATTGAGACAGCTGACTTTGCATCTGTGAAGATAGCTATTTGCTTCTCTTTATTTTCCTCCATCAGGAGCATTTCTGCTGCAGTTTTCAGAGCCTCTACCTCCGCTTTGAAGTTACTTGAAAATTTTCCAGTTGCCATTTGTCGTGTCCTCCTTTAAAGTGTCGTCCCTGGAGTGAGGAGATCCGACACCCACATTATAATATTATTTTTTTTTTCCCCTCAATATTCTGGAGAATCCACCAGCTTCCGTCCAACACACTCCATCAGCCTATGGACACCTTTTCCTATCACTCTCACACTGTCGTACTATGCCCCCTTCTCATACTTCCCCAACGCAACATACTCAACAACTCTTACTTCTAGAAATTAATAAAGATTAATTTATTAAAATAAAAGTGTAACGTGTATGAGACGTGTATGCGAAGAAAATGTGTGACGTGTTCTATAAAGTGTAGAGAATCTGACTCTCAGACATCAGATCAGTCCGCTGATCACAGCAAAGATAGACCACAGCACGTTACGTCAGAACAAGTACGTCTCACCCGTTGCCGGAACCATCCTGCCGGATACTGCTTTGCTTCTGTAGACCTCTGGTAATCCCATTTCATGAACATGAGAAATAGACACCGGTGGTATGAACAGTTACTTATGGACCGGATTCACTCTACACAATGTCCGTTCCTAATGTTCTCTAACCAACTGCACAAGTTCTTTTCTAGTGTTTACACAGTTAGTAAAGTTAAGTGTTAGTCGACAGATCATCCTCGTTGCACATCGAACCATTCAGTCCGCAAGTGCTAATTACTAATGTTAATTGTTACTGTACTAACACTAGTTACTCTTAACCGGTTCTCGGTTCGTTACCACTGTTTAATGCTGTATGGTGCAACTGTAATCTTCACTATGTTGGGTGAATCAACCTCCCTCTAGCTTTTAATCACGTCTGTAAGCAATCTTTATTGATTGCCGAACTGGTGTTCTTCCGACTGGGATTTTCTTCCTTCCCAAAACTTTATTGAGCTTCCTTGGATCTGGTAGGGAACCTAGGATAGAAACAACACACCTGGTGATAGTACTAGTTCATGATTCTTTCGGCTGAGTGTAAGCCTATCACCTTGCCTAATGATCGTTAGCTAACTAGACTTAGTCATAGAGCAGATTAGCTACCCACCTAGAGTCGAATCAGGTTATGACAAAGAAAAAATCAGCAAACAGAATGTGGAACCCCTCCCACAAGGGACACCTACGGGAAATCCCAATTATCCCTCATTACTCAATTCTCAACTAGTAAAGCTTATCAACACTTCACTAATCTATTCTAGCTAACAGAGTCAAGTATCACTTCCCTACTCTAGCTAGTTTCCACTAACAGTGCTAATCATCACACTATAGTTTAACAAGGCTACTGCCTAAAGTAATTATAACGAATATATTATAATAGGTTATACCTTAAATGGCACCACTGCAGTCCTATCAATCATATCTACATCTGCCATTATAGGCACGTGTAAAATTAAGTCACTAATTAACACACGGTAGATATTATTTCCACTAGGCGCTGCCGTGCCCTGGCACTCTGACTAAAGCATAATTTCAAGTCCTCCCTAGCTGGTCCCAACTAGAGTTTATATGGCAAACTACCAAAGTTGTCCACGTGACTTTATCCTCTTCTCCCCCCACACAGGTGTTATTTGGACATATCAACCATTTGCAAGGATCTATTTTTCCGGGCTTAAATCCTGTCAAAGTTGTCAGTAATTGTTAAGATTCTCAAAACAAGCCAGCGAATTTTATGACGACTTCCAACAAACAGTTGCAAATAACCCCGTCAAACTCTTCATGTTCCGGAAACCAAGAATTGACATATGTACTGTTTTCTCCCTACTAAGTACTTCCGTTTTACATCTGCCATTGTGATCTCACGGCTTCCATCTGCATTCAAATGTTGACAAACTTGTCAATCTTCTGTTCCGTGGTGACAATATATGTGATTCTAACTGGTAATGAACTGCCAACTCGGTGTATCCCTTCCTTCTCACTCAACACCAAATGTGTAGATGGGCTGACCCCACTGCTTCCATTTACATTCAAATGTAGACAAACTAATCAAGGCGATGCCAGGACCTGTCACCATCAACACCGACCGTTCCAAATCCGTTATAGATGTACACGTGCAGCTACAAATATTGTCCTGAGATTTTGACATCCGCGGTGTTTTTCCAGTTAGTAAAATAATGGTGCTGAAAATACACGCCAAGCAAACGTCGGGAATATTTATCTGTTTAACTCATGGCAATCTCGCGACATAGGCCCCCTCTTAAGAGAGTAGTCCATCTCACTCTCCTCCACCATGAGTTAAATCCAGATAATTCATTCCTCTTCTTCAGGAGCTGGGTGTCTTGACAAGAAATCCGCTCCAACATTCTCCTTCCCAGGAATGTACTCTACTGTGAAATTATACGGTTGAAGTAACAACGACCACCGCATCAAACGTGCGTTGAGCTTCTGAGAAGTAGCCAGGAACATCAGGGGCTGATGATCCGACTGAACCCGAAACTTAACTCCATACAAATATGGCTGAAATTTTTGCACTGCCCATACGAGGGACAAGCATTCTCTCTCGACGGTTGAATAATTCCTCTCCGCCTGTAGAAGTTTCTTACTTGCGTATGCCACAGGTTTCAAAACCGAAGCATCGTCTTTTCCTTCCTGTAACAAAGCGGCTCCAATTCCAATCCCACTCGCATCCGTTCTCAACACAAATGGTTTGGAAAGGTCAGGGAGCTGTAATACAGGTTTGCTGACCAAGGCCTCCTTTAACTGACTATAGGCATTCTCACATTCTGGTGTCCAAATGATTTGATCCGGGAATCCCTTTTTCAAGGTTTCGGTCAACGGAGCTCCCAGTTCCGTGAAATGTGGGATAAATTTGTGGTAGAACCCACACAACGAGAGAAAAGATCGCACATCCTTCTTCGTTTTTGGCCTTGGTGCATTTCTGATTTTCTCCAGGTTCTTCTCTTCTGGAACAATGTGTCCTGGAGTGATGGTGTGACCTAGAAATTCCAGAGTCTGGTAACCAATCATGCACTTGGTTGGACGAGCAGTAAGCCCTGCTTCCTTGAGCCTATTAAACACTCTCTCCAAGGATTGTAAGTGGTCATCCAGGCTGTCACTGGAAATCAGAATATCATCCATAAATGAGATGATGGACGGATCCTGTAACGGATCTAGTAAAGTCCTCATCATGCGTGTAAACACACTAGGTGCATTGCTAAGTCCAAAGGGCATGACCTTAAATTCGTAGTGTCCACTGGGTGTACTGAAAGCTAACAGTGGTCGAATCTCCGGTTTGACTGGTATCTGATAGTACCCCCGACTCAGATCCACCTTTGAAAAGTACCGAGCCTTATGGAGCCTAGCGAATAGCTGAGTTGGATTCGGCAAAGGTTCCACCTGAAACTGTGTATGACTGTTCAGCAGTCGGTAATCTATACACAACCTGTGTTCTCCACTTGGTTTGCGTAACAAAACTACCCCCGCATTGTATGGGGATGTGGATGGTGCAATCACGTCATCCTCCAGCAATTTTTTTATTTCCTCCTCCAGGGCCTTTTCTTTAGAGAATGGCACTGGGTAAACCTTCTGACGAACCGGCTCCTGTGTGGTCAAAGTCATCTCAAACTCCACCAACCTCGTTCGTCCAGGTTTATCAGTCAGTATCTCCTTATGAGACTTGAGAACCTGGGTTATCCTTTCCCTCTCCTGGGAGGTCAGATCAGGGTTCACTTGTACATCCTTATAGGTTTCCTGGTGTACTAAGGGATATTCCCTGCCCTCGCTGGTTCCCACTTCTGTCTCCACTGCAACTGCCATTGCCATGAGGTGAGCTGCCTTGTCTCCGGGTCTCTCTTCGTATTTCCGCAAGAGATTGATATGGAAAATCTTCGACTTTCCCCGGATCCGGATTTGATAGTTGGTTCTGGATATCACCCTTTCCACGGGAAATGGTCCTTGCCAACCTATCTCCAGTTTGTTGTTTCCCGTTGGGAGTAGCAACAAGACTTTATCTCCCACCTCTAGAGATCTTTCTTTAGACCTACGGTTGTAGTAAGCCGCATGTCTTTTCCTGGCCTTTTTCAAGTTTTGATTTGCCAGAGTCCATCCCTTGTGGAGTTTTTCTTTCAGTTCCTCCACGTATTGATAGGATGAGATCACTTCTTCTGACGTCCCCTCTTCAGTCCAACTCCTCAACATGGCTTCCAACGGTCCTTTGATTGGACGACCAAACAGCAACGTAGCGGGTGGTAGTCCTGTTGAGCCATGAGGAACTTCCCGATAGGCAAAGAGTGCTGCTGGGATATATTCATCCCACCTATCAGGTTTTTCCTGCGCTAATTTCCTGAGCATTGTCATCAACGTGCCGTTGAAACGCTCTACTTGTCCATTGGCTTGAGGGTGGTAAGGGCTGGTATGTATGTGGTTAGAGTGAAACACCCTAAATACCTCCTCCATGAGTTTTCCACAAAACTGAGATCCATTGTCCGTCAGAATTTGATCCGGAAAGCCTAATCTGGTAAAGGCCTCCATCAGTGCGTCCGCCACTCTTTTCGAGTCAATCGTGGTCAACGGTATAGCCTCACCCCACATTGTACAGCAATCCACCATTGTGAGTATATACATGTTCCTCTTCCTAGTCCTGGGAAGTGGACCCACGATATCGATGGCTACCCTCTCGAAAGGAGAGTTCATGATGGGCATCTCACCCAACATCACCGGTGCTGTCCAGTGTTTCGGTGCCACCCTCTGGCACTCAGGGCATGACTTCACATACCGACGCACATCATCTGTCATTCCCGGCCAATAGTAGTGGCAGGAAATCCGCTGCATGGTGGCGGCAATACCCATGTGTCCACTAAAGGAGATGGTATGCCCCATATGAAGAATCTGGGACCGATGAGCTTTCGGGACGACCAACTGACCGTATAGGTTGTCTCCCCTTCCTGCTCTCCTGTAGAGTATCCTATTCTTCATGTAGTACTGCCCCCGTCCTGGTGGATCAGCACTTTTCTGCAGCTTTTTGTAGCAAGGACGTAAAGTATCATCCTCACTCTGGGCAGTTCGTAGCTCCCCCGGCATTGGGTTAGTCACAATTGCGTCTGCCTCTTCCGTTTTCGCCTGAGAGCGAGTCTGCATTGCTCCCATATGAATAGGCTCCCTGGGCATTCCCAGAAAGACATACCGGCAACCTAGGATGACTGGAAAAATGGGATCGGTCAATACAGCGGCCTTGATGGTGCCGGTGACGTACCGTGACCGAATCTCCACATTAGCAATGGGCAACTTCATGACTACAGCACTCTTCTGTGCAGGCTGTATATCCAAGGTTTCACCTGTGAATTGTTCTGGATGTACTAGATCCGCAGAAATCACGGCCTCCCCGTCCAGTCCTGTGTCGTATAAACACTCCACTTGACGACCGTTAACCTCTACCAATTCCACTACAGGTGGTTTTTCCTGGTCTGGAGTCTCTTCCTCGGTCTCGACCTGTTCGGTGGGCTCCACCTTAGGTTTTCCTGAGCACACGACGAATTGAGTGTCTCCTGACTTTCCCCTGCAGTCAATAGCATTGTGCGTGTTTGACTTGCATTCGTTGCACCATTTCCCTGTCCTAGATTTTCTATTGTCGGACTTGAATGAGCTCTCCTGGTGGCGAGCTTCCTTGTTGACCTTGGCATTTTCCGTGACAACCTCCTTGGAAGTCACTTGACATGCTGCAAAATGAGGGTTCTTAGCCTTCGATTTGCAGTCCCTCGTATTGTGAGAGGGTGACTTACAAATTGAACACCACTTCTCCGACCACGGTCGTTTAGGTGTAGAGCTTGAGGTGCTCTTGCTTCCCTCCTTCTTCTTCTCTGAATTATCCTCTGATTTTTGCACATAAGGTTCCCACTTTTTGGTTCCTGAGTTTTTGGCTTTCTTCTTGTCATGTTTCTCTTGACTTTTGGTGTTGGTTGAAAGGTTTTCCCCTACCTCCCCATGTACCTCGACGAACCGTTCTGCTAATTTATTCACGAGGTCAATACGTTCCGCTCCTTGTTCTCCCAGGAACGTCCTGAGAGGTTTAGACATTTGCTTCTTCAGCTGGTCGACCACCATGAGCTCTTCCAGACTCTCATAGTCATGTGCGAACCCAGCCAAATCCATCCACTTATGGAGATAAGATTTAAGACGCAAACTGTAGGCGGCAAACAACTCTCCCGGTTCTCGTTTCGCTGCTCGAAATTTTTTCCGGTAGGTATGCGATGTAACCTCGAATCGTTTCAGCAGAGCCGTCTTTAACTCATCATAATTGTTTTCATGTCCTGGTGGCAGGCGAGTATAAACCTCGTATCCTGTCCCGCGTAATCCCTGGGATAGCTTAAGATTCCATTTGTTACGCTCCAGACCCATAGCAACTGACATAGCCTCGAAGCGTTGAAGGTATTGATCAATCTTCTCTTTGTCCTCCTCGTAGACCGCTAAAGGAAACTTCATAGCATGGTACCCATGTCCACCTACTGGTGTTGATCCTGGGATGGAGGAACCTCCAACTGCTCCCTCAGTTTCTCCATTAGATTGACTCTTCAACTCGAGTTCCCTCATCCGGTACTCGTGCTCCCTTTTCTGTGCTTCCTGTTCAGCTTCTAATTTCCTAGCTGCTTGCTCAGCTTCAAATTTCCTAGCTGCTTGCTCAGCTTCCAATTTCCTAGCTGCTTGCTCAGCTTCCAATTTCTTAGCTGCTTGTTCCAACTCCATCCTTCTCAATTCCAGCTCGGCCTTTCGATCATCCCTTTCTGCTTGACGATACTCTCTCTCCACTTCCTGTATGTAATCCGTTAGAGCAGACCCCGCCAATCCCATTTCTTCCCCCCTTTCTTTTAATTCTAACGTGCTAAGTTTAGGGGTGGCCATTATACAGAGAGGTAAGCTAGCAGGTCTAGTACAATATAACTGCAAATTACTATACCGATATATGAACAAGTACTATAAATCTCGATATTACCACACACAGTACATTCACTCAGTGACAAGAGTAGAATCAGGACCACAGACCTATGCAGACGTGTGAAGTGTGAACAGGTAAGATATTAATCCTAACCCCTATCCACATTCACTCTAGCTGGATTCTCCAAAATGATATCTCCCTCTTATAACTAAGGATCCCGTGTCAAAAGACCCCGTTGTCAGAAGATCCCCCTGTCAAACGTTCCTGCTTGCAGGAGATCTCGCTGTCCAAGGATTCCGTTTACGGGAGATCCCGCTGTCCAAGGATCCCGTTTACGAGAGATCTCGTTGTCCAAAGATCACGTTTACGATAGATCCCGCTGTCCAAAGATCACGTTTACGAGAGATCCCACTGTCCAAATATCACGTTTACGAGCCCCCAATAATGTCGTGTCCTCCTTTAAAGTGTCGTCCCTGGAGTGAGGAGATCCGACACCCACATTATAATATTATTTTTTTTTCCCCCTCAATATTCTGGAGAATCCACCAGCTTCCGTCCAACACACTCCATCAGCCTATGGACACCTTTTCCTATCACTCTCACACTGTCGTACTATGCCCCCTTCTCATACTTCCCCAACGCAACATACTCAACAACTCTTACTTCTAGAAATTAATAAAGATTAATTTATTAAAATAAAAGTGTAACGTGTATGAGACGTGTATGCGAAGAAAATGTGTGACGTGTTCTATAAAGTGTAGAGAATCTGACTCTCAGACATCAGATCAGTCCGCTGATCACAGCAAAGATAGACCACAGCACGTTACGTCAGAACAAGTACGTCTCACCCGTTGCCGGAACCATCCTGCCGGATACTGCTTTGCTTCTGTAGACCTCTGGTAATCCCATTTCATGAACATGAGAAATAGACACCGGTGGTATGAACAGTTACTTATGGACCGGATTCACTCTACACAATGTCCGTTCCTAATGTTCTCTAACCAACTGCACAAGTTCTTTTCTAGTGTTTACACAGTTAGTAAAGTTAAGTGTTAGTCGACAGATCATCCTCGTTGCACATCGAACCATTCAGTCCGCAAGTGCTAATTACTAATGTTAATTGTTACTGTACTAACACTAGTTACTCTTAACCGGTTCTCGGTTCGTTACCACTGTTTAATGCTGTATGGTGCAACTGTAATCTTCACTATGTTGGGTGAATCAACCTCCCTCTAGCTTTTAATCACGTCTGTAAGCAATCTTTATTGATTGCCGAACTGGTGTTCTTCCGACTGGGATTTTCTTCCTTCCCAAAACTTTATTGAGCTTCCTTGGATCTGGTAGGGAACCTAGGATAGAAACAACACACCTGGTGATAGTACTAGTTCATGATTCTTTCGGCTGAGTGTAAGCCTATCACCTTGCCTAATGATCGTTAGCTAACTAGACTTAGTCATAGAGCAGATTAGCTACCCACCTAGAGTCGAATCAGGTTATGACAAAGAAAAAATCAGCAAACAGAATGTGGAACCCCTCCCACAAGGGACACCTACGGGAAATCCCAATTATCCCTCATTACTCAATTCTCAACTAGTAAAGCTTATCAACACTTCACTAATCTATTCTAGCTAACAGAGTCAAGTATCACTTCCCTACTCTAGCTAGTTTCCACTAACAGTGCTAATCATCACACTATAGTTTAACAAGGCTACTGCCTAAAGTAATTATAACGAATATATTATAATAGGTTATACCTTAAATGGCACCACTGCAGTCCTATCAATCATATCTACATCTGCCATTATAGGCACGTGTAAAATTAAGTCACTAATTAACACACGGTAGATATTATTTCCACTAGGCGCTGCCGTGCCCTGGCACTCTGACTAAAGCATAATTTCAAGTCCTCCCTAGCTGGTCCCAACTAGAGTTTATATGGCAAACTACCAAAGTTGTCCACGTGACTTTATCCTCTTCTCCCCCACACAGGTGTTATTTGGACATATCAACCATTTGCAAGGATCTATTTTTCCGGGCTTAAATCCTGTCAAAGTTGTCAGTAATTGTTAAGATTCTCAAAACAAGCCAGCGAATTTTATGACGACTTCCAACAAACAGTTGCAAATAACCCCGTCAAACTCTTCATGTTCCGGAAACCAAGAATTGACATATGTACTGTTTTCTCCCTACTAAGTACTTCCGTTTTACATCTGCCATTGTGATCTCACGGCTTCCATCTGCATTCAAATGTTGACAAACTTGTCAATCTTCTGTTCCGTGGTGACAATATATGTGATTCTAACTGGTAATGAACTGCCAACTCGGTGTATCCCTTCCTTCTCACTCAACACCAAATGTGTAGATGGGCTGACCCCACTGCTTCCATTTACATTCAAATGTAGACAAACTAATCAAGGCGATGCCAGGACCTGTCACCATCAACACCGACCGTTCCAAATCCGTTATAGATGTACACGTGCAGCTACAAATATTGTCCTGAGATTTTGACATCCGCGGTGTTTTTCCAGTTAGTAAAATAATGGTGCTGAAAATACACGCCAAGCAAACGTCGGGAATATTTATCTGTTTAACTCATGGCAATCTCGCGACACCATTGAATGTGTTTTTTTCAGCTCCATTTTTTAAATTTAGGAGAATTCCTCCTCCTCCATTCTCTATTGAATTTTTGGCTGATCCATCTGTATATGCATGGGTCCAATTCCTGCTTGGGTAATGTTCTTTTATGTAGTTTAGGGTTATTTTTCTTCTTTCGGTTTCATGCTGAGTGTTCTTTTTCTCAATACCAGGAATGTTTTCTATCATCTCAGGCAGTTGCTGCTGTCTCCAAGCTGGGAACTTGTGTGCATTGTGTATGGGCTTGACTGTTGATATGTTAAGTATAGGATCTGCCCTAATCCTTCGTTTTGCAGTTTCTACAAAGTTGCTACGCTTCAGTCTTCCCTTTCCAAAACCATTAAATCTGTTGTACATAGGGTGGTCTGTCAATCTTCTAAATTTTTCTGCTTGTTGCTGGGCTCTGCTATCTCTTCTATCCTGCATTGGTTGTAAACAAGTGATCTTTTCTAGTTCATTAATAGGCGTTGTCTTCAGGCTTCCAGTTATGATTCGCATTCCTTGGTTTTGGACTCTACTTATTTTGTTAAAGTTTGACTTAGCTGCTGTTGCCCAAGCTGCAATGCCATATTCCAGTACTGGCCTCACCCGTCCAGTATATAACTTCTTGAGAACTTTCTCATCTGCTCCCCACGTTGTACCAGCAAGCTTTTTCATGATTGTCATTCTCTGCCTTGCTCTTGTTCGATTTTTCTCAACCTGTGTTTTCCATGTCAGGCGACGATCAAAGGTGACTCCTAGATAGTTTGGATTTTCTTCATGGCGCAATATTTTTCCATTCAATACCAGCTTAGGTTGCTGAGTTTTATTTGAGAGGGAGAACACTGTGCATGTTGTTTTCTCCTCACTTATCTTCACTAGCCATGATTTTGACCAGTCCTCTAGCGCTAATAGGGCTTGCTGTATTCTGCTGTTAGCTGTACTAATATATTCTTCAGATGTCCATATGGCTAGGTCATCTGCAAAGGAGGATGTGTGTATTCTGGCTGGAAACTTTTCTGTGATGTCATTTATATATGCTAGGAATAATGTTGGTGAAAGAACTCCTCCTTGGGGGACACCTTGCTCCAGCAGCATCATTTTGCTTGTTTGTCCTTGTACTTTTGTCCTGGCAGTTCTGTTCTCAAGGTAGTGGCTGATCCATTTATACATTTTTCCACAAACATGCATGTTTTGCAGTTTTACTTTCAGTCCTTCCTTCCATACTTTATCAAATGCTTTTTCTAAATCTATCCAGACTGCTAGTGTGTGCTTTTTCTCTTGGAAGGCATCCTCTATTTCCTGAGCTATATAGGTTATTTGATCTTCAGTGGATCTGTACTTTCTGAATCCTGCTTGGTGTGGTGTTAAGAGTTTGTTTTCTTCCAGATGCCATGTTAGCCTGCCATTGATAATGCGTTCCATTAATTTTCCTACACAGCTAAGTAGACTGATAGGTCGATAGCCATTTGGTTCTTCCAGGTCTTTTCCTTTCTTTGGGACTGGTATTAGTATAGCTTCCTTCCATGCCTGTGGGACTATTCCTCTCTTCCAGCTGTTATTTAGGACTGCTAGTAGTTTCTTCTTTGCCTTGGTGCCTAGTCCTATTAGCATTTCATTTGTGATTCCATCCTTTCCTGGTGATTTCTTCTTTTTTAGGGTATTCATTGCCTGTTCCATTTCTTCCATTGTTAGATTTGCCATCATATATTCTGCTGCTGTCTCTGTATTTCTATGATGTATCTGTTTGTCTTTGATTGCTTTCTTCTGTTCGGTTGTAATATCAATGTGATTTGCATTTGCATAGTGTTCCATTAGTGCATTTGCAGCCTTTTTTCCTGTAAGCAAGGCATTTCCTTGTTTAATTGTTATTTGTTTGTTTCTAGGTCCTTCATTGTTCATGGCTTTCACTAGTTTCCATAGTTTGTTTCCATCCCTGTCAAAATTCAGGTTTTCTGTTTTTTCCCTCCAACAATCTCTTGTTGTTTGATTTACTGTTCTTTTATATTTTGCTGAGATGGCTTTGAGAGAGATATTCGCTTCAATTGACTGTTCTCTCTCTGCTGTCTTCCTGGCATCTTCAACTTCGTCCTCCAAACTTTGTAGTTCTTCAGTCCAGTATGGTTTGTAATTTTTCCTCGCTCCTCTAGGAATGGACTCAGTGGCTGCCTGTATTATCGCTCTGTTTAGACTTTCCACCATTTGCTTTATGTTGCCATATCGTGTATTTGTGTTTTCACAATATTTGTCTGTTAGTATGGCAAATCTGTCCCAATCTGCTCGTTTGTAATTCCAGCGGGGCAAGGGCTTTTGCTCCTGTGGAACATACTCCATATTCATTACAAGCTTGATTGGTCTGTGGTCACTACCTGCTAATTGGTCCAGCACATGGCGATCGATTTTGTGGAGGATGTCTCCTGTGCAGAAAGCTAGGTCTGGAGTAGAAGTGGTAAGCCATCTTCTGGAGTAGAAGCTCGGTGTGTCATCCGCTTTGTTGAGTAGATGGAGATTTGAGTCTATTTCCCAGTCCTCCAATTCATCTCCTCTTTTGTCAGTATCTGGGTATCCCCATCTTTCTGAACGGCTATTAAAGTCTCCGACAATAATGCAGTTTGTGTCAGTTATGTTCATGTTTGAGAGTGTAAGGTCCTTATCTGCTGGGCTATACAGATTGTAGATTCTTATTTTCACGTCCTTTATCATTATATCAACACCTATAATTTCCGTTTGGTTGTCAGAGATCACAGATACTTCGCTGCAAGGTATTGTATTTCGTGTAAGTATTAGAACTCCTCCTTTGTGTCCTTCGCGGTCGAAACGTGTGGCCTGATATCCTCTGACTGAGAATTTGTGATTGGCGTTGAGGTGTGTCTCTTGAATGCATGCCACATCTATTCTATCTTTATGTAGACGCTGTGTTAGGGAGTCTTTCTTCTTGTAAACTCCTTCGGCATTCCACTGTAGTATGTTGAGTGTCCGGGGTATTTGGTCAATAGCTCTTAACCTACTCCTCTGTGCCTTGACTCCACAGCACAGGGGAAGGTGACCACCAGTAGTCATGGGTGGACCCCCTCGAGGCAGGGGGCCCGGCACTATCGCCGCCTGATGGGACTTCACGGGATTAGCACCATATCGATTAATTTTGATTTGTGACATCATGAATTAAGTTACGTTGCACTGCTTTGTCAAGCCTGTGGCTCAGTACATCCGATTTCGACAAGCATTTATTTGGGATGCTTTCCCTAGCCTTTGACTGTCCCCAGTCTACCTACAAGGCAGCAGGTTTTACGTTGCACTGCTTTGTCAAGCCTGTGGCTCAGTACATCCGATTTTGACAAGCATGTATTCGGGGTGCTTTCCCTAGCCTTTGACTGTCCCCAGTCTACCTACAAGGCAGCAGGTTTGTGTGTCTCTTCGTCTGGTCCCTCTCCCTTGACCTGTCCGACATGGGTGGCCCTACCAGTAGCTGTGCTACCGTCGGCATAGCTCTTGGGGTCATTGGGACGCACAAGCCCCTCTACCTCGTCACGGTGGACACACAGCAGAGGGGGCACCGGGTTTTACCCCATATGGCTCGGTCTCTTTCCACAGCGCGAAAGCCTCGCACCAAGCACGAACTCCGTAGCTCTAGCGACGACCCACAGGTAAAAGAATAAAGAACAATGGTGATAAGTGATTAGCAAGTTTAGCTGTAAGAAAAAATGGAATATTAAAGATACGGGAATTAAATGTTTAGATCTAGAACATAAAGAACATTAGTTATAAGTGAATAGCCAGTGTGGTATTAGGAATAAATAAAGACCATTAGTTATAAGGGGATTGCAAGTTTGGTTTTATAGAATAAAGAACATTAGTTATAAAGGAGTAGACAATTTAGTTATAAGGGCAAAAAGAAAATTAGGGATAAGAGAATAGGAAGTTTAGTTGTAAGAGAATACAATATATTGGTGATAAGAGAATAAGATGGTTAAT
This sequence comes from Cepaea nemoralis, assembly GCA_014155875.1. NCBI lineage: Eukaryota > Metazoa > Mollusca > Gastropoda > Stylommatophora > Helicidae > Cepaea > Cepaea nemoralis. The sequence goes on from JACEFZ010025249.1 coordinate 155,581, forward strand.
TCTAAGATAATAAAGATCATACTCGATATGAGAATATGATGTTTATTATTCTAAGAAAATAAAGAACATTAATAATAAGAGAATATGATGTTTAGCTCTAAGAAAATAATATTAATAATAAGAGAATATGATGTTTAGTTCTAAGAAAGTAATATTAATGATAAAAGAATAGGATGTTTCGTTCTAAGAAAATAAAGAGCATTAATGATAAGATAATATGATGTTTAGTTCCAAGTAAACAACGAATATTAGGAATAAGAGTATAGGAAGTTTAGTTGTAACAGAATAAATCACATTAATGATTATTTTAAAATCTTGTCCTGTGGTTGAAACATTCGGTAGGTACGTAGAGTCTTAGTACCATCACATTGTTTCAGGCCTGGGTGCACAGAGAAATAGTGTCCAGTTGTTTCCTCCCGTAGCGAACGTCGAACCCAGGCATCGAATCATCTTGCGACCGTGCTCGTGACACTGTTCTTGAAACTCCCTACCCGCTCCGCCAACGCACACGCTTTATTAATGAGATATAAGAAGATAATAAGACATTAGAAAGTTCAGTTGTGAGAGAATAAAGAACACTAGTGATAAGAGAGTAAGAATATTAGTTGTGAGAGAATAAGGAACACTAGTTCGATGGATGTGAAAATATGAATTGTTTAAATAAGAACTGTACCTCGATTTATTTAAAAATTAAATTGTTTTTACGAGAACATATATTGTATTTCAATCCACTCAGCGTGCCATTAAAAATTGTTCTTCGTGCCACACTTGACTCGCGAGCCGTACGTTGCCTACGCCAGACTGAGAATCTTCCAACTTAAAGCTAACGTCTTTATTCCATTTCTTAATTTACAATGTTTCTTTGTAAATCACTCACTCATTCATTCATCGTCATCTTCATCAACTTCCACTTTTGCCGTTAAGCGTCGTGGGGAGGAATAATTGAATGGGTGGCATTGGATAGTGTTATCTTTCATCATTAACTGAGGAAAATACAAAACAGGCATAGACTGGCTATGGAAGCGCCAGATAACAATTACCAGGTCCTGTCAATAAACGACAGATAAGAGATCGGACTGTGAACGTGGCATTAAGTGATGGAGCTGTGTGTTTTTCAATCTTTGCTCCAGGCAATGTCAAAAAGTGGAACAAATTGCTAGCCCAGCCTGGAAAGTAGGGCAGGAGTGCGTGAGGTTATATTTGGCTCCAGGTATTTCCACACATTTTATTTGATTTTCTCTCAAGGTCGTCGGTTGGTCTAATGTCGCAGATAGGTTATATGTCATCATTAGAATCAATCAGTCAGTCAGGTGCTGTCTCCACAATGAAGGTTGGCTGCAATGGATTTCTAACACTGTCTGTTAATCGCCCTGACTGTACATTCTGTCAGTTTGATGTTCGTCTATCTCTTGATGTTATCTTCTCACTTGTATCGTTGTCTACCTCTTGCTCGCTTGCCTTCAGTCTTACCCTCCAGTATGAATTTTTAAAGAGTCTAATGTCTTCTAACGTGGCCAAAATATTTCACTTGCCTCTTTTTTTTTTTTTTTTTAAATTTCTTTCATCAACTCTCTTTTCCCCAGGTTTTCTAGAACCTCTGCATTTAATTGTATTTATTTCCATGAAATACGACATATTCTTCTGTATATTCACATCTCCAAGGCATCTATTCAGCTTTCTGGTTGCTTGTTCAATGTCCAGGCTGTCGCGCCATGCAGTAGTGTTGAGTATACATAACATGTGACAATTCTCATTTTTTATGCGTTGTTAAAGCTGTGACTGCACTAGCCAGGCAGCCTTAAGTGTTCAGCATCAAGAGACCCCCTGTCCTACACCGCAAGGTATTGTAGACAGTAGATGACAGACAGTTAATCTCTCTAGATGTTAATATTGCTTTTGTGTTGTTAATCTCTCTAGTCTCCGTGACGAAGTAGTCAAGCCGTCTGACTCGGACTCTGAACGTTGTGGGTTCGATTCCGGACCGCGTCCTTCGGTTCACGTGTGCATTTTTCGGAGACCCCTGAGGGTCGTCGCTGAAGCTACGGAGTTCGTGCTTGTGCGACGCTTTCCGCACTGTGGAAAGAGACTAAGCCATATGGGATGAAAACCCGGTGCAATGAAATCGACCCTGCCGACTTTAAGCGACTTTTTAAAAATCCCTCTAGGTGATAATACTGATTTTATGTTGCTGTTAATCTCTCTCGATGTTAATACTGATTTAGGTTGTTAATCTCTCTAGAGCCGGCTTCCTGGCATAGAGGTTAGCGACTTTTCTCCGTAATCTCGTATACTCTCGTAAGTGTGACTAATCGTCCCTGGAGGAAAGTGGACTCGACAAGCACATCTTTACTATCCTTCTACTATTGGGAGTATTGAATGACTTTTGTCTACATTCCTCCCTTCCGTCTTTCATACACTATATCTCTCTCTTCCCCCCCCCCCTCTCTCTCTCTCTCTCCTTCATAACATACCCTGACAACAGTTTCCTCCAACAATTAATAACCTGTTTATTGTTGAAAACTATGTCAGTTGTATGTATTGAATGTGTATCTGTAGTTGTTATGTTCTTCTAGACGTTAGTCTTCGTAGTTTATCTAGCATATTCAAACGGCCAAAACATCGGACATTACACATAGAAGTAGAACGGTCTCACCCTGGATGCTCCTTTCCGGCTTGAGTCTGGACTTAATCCAATTATTGAAAACAATTGTCAATGTCTTATCATCAGAAACATAATCCAATAAAGGTAAGTCACTGAAGTTCAGATATGTCCCGTTTTGGAAGGTAGTATAGTCCACCACTGAATACACATCATCACTGTATATAAATGTCTATTTCTATGTTAAATGTTCTCGTGTTCTTCAATGTTTCTTTTAGGTAATTACCTAATTGCACGTTATTCTAGCCTATTTGCTCTGCTTGAATAAAGGTCTTTCACTGAGGTTCCCCAAAACATGTTTCTTGCCATTCGTTATGTCACCCCACCTTATTGACTGTTTAGGTTGAATTTGCTATAGTGACATATTTTCACTGCACCTGTAAAGTGACTGTTTAAAGTGAAAGTTCCTTCCTTTATTATCAACACTGCTTTCTCTGTACAAGATACGTACTGTTTTATCTTCTTTGATACGTCAGGCAGTGTAATGGAACCTGGGTAACAAACATTAAATCAAGTGATTTAAGTCTGCTTCATATTACTGTTTATGTGATTGTCTTTCTCCAGCCGTAATGAAACGCTCCCGAAAGAATACTCTGACATAAACAGCAGAATTCACTAAAGTCTAAACTATTCACTAAATAGAAAGCAATAGTAAACCCTAAGCACAAACACATATTTCCCTATGCTAATATTACTCTAATATTAGTGTTACCTTATATATATATATATATATATATATATATATATATATATATATATATATATATATATATATATATATATATATATATATATATATATATAATTAATGTAAGTCCCCGAATCGAAATTTATCCGCACATAAGCACTCTATCCCATTATAAGGGAGGATATTTCTTTTCATTTACAGGACACATAAATCCAGCTTTCGGTCCAGTTTGGTAGCACACTAAATATCAAACCACTTTTCTACTATTTATATTGAGTGTCCAATCCTCCGTTGATTGTTTGATCTACAATCAAATTTGCCGTATCCGTAACATCAAAAGTTCAGTGAAATCACGTATTCGGTCCTGGCATCTCCCGGTTGTCTTCTCCGTTATTCCCCGTTTCCTTTACGCTAGTACCTCAAAGAGTCCTAACCCTTTGATCACCGTCTCCGTGTATTCGTCCGATAAGATCGCCAGTCAATGACCCGGGCAACCACCTGTATCTGATATTCGGTCCATAACCTTCAATTTATCCTTCTCTCAGATTGACAGACTCGATTGTTAACTCTCCTCATATCTTGCCATTAATGTTACATTTAATTTTATCTGGGAATCACTAAACTATCATCATTCTGTGACAGTAAGTAACGTGACGACGGTTAGAATAAGCAGTGGTTCGAATCGCGTCGGTAACTTAAGGAGTATGTGAGCCGGCCGCTCAGAAAGCAATGGCAAACTACTGAGCGTAATCTTGACAAGAAATCTACAATCAGCTGAAAGATGCTGATGTTGACAGCGATGTCCTGTAAAGGATATGTAAACATTTATTTATTATTTAATCTCTCTAGATGTTAAAACTGATTTCATGTTGTTAATCTCTCTAGATGTTAATACTGATTTCATGCTGTTGAAACCATTTTTGACCACTTCTACATCAGACTTAGCTTTCTGCACAGGAGACATCCTCCACAAAATCGATCGCCATGTGCTTGGCCAATTAGCAGGTAGTGACCACAGGCCAATCAAGCTTATAATGAATATGGAGTTTGTTCCACAGGAGCAAAAGTCTTTGCCCCGCTGGAATTACAAACGAGCAGATTGGTACAGATTTGCCATACTAACAGACACATGTTGTGAAAACATAAATACACGACATGGAAACAGGTAGCAAATGGTGGAAAGTCTAAACAAAGCAATAATACAGGCGGCCACTGAGTCTATTCCAAGAGGAGCGAGGAAAACTTACAAACCAAACTGGACTGAAGAACTACACATTTTGGAGGACAAAGTTGAAGATGCCAGGAAGACAGCAGAGAGAGAGAGAGAGAGAGAGAGAGAGAGAGAGAGAGAGAGAGAGAGAGAGAGAGAGAGAGAGAGAGAGAGAGAGAGAGAGAGAACAAATAACTGAAGCGAACATCTCTCTCAAACTATCTCAGCAAAATATAAAAGAACAGTAAATCAAACAACAAGAGATTGTTGGAGGGAAAAAACAGAAAACCTGAACTTTGACAGGGATGGTAACAAACTATGGAAACTAGTTAAAGCCATGAACAATGAAGGCCACAGAAACAAACAAATAAAAGTTAAACAGGAAATTCCTTGGTTACGGGAAAAAAGGCTGGAAATGCACTAATGGAACACTATACTAGTGCAAACCACATTGATATTACAACTGAACAGAAGAAAGCAATCAAAGATAAACAGACACATCATAGTAATACAGAGACAGTAGTAGAATATATGCTGGCAAATCTAACAATAGAAGAAATGGAACAGGCAATTAATACCCTAAAAAGAAAGAAGAAATCGCCAGGAAAGGATGGAATCACAAAAGAAATGCTAATAAGACAAGGCACTAAAGCAAACAAAGAAACTACTAGCAGTCCTAAATTACAGCTGGAAGAAAGGAATAGTCCCACAGGCATGAAAGGAAGCTATACTAATACCAGTTCCAAAGAAAGGAAACTACCTGGAAGAACCAAATGACTATCGACCTATCAGTCTCTTAGCTGTGTACAAGAATATGTATGGGTATGTTCTGTTCTGACGAGGGCTTTCGCCGCAACGTCCATTTTGTTTCTTGTAGTCGTCCTCTAGTAAAGCTCACAATCTACTTCTCGTTTTTCGGTTATTCATTCATTACTTAGCTGTGTAGGAAAATTAGTGGAACGCATTATCAATGGCAGGCTTACATGTCATCTGGAAGAAAACCAACTCATAACACCACACCAAGCAGGATTCAGAAAGTACAGATCCACTAAAGATCAAATAACTTATATAGCTCAGAAAATAGTGAATGCGTTTAGAAAAAACAAAATAACAGTGGTCTGGATAGATTTAGAAAAAAGCATTTAATAAAGTATGGAAGGAAGGACTGAAAGTAAAACTGCAAAATATGCATGTTTGTGGGAAAATGTACAAGTGGATAATCCACTACCTTGAGAACAGAACTGCCAGGACAATAGTACAAGGCCAATCCAGCAAAAAGATGCTGTTGGAGCAAGGTGTCCCCCAAGGAGGAGTTATTTCACCAACATTATTCCTAGCATATGTAAATGACATCACGGAAAATATTCCAGCCAGAGTACATACATCCTCCTTTGTAGATGAATTAGCCATACGGACATCTGAAGAATATATTAGTACAGCTAATAGCAGAATACAGCAAGCCTTATTAGCGCTAGAGGACTGGAAAAAATCATGGCTAGTGAAGAAAAGTGACGAGAAAACAACATGCACAGTGTTCTCCCTCTCAAACAAAACCCAGCACCATAAGCTGGTATTGAATGGAAAAATATTGCCGCCTTGAAGAAAATCCAAACGATCTAGTAGTCACCTTTGATCGTCGCCTGACATGGAAGACACAGGTTGAGAAAGATATAACAAGAGCAAGGCAGAGAATGGCAATCATGAAAAAACTTGCTGGTACAACGTGGGGAGCAGATGAGAAAGTTCTCAAGAAGTTATATACTGGACGGGTGAGGCCAGTACTGGAATATGGCATCGTAGCTTGGGCAACAGCATCTAAGTCAAACTTTAACAAAATAAGTCGAGTCCAAAATCAAGGAATGCGAATCATAACTGGAAGCCTGAAGACAACGCCTATTAATGAACTAGAAAAGATCACTTGTTTACAATCAATGCAGGATAGAAGAGATAGCAGAGCCCAGCAACAAGCAGAAAAATTTAGAAGATTGACAGACCACCCTATGTATAACAGGTTTAATGGTTTTGGAAAGGGAAGACTGAAGCGTAGCAACTTTGTAGAAACTGCAAAATAAAAGAATAGAGCAGATCCTTTACTTAACATATCAACGGTCAAACTAAAAAAAAAATGCACACAAGTTCCAAGCTGTGAGACAGCGGCAACTGCCCGAGATGATAGAAAACATTCCTGGTAACGAGAAAAAGAACACCCAGGATGTAACAGAAAGAAGAAAAATTGCTCTAAACTACATAAAAGAACATTACCCAAGTAGCAATTGGACCCATGCATATACAGATGGATCAGCCAAAAATTCAATAGACAATGGAAGAGAAGGTATTCTCCTAAATTTAAAAAAAATGGAGTGAAAAAAACAGTCAGTGATAACTGGAAAATTTTCAAGTAACTTCAAAGCAGAGGTAGAGGCTTTGAAAACTGCAGCAGAAATGTCTTGATGGATGAAAATAAAGAGAAGCAAATAGCTATCTTCACAGATGCAAAGTCAGTTGTCTCAATCCTGAAGAGCAAAAACAGCACAGAACTAGCAGACCTAAGAGCAGCACTCCATGGACTATGCCAGAAATCCAAAAAAGTTGTAATACAGTGGATCCCTTCACATTGCAGTATACCTGGAAATGAAGAGGCTGACAGACTGGCAAAAGAGGGCGGACGACTACCTCAACCTGACATAGACTTTACTTATAATGAGGCAAAGAGGTTCATAATAAAAACACTTATAGAACCAAATGGAAATCAGAGTATCTAGGCCACAGAAAGATGATGCATATTACAAACTCGACCGAAAAGAACAAGTAGCAATCTTCAGACTCTGCACAGGACATAACAGGCTGAAATACCACTTGTTCAGGCTTTGAGCAGGCTTTGGTGGCTTTCTGACTGATTTGATCATTCTTTACTTATTCCTGAGACGAATGTTGCGAATTCCTTGCACTGCTAGAGTAACTTACAACGATTGCCTGAAAGAGACTAATGAAACTAGAACATAATATATAACAATAATAAAGAGACAATCGACTCTTTGATCATGTGATGAGAAGAGAGGCATTGGAGAACATCGCCACCCAACAAACTAAAGTTGACCCAAAGCGCTGGAGTTTCGCCAGTCAACCAACTAAAATTTACCCAAAGCGCTGGAGATTCGCCAGTCCATAAACAATTAAGACAGTACGAAAATATTGCAGATGTAAAATTACACTGTTGTCTCTTTTGGAGAGAGAGAGAGAGAGAGAGAGAGAGAGAGAGAGAGAGAGAGAAAGAGAGAGAGAGAGCGAGAGAGAGAGAGAGAGAGAGAAAGTGGGAGAGAAAAGAGAGAGAGACAAAAGAGAGAGACGAGAGAGAAAAGAGACAAGAGAGCGAAAGAGAAGAAATAGAGAAGATAGAGAGAAAGGAGAGAGAGAAGAGAGAGAAGAGAGAGAGAAACAGACAGACAAGGACAACATCTGGACAGAAGCAAGGACAGAGACAGAAATAGAGAGGCAGGTGTAGGTATATCACTGTCAACAGACACAAAAGCAATACTCATAATGAAGACAGACAGACAGACAGACAGACAGACAGACAGACAGACAGACAGACAGACAGACAGACAGTCGGACGGGCGGACGGACGGACGGACAGACGGACAGACGGACGGACGGACGGACGGACGGACGGACAGACAGACAGACAGACAGACAGACAGACAGACAGACAGACAGACAGACAGAAACGTGATAACATGAGAGACAAGAAAAGAAAAAAGCAAGCAAAAAGAGACAAATGGAGACACAGACACTAAGAAAGACAAAGGTAGACACATATAAATGGGGGATATATAGAAGGAATCAGAGACAACCACATACACAGAGACAAATAGAGAGACACGTGCGCACACACACACACACACACACACACACACACACAGCACAAGCGGGTAAGAGCGAGAGAGAGAGAGAGACAGAGAGAGAGAGAGAGACAGAGAGAGAGAGAGAGAGAGAGAGTGCTGTGTGGAGAGAAAAATCCATCGAGGATGAACTGTATTTTTTTGGCTGACTTTTGTGTTGGCGTTCTGGCTTCGACATTATGCATAGTATACTTGTGCGGGCTGTTGGTTTGTCGAGACTATTGTATGTTTCAATTTTCACATGGGGCAGAGGGAGCATTTTGTGTGATATTCATTGGCACAGGAATGGAGCATAATGGGGCGACCCTTTGCCGTGAATTAGGCACCACAACTAACTAATCCTGAATACTAATTCAAACAGATATGCCGCAAAGTCATCGCCCACGCCTGGTCTGTAATCGATTGCCTTCAATACAAAAACATGTTTAAACATTAGCCAACACGAACTAGTGACCAAATATGTAAACAGTCCGACCTTGAACCTTGAACTCCTGCTATTTGCATAACATTACTGTACTGTAATCAGGCCACGGAATGGCAGCATTGATTCTGAGGTCTGGCGTGTGTGAACATTTGTCCAGTTGAGGATCGTGCTGCCATTTGCAGCTTCCCTCCTGCTCATCCTCTTCCTTCCTCTTGAGTGAGACTGAGGATTCTTCGTATCCAGACGAGATCGTTGTGCCAGCTACAACTTCCTTCCTCCTACTCCTACTTCTCCTCACTCTTGAGTGAGCTGTGAGACATACCAATCTGACGAGATTGTGGTGTCAGCTACCACTTCCCTCCTTCTCTTACTCCTCCTCTTCTTCCGCCTCACGCTTGAGTGAACCATACCATTCTACGTATCCAGAGTGATCGTGGTGTCAACTGAAACTTCTCTCCTCCTCATCCTCCACCTAGCCCTCCTCCTCCGTACTCTTTATTGAGACATACTACGTATCCAAAAGGAATCGTGGCGTCAGCTACAACTTCCCTTCTCCCGCTCATCCTCCTCCTCTTCCTCCTCATCTACGTATCCAGACCGGATTGTTGTGCCAGCTACAGCTTCCCGCCTCCTCCTCCCCTCCTCTTCCCTACCCTCCATGTTCTCTCTCCCCTCCTCCTATTTAGAGAGACATACTATTCTTTAAAAAAAGTCGAGAGGATCGACTTCATTGCCCCGGGTTTTATCCCATATGGTCTCATTCCGCAGGGCGGCCTGCCGAAAGCGTCGCACAAAGCACGAACTCCGTAGCTCCAGTGACGACCCCCATGAGACTTCGATTAAAAATGCACTCGTGAACTGAAAGACGTAGCCCGAAATCAATTCCACAACCATCAGATCGTGAGGCAGGAGGCTTGACTACTTCGCCAAAGAGGGTGTCAACTTAAACTATCCTCCTCCTCCTCTTCTTCCCCAATCTCCTTGTTCTTCCCCCCTCCCCTCCTCCTCGTTCTCCTCCTCCTCCTCCTCGAGGAGGCATACTAATCAACCTATGCCTCGCCCATCTGTCGTAAGCAGTCGACGTGGCCGAAAGAATAAGCCCGCTCGCTCTTAAACTTCCAGTGCACTAATGGCGCGGTAGGACGTTCAACCCCAACACCGGCTTTAAGTGTTACTTACACGTTGACTTCTCATTCAAAAAGCCATGGCAAACTACTGAAAATAAAAAGGCCTGTAAAAATCAACCTGGCGTTGATCGTAACGTCCTAAGTAGTAAGGACATGCAACAATGTTCAGACATCGCTGCTGACCTTCCAGCGGGGTAGGGTTGGCGGGATCTGTCGACTAGGGATTTGTGAGCGCAGTTTTGATATTCCCTGACTACTACGTCGAGGGTTTGAAATCAACCGCAGAGTATTTGAAAGCAGATCACCTTGTGTTGAATTCGAGCGTCGGCCGTTAAGAAAACAATGATAAACATTCACTCTTGTACATTCTCACATTCTCTCTCTCTCTCTCTCTCTCTCTCTCTCTCTCTCTCTCTCTCTCTCTCTCTCTCTCTCTCTCTCTCTCTCACTCACTCTTTCTCTCTTTTACTGTCTCATTCGTATGCCTCTCTCTCTCTCTCTCTCTGTCTGTCTCTCTCTCTCTCACTCACTCTTTCTCTCTTTTACTGTCTCATTCGTATGCCCCCTCTCTCTCTCACGCTCTCTCACCCTCTCTGTGTCACTATCTCACTAACACTGTCTCATTCACACACTCTGTTGTTCTCTCTCTTTCTCTCTATCACAATCTGTCTCTCACTTGTTCTCACGTTCTCTCATTCTCTCTCTCTCTCTCTCTCTCTCTCTCTCTCTCTCTCTCGCACTCTTGTCTCCCTCTCTCTCTCTCTTTCTCACTCTCTCTCTCTCTTTTTCTCACACACATTCTCTCTCTATTTTCTCTCTGTGTGTCTCTGTGTCTGTTTCTCACTTTCTCTCTCTTTCTTTCTCACTCCTCTCTCTCTTCTTCTTTCACTTCCCCCTCCCTCTCTTTCTTACTCCCTCTTTCTCTCTGTCTCTCTCTTTCTCAATGTCTCTCAATCCTCTCTTCACTCAGCCCCTAGCTCCCACCCTTTCTTAAACTCTCTGTGTCGGTCTCTCTCTCTCTCTCTCTCTCTCTCTCTCTCTCTCTCTCTCTCTCTCTCTCTCTCTAATTTTCTTTCTCTCTCTTACTCACCCTCCCCCTCCCTCTTCTCTCCCACTCCTTCCCTGACGCAGCAAGGAAATCGCACAATCCACACGCACGCTCTGATAACCTACAAATGAAAAATCTCCCAGCGACCTCGTCTCCGCAATGTTGCCCATTGTTCTACTTTCAGCCCCAGACACGCGCAGATAATCTCCGAAATTGCCTCCCCTTTATTCCCTACAACCTGGACTTCCTTTGTACGTGCGTAATTCAAGGTCGCCAATTCCCACAGAGACAACCATACAGATTGTCTTATCACCTGACAGATGTGGAACATCCCAGCTCGACTTAAGTTATTTGGGTAACAGTCAATTCCTGGCGTGAGATTAACCGTTGCGGTTGTCACCTGGAGTCAATGTGGTGTCTGTCTCTTTGTGTTAGCTACAGTTGTGCCCAAACAAAGACGAGGTCACAGGGTCAGGGATGGGAGTCGCAATATTTGCTAAAGCCCTCGTAACTTTGGCCTGGTCTGGGTGTTGCTGTCTACGTCACGAATGATTGGGATTTGTAGGGGGTAAGCGGACACAGTCGCGCTCCGTGGTGATAGCGTGCGGACACGATTTGCAATGCCGCTTACCTGTGTTCGAAACACAGCGGTGACCTATTTGATAGCAGACCGTGTCGCGCTGGTTTTAACGTTTTGGTATGGGAGCCGGTCGTTCAGAAAGCAATAGCAAACTACTGAATGTAAAACTTGCCAAAACATCGACAACGGCAGTAAAATGCTGGTGTTTACTGCAAGGTCCTGTAAAGGATATGCAACTGTAAAAAAAAAGGGGGGGGGGGGGGGACACGCAGAGTTCTCGTTCAGAAAGCAAAGGCAATTTCATCATCATTATTATCCATTGCCTTGCCGGCTGGCGTGGACGATCCTTCACCTCCGCAAATTGCGATCTCCCACGGTATGGGTAAATTCGTGTGTTGACTCCCTTCTAAACAATGTCATAAGACTCAATAATTTTGTCAAGCTGTCTTCCTTCTTCCCTCTTTCCACAAATCTTTCCATTTGTCACAATATGTTCCAGTTTATGTCTTCTCATAATGTGGCCAAAAATGATGACAGGTGATGAAGGATGGGGAGGAGACGAAGAAGAAGATGAAAAAAAAAGAAGAGAAGAAGAAGAAGAAGAAGAAGAAGAAGAAGAAGAAGAAGAAGAAGAAGAACTAGAAATTGATCTTCCATTGCACCTATAATTTCCAATTTCCATATTTGCTTAATGCCTATCTAATCTCCACTTATTTCCTTTACTTATATGAGAGCCATTCAATACCCATAAATCAATTTCTCATGCTGCTTCACGTTCCACAACAATTCAGATCGATTGAAAACGTGTTCCAGTTTGGTTCGCTAGACAGATCAGTGGAATCGAATATAACACGGTATTACAAATAACATCCACAATCGACGTTTACCATTAATCTATTTAAATATTGAGCACAACCCACTACTGGCAACGCTGATCGCATTCTGGTATGAACCTAAAGCCTCGCACGTCAATGTAGAAGCACTAGAGAATTAGTGCTTCCACATTGACGTGAATTCAGCAGCATGAAATCAGTATTAGCATCTAGAGAAATTAACAACACATTAAAAATGAGAATTGTCAAATGTTATGTATATTCAAAAAACTATTGCATGGCGCGGAAGCTTGGACATTGAACAAACAGCTAGAAAGTTGAATAGAGGCCCTGGAGATATGGATGTACAGAAGAATATGTCGTATTTCATTGAAACAAAAACATATACAGTGGTTCTAGAAAAACTGGGAATGAAATGAGAATTTATGAAAGAAATAAAAAAACAGGAAAGTGAAATATTTCGGCCACGTTAGAAGACATAACACTCTTATAAAAGCCATACTGGTGGGCAAGGTTGAAGGCAAGCGAACAAGCGGTAGACAACGGTACATGTGGGAAGGTAACATCAATAGATGGGCGAACAGCAATCTGATAGAATGTACAGTCAGGGCGAGAGACAGACAGGGTTAGAGATCCATTGCAGGCAACCTTCATTGTGGAAACGGTACCTGATTGATTGAGCAGAACGCCTGTGCTGAATAGTAGAGACCATGTGTTGTCCGTGCAGTATGGTCCCTCTCTCGACCTGCTTAGTTGACTCCAGAGGAAAGATAACACCAGTACATCCGGAAGACGAATTAGGACGAATAAAGCATTTATCAACTTCCTTTTCTTTTATGCATGTTGATTTTTGCATACACTAGCACTCTCCCGCTGTTTATGCTTCACCTCGACACCGCAAGGTATAAGAGGAACCTGATGAGATGAGATGATGAGACATTTGGATGTGTTAGGATAGATGCTATTTGATAGTTGATGTTGTTTCGTTTCCACATTCTCATTTCTATTTCTCTGTCTAGTCTTTCATGTTGGCGCATCTCCATCATCATCATCATCATCATCATTTTTATTGTCATCACCATCGTTAGCATCACCTTCACCATCACCATTATCATCACCATCCCCATCATCATCATTGGAGGTCAACATGGCCGAATATATAAGACCGCTCGCACTTAAACAATCCGGTGCGCTGATGCCGAGGTAGCGGTTTCAGCCCCTATACCGACCATCTAGACTAAAATGTTAACGTCTCATCCCTTGACATGGAGACTTAAATTACAAATACCTCTGAGGTCGGAGACAGCAAATAAGCACGAAAATATCAGTCCACTGCAATAGAAGTAGTGGCACATTCATGGATAACGCTGGAGTTCAAAGCTAGCGAACGCAAAAGAAAGGTTCTAGAATGACAGAGGAATATCCAAGTGTAACCAGAAAACAGCACGACGGGACTGTCTGGGCTTCACCTTGGGTGATCACATTTTCTCCATGGGAGCTGAGCTATTTAATTGTCAATGCCCTCTACCCCAGTGCACCAGGTGTATGCATTTCAAATAAGTGTTATATGCGTGTCTGGTTGGGACAGGGCATGAGGCGTTTTTGGTGTAACTGGGTTGAATTGTGGAACTTTGAAATGGGGTGTTTATTGTAGGGGAAGGGTTGAAATGACATGGTTGTTGTGGGGAAGAGGGAAGGGTTGGAATGATGCGGTTGTTGTGGGGAAGGGGGGAGGGTGGAAATGACGCGGTTGTTGTGGGGAAGAATTGAAATGATGCGGTTGTTGTGAGGAAGGGGCACGGGTTGAAATTAAGCAGTTGTTATCCGTTCTAATACACGTCTAGTTGCTTATTGTTTTTGGTCCCGATGACACGGAAGAATATGTCATATTTCATGGAAACAGACACAATCAAACATAGCGGTTCTTGAAAAACATAGGAATGAAAAGAGTTGATGAAAGAAGTAAAAAGGAGGCTAGTGAAATAGTTCGGCCATGTTAAGAGATATTTCTCTCTTATAAGAACTATACTGAAGGGTCAGGCTGAAGGCAAGCGAACAAGAGGTAGACAACCATTGAGTTGAGTTGGGTTGAGCTAAGAAATGACATCACTGCACATTCCCATATGCGCTCTCTGTCCCCTAGTTCAACAGTCAACGAAGAGTCACACTACTAATTGTTCCCACCGCTATCTGGTTGGAAGTTATCCTTGTCTTTCCTCTCAGTTTTGAGATTCTCCCAGAACCCCTGCCGATCCCTCGAAATATCGTTCTTTCCATATACTAGTTCTCAGTCTGTTTCCATGTCTTCTCTACCTGGTCCCACGTGCGTTCGATTACCTCTCCCTTGTCCATAGATAATATATCACTAAGAGATGCATTCCTTGCCAACCTATCAGCCTTTTCATTTCCCTGCACTCCTGCATAGCCAGGGCAAAAAAAAATCGATGCAATTCTCACAATCTGTGTCCACTGAAGCCAGGATGTTATCTTCCCACTTATATAGTTGCCTTAATGATTATGTTGAGACAAACGTTTTACCTGGGAAGACAACATCAAGGGATGGACAAAAAGCAGTTTGACATCATGTAAAATCAAGACGAGAGACAGTGTTGGAGATCCATTGCAACCAGCATTCATTGTATTGACGGCATCTGAGTGATTCTTTTATTGATTGATTGATTGATTGATTGAATGATTGATTGATTGATTGATCGATTTAACACATGAGTAATTATGGTATTAAGTTGTTTAAAAATGATGAAGAAAAAAAAACGTTAATTCCGGATATCTTTTTATACATAAGAGAAATGTCCCGGTTTCCAAGTTAGAACACCTGGCAACCGTATTCCTTTAAGATGTTCTCGTTAACGCACGGCCCAAAATAAAACAGAAATCCTGAGAGATAACCTTGCATTCCTGTTAGTGCACACACCGAAAAAATATCCAAGGGCGTTAACTAGTTTGGGCACACTGGCAAAATCTGTCTCAGGGGGGTATCCAGTTTGGTGATAACGGTGGCCTTGTGTGGCCTGGTTCGCCTTGTGTAAACTATCTGGCTTTGTTTGTCGGGCGGAGCCGGCACTTCAAGGATCTAGTTGTTTACCGCTCCCAACGGAGACAATAAAAACGCAGTCACACAAACATAGCTCCTGTGAAGGCTAACTCAGACAGGAACCCAATGCAGAAAGGTTACTATGTCAAGGCCGATGATGGAGTTCTTAAGAAATGTGGGAAAAGTTACATGAGAGGGGCTAAATTGTGCCTGTTGTCTTTGGTTGGACCAAGATAAACATGGAGCGGTTTTGTTTGGATGCTTCAAGCTATATTTGAAACACTCAGTTCTTCTTCTTCTTCTTCTTCTTCTTCTTCTTCTTCTTCTTCTTCTTCTTCTTCTTCTTCTTCTTCTTCTTCTTCTTCTTCTTCTTCTTCTTCTTCTCTCGACGGACACCTAGTCAAGAATCCCATAGATCGGTGTGTCCGACTTCAACGTGTATTTATTTAAGGATTGCTTCCTCTAGACCAGTGGTTCTCAACCGGACGGTAATCCCTCCACCCCCCCCCCCAACCCCCCTCTGGGGGGGGGGGGGATATTAAGATTACTTCCAGATCGCATTAATACAAGAACCGATTATTTGATATTGTTTTTCCCTCCATAATTTACGGCTCTGTAATTGTCGCCCTTCTGAAATTCATTTTATAACGTAAGTAGACCCGCAAATCACGTTTTATGGAGACGTCTAGACTTGTTCTAGTATGTGTTATTAAATTTAGCTTCTATTTTTACGTATACTGTGTAGGGGCAGGGGGAATTTATAGAGAGGAAATACGAAATGGGGAGAATGACATTCTGAACATTTGGTGAAGGGGTGCATGGGTCCAAAAAACAAATGTTGAGAATCACTGCTCTAGACGACTGAGTTGCATTGAATTGAGATGAGTAGAGTTGAGTTGAGTTGAGTTGAGTCAAGAACCGACATCATAGCAATCGCGGGATATTCCCAGACACACGCCTGGTGTGTAGGGGGAAGCACTGGACGCGTGGTCGTCTGCAGGATGTCCGGACCTCATCCCTAGCAAGCAGGCATTACTAGCGTCATTCCCTGTACCATAATTAACACGTCATTGGAATCCATAGTGAATGTAAGAACGAGAGTGTTGAAGTTGTTTTTCTGTTAGTCCGCTCCGTGGCGAAGGCGTTACCGACGCAGTTTGTAATCCCGCATACCGGTGTTCTAACATAGCTGTGTGCGATTTGGCAGCAGACAGCCTTGCGTTGTTTTTTATGAAATGGTATGGGTGCCGGAAGTTCAGAAAGCAATGGCAAACTACTGAACGTAAACTTGCCCAGGAATCATGAACATCCACCAACCCACACACACACACACACACACAAACACACACACACACACACACACACACACACACACACACGCATGCACACAAAATGCTGGGGTTGACTGTTACATCCTATTACAGGATATGCAACTAACTTGTGTGCCTGTATGGCAGTGGATCTTGGAATGTAAATGAACAAATTAAGAAGAACTTAGAAGCAACAGAGATGTGGTTCCTGGGACAAATGTTGCGAATGACATGGACTGCCAGAGTATCTAACGACAATTACCTGAAACAGGTTAATGAAACTAGAACATTATATACAATAATAAGAATGAGACAAACGGCTTTCTTTGGTCATATGATGAGAAAAGAGGCATTGGAGAACATCGTGACAACTGGAAAGATACAGGGAACGAGAGGCAGAGGCAGGACAAGAGAAACGATGCTGGCTGGATTGAGACGGTGGCATGGAGGAATATCATCAGCAGAGTTGGTCCAGAAAAAAGATCGAGACACGAACGCCTAAGCCAGCGATCAGGGCACTTAATAATGAGTATGACATCCACCCCCCTAGACAGATTCCATCCAAGGTAACGAGCTCTAACTACCTGCCTTGTTTCATAAACATAATGCCAGGGCTGTCAGACTTGGCTATCTCGTCTTGTAGAAAACTTTACCTGTAAAATCCACAACGGCCTTACGGCCTACTCTTTCCGATTTCCAACTGCCGTGGAATGTTTATTGTGCAAAACTTGCATACGGACCTCCCGCCTTTTCGCCCTTATGAGAGTAGGCTTGGTATCCAGTCTCAATACCCAAGGGATCAAAGTACGGTGTGATAACATTAGTTATCAAAAGCACCTGGAAAACTCCAAGCGTTGGTGACTTTATTCTTTTTATAGTCCTTGACGGATGGCGTCCGATCCTTCCACCTCGTTTAACCAGCTTTAGCAGCCTTGGTTTGGGTGCCGTTCCTGTAATCCTGTAATCCTGCTGCTGATACGAACGGTTCAACCGTCGAATAATGCAGTTTAGTTGTATTTGGGTCCTATATTATGTAGCTTGTTTTGAATCTTTCGTAGATCTGGTTGCTTGTTGTCAGCTTCCTGGCTTCTGATTGGTTAATATTGTTCGTTCCTGTCTTGATAAAGTTTTACATGTCTGGACAGAGTCGCGCACTTGCTGAGGCCTGGAGTTATTGTGTACCCACCCCGTCGTATGGTGCTGTTTCCTTCAGGGAGCTTCTACATCTCGTTCTCTATGCTCCAGTAATTGTGATCGTTTGGGCGTCGTCTTGGTCTTGGTCGTGTGTTGTGAGCTGTTCGCCAGTTAGATCTTGGTGGAGAGCGATATCGTGCTTCCTCTGTTGTTTCTTCTTCTGTCTGTGTTCTTGAATCTTCTGGTTCTTTCTGTGTTTTTAGCAGTTCTATCTGTTCTCTTTCTTCCTGGATTTGTTTCAGCGTTTCTTCTGTCTTTGCTCTCACTTCTTGAATTTTCAAAAGGGTTTTGTCAGTGTCAGCTTTTATGGCGGCCATTCGAGCGACATCCTGCTCTATCTTCTGCTGGACTTGCTTCAAGTCGTCCAGGATGCTCTGAACGGTCGTTATCTAGGTTTCTTGCGTCTTGTCCTTTTGTCTTCTAGGTTTTTAACCTGTGTTCTCAGCTCCTTCATGTTGCCTTCCAATTGTGCTTTATCATTCTTGGTAAGTCGGTTGGTGGCCTCGTACTGCCTCCTGGCCTCCCTGTATGGCAATTTAGACTTTATGGCTATCTTCATCGCTTCTTTGCTGTCTTGGTGGCAGGGGCAGCCGAGGTACCTGGCGCCTTGGTTGCCGAGGCAGTTGGCGCACTTTCTGTTGTTGTTAGGCCTCCTGAAGTCCGAGTCGTTCTTCGCATGCTGGCACTGACTAGGTATGGGGACCAGAGCAGTACCTACACCGTGCCATTGGTGAATTTATCCTTTTTATAGTCCATGCCGTGTGGCGTTGGTGGATTTATCCGTTTTATAGTCCATGCCGTGTGGCGTTGGTGGATTTATCCGTTTTATAGTCCATGCCGTGTGGCGTTGGTGGATTTATCCGTTTTATAGTCCATGCCGTGTGGCATTGGTGAATGTTGCCTTTTTATAGTCAATCCGTGTGGCATTGGGGATTGTACATTTGTTATAGTAAATGCCGCGTGGCGTTGATGGTTGTATATTTATTATAGTCCATGTAGCGTGGCGTTGGTGATTTTATATTTCTTACACTTCATGTGGCTTTGCGTTGGTGATTGTATAATTGTTATAGTAAATGCCGCGTGGTGTTGTGATCTATAATTGTTATACCCCATGCCGCGTGGTGTTGGTTATTGTATATTTCTTATAGTCCATTCCGTGTGGTGTTAGTGATGTATATTCTATGCTGTGTAGCATTGATGATCATGTATGTCCACAGTCTTCTGTCTCGTGTACTGCGAACCATTTCTGAACTGATATTCCACCATGCTATGGTGCCAAACTGTCAGGCATTTTCTCTCTTGATCTCCCATGCCCCTCCGCCTTACCCGTAATACTGTTGCTTCCCCAAAAATTTCATAGTACCCACTGAAAGCTGGGTGGAGCTCGGGCAACGGTAGAAAAAGAAATTCTCACCTCGAGACCTTGGTAAAAGCAGGTAAGCGTGCAACATAACAATTGAAAGTTATAGTTTCTCCACTGAGATTCGAACTCATCACCTCCAAATGACAATAGTGCTTCACTACAGAAACAAGTAGGAGTGTCCAGTTGGTCATGCGTCGAAGTACCCTTCTTACCCCACCGAGATTCGAACCTGTCACCTCCAAATCGCTACAGGTAAAAGTAGGGGTATCCAGTTGGTCATCCGTAGAAGTACCCTACTTACCCCACCGAGATTCGAACCTGTCACCTCTAATATCTTGTGGCGGTTATTTATTATATTTATTACATTCGTTGGTTAATTATTATATTGACAGCTTCTTAATTTGGTGAATTATTTTGTTGGTTACATCTTGATTTAATTATTGTGTTAATAGCACCTTTGGTTACATATTGTCTTAATTACATCATGTCTTGATTCACTGCTGTTGTGTTTAGTCAAGAACCGACATCACAGCATTCGGGAATTCCTATAATCCTGAGTGTCGGCCAGATCTTTTGGCTGCACAATTATCTTCAGTCTATGATGACACTGTACAACTTCGATTAACCGTTACCGTCCGGACAGGACTGGACGGATAACCGAATAGACGGATAATATAAATATCTTAACACACACACACCCACATATATATATATAGTAACGGGATTTCACTGCGAACTTGGGACGAAAATGAAAATACAATCCTTTAAAAGTGAATAATACATACATATTGTATTTAATTTTATGAAACGATCAATATAAACTTCAATATAAGAGTAGTAATGTAAGAAAAATGTATTGTAATATTATAAACTTACGTTACTTTAAAATAATCTGTCAGGAATCTGTGCCTTCTGTATCTTTGAGGCTTGAGCTTTCTGCGCGGCTATGCTCCGTATCCTGTATCCTACTCAGAGGTAGGATCTTTGTTGCATTTTTCTCCTCTTGAATTTCAAACCAGTCGATACACTTTGATAACATTGTTTCTGCTTCTGATTGGCTAGCTGTAGGTTTTTAGTTAAGAACTGATCCTTCATCGTCAATTTCTTCTTCTTCATTGGTAGTCACGCTATAAATAATTTCATCATTAGACGATGAAGGATAATCAATCAATCAATCAGGGGCCGTCTCCGCAGTGAAGGTTGGTTGCAATGGATGTCCAACACTGTCTCTCGCCTTGACTGTACATTCTGATGTTCGTCCATCTCTTGATGTTATCCTCCCACTGTATCGTTGTCTACCTCTTGCTTGCTTGCCCTCAACCTTGCCTTCCATATGGTTTTTATAAGAGTATCATGTCTTTTAACGTGGCCAAAATATTTCACTTGCCTCCTCTTTATTTCTTTCATCAACTCTCTCTTCATTGCCAGTTTTTCTAGGACCTCTGCATTTGATTGTTTTTGTTTCCATGACATACGACCTATTCGTCTGTATATGCACATCTCCAGGGCTTCTATGCGACTTTCTATTGCTTGTTCAATGTCCAGGCTTCCGCGCCATACAGCCATATAGCGTTGAATATACGTAGCATTTGACAATTCTCATTTTTAATGCGTTATTAATCTCTCTAGATGTTAATACTGATTTCATGCCGTTGAAAGCATTTTTGGCCATTCCTATTCTCTTTTTGATTTCTATTTCACTTCTGCCATCATCTGTTATTATATGTCCAAGATAAGGAGAAACTTGTTACTTGTTCTAGTATCTGCCCGTTTACTGTGATGTTCATTGATGACCTTTCCTTTTCACTGCTAATTATCATAGTTTTTGTTTTTTGGATGTTAATATCTAAGCCACATTCTGCACTGTGCCTGTTTACTTCTTCCACTAGGTCTTGCAACTCTTGCTCACTTTCTGCTAGTAACACGGTATCGTCAGCATATCTAAGATTGTTTATGATTCTTCCATTGATGTTAAGTCCAGGCATTTCAACTTGTTTAAAAATTCTTTCTGTGTATAGGTTGAAGAGGCTTGGGGACAGTACACAATCCTGCCGTACTCCTCTTTTTATCTCTATAGGCGACGAATAGTTATTACCGCATCTAATAGACGCCACTTGTTCCCAGTACAAGTTACTAATAAGTCTGATGTCCTTTCCGTCTACTCCTATATCTTGAAGGCACGTAATTAGTCGTTCATGTTGTACTCTATCAAAAGCTTTCTTGTAGTCTATAAAACAAACATATATACTTTTTTGAGCTTCTATATATTTTTCAATCAACGTCCTCAAACAGATAATTGCTTCTTTGGTGCCGCTGTTTTTGCGGAACCCAAATTGTTCTTCAGCTACTTCCTCATCTATTTTATGTTGAATTCTTTCTTGTATGACCTTGAGTAGTATCTTAGTTATGTGGCTCATTAAGCTAATAGTTCTGCAATCCTCACAATCAACAGCTCTTGGCTTCTTCGGTATTGTGATGAAAATGGATGGTTTCAAATCCTTGGGGATGTACCCAGTATTATATATATATATATATTATTACATAATTCTGTGATAGTTTAAATGCCAAAGCTGGTTAAGATTTGTATCATCTCTGTTGTTATCTTGTCAGGACCGGCAGCCTTTCCTTCTTTCATCTTGTTAATAGCCTTTTCTACTTCAGCCGTTAATATTTTTGGTCCATCTCGAGTATTATACAATGTTGGTCTATTGACCCTGTTGTCCCAGAATGAATCTTCTGTTACTCTGTCCATCTTTTTATTATGTCAGTGTTATTAATTATAATTTCTCCATTTTTTTCATCTGATACAACCATTTCCTGTTATATTATTTCTCTTCTTTGTAAATCTTTTTGTTTATGTTCATGTAATTCTTTCGAATTGTGTTTTATTTCCAGATCCTTTATTTCTTTGGAATGTTTCTGCAGCCACTCTTCTTTGGCAACTCTGCACATGTGACGTATTTCCCTATCTATTATTATATACTCTGGAATGTTCTTTGCTTTCTTTCTTTGAGACATTTTACTCAAAATTTCATCGGTTATCCAAAATTGTTTTTTCTTATTAATCTTCACTGGCAAGTGGTATTTGCAATCTTCTTCTTCTTCTTCGTTCATCCGGAGTTTTTTTTTCGGATGTGATTGCGTTGTGCCTGTTTATAGCAGAGCTGCGTTCTTGCGCCGTTAGGCCGACACATCCGACTTCTGCGGGCATTTGTTGACCGGGTTAACCTTCCCGGGGGTTTCTTAGGACGTTTGACTCTCACTGTTGTGGTGTTATCCCCCATCCTAGCTGGCCCATATAGAACAGCCAAAGATCCTGGTCAGCCCTCAAGGGAAGGCAGGGGCAGACCATGGACATTCCCCGCCATCCAAGGAGGCTTCCATACTTGCAGAGCCGATACATAGCGCTCTGATACTGGGCTCACCCAAGGAATCGTCACGTCCTGCACATGGCTGCTTAGCCTCACTTCCGTATATTGAGCCTTCCGTTCACCATAGGCTGTTCTTCCGGAAACCAGAAGTATGCAGTCTGCAGATGACATCCACACAGTGAGCTTTCGATTCGGACTTTCCATGTAATGGATTTGCTATCCAAGCAATATTCCATTTCGTGCCACTAGGACACATTTCCACCTTTTTATGAAGCTCACACAGTGGGCTTTTGATTCGGACTTTCCACGTAATGGATTTGCTATCCAAGCAATATTCCATTTCATGCCACTAGGACACTTTTCCACCTTTTATGAAGCCCACACAATGGGCTTTTGATTCGGACTTTCCACGTAATGGATTTGCTATCCAAGCAATATTCCATTTGGTGCCACTAGGACACTTTTCCACCTTTTATGAAGCCCACACAGCGAGCTTTCTATTTGGACTTTCCACATAATGGATGTGCTATCCAAGCAATATTCCATTTCATGCCTCTGGATCTTCATGCACCTTTAAATGTCAACCTGTATGTAGTTTAAGTAAGCTGCGGTCAACTTTAGCTTGTTGATATCTCCATAGAGCTTGTCCTCAAATGAAGCAGGTGTGGGCCAAAATATCTTTCTCTGTTCTGCATACGTTGGGCAATCCTGCAGCAAATGTTTTGCTGTCATTTTTCCAGTTCTACAATTACATTCATCGGTATCTCCTATCTTTAGTTTATTGAACAAGTGGTATTTCAGCCTGTTATGTCCTGTGCGGAGTCTGAAGATTGCTACTTGTTCTCTTCGGTCGAGTTTGTAATATGCATCATCCTTCTGATGGCCTGGATGCTCTGATTCCCATTTGGTTCTATAAGTGCTTTTTATCAACCTCTTTGCCTCATTATAGGTTATGTCTATGTCAGGCTGTGGTAGTTGTCCGCCCTCTTTTGCCATTCTGTCAGCCTCTTCGTTTCCAGGTATACTGCAATGTGATGGGATCCACTGTATTACAACTTTTTTGGATTTCTGGCATAGACCATGGAGTGCTGCTCTTAGGTCAGTTAGTTCTGTGCTGTTATTGCTCTTCAGTATTGAGACAGCTGACTTTGCATCTGTGAAGATAGCTATTTGCTTCTCTTTATTTTCCTCCATCAGGAGCATTTCTGCTGCAGTTTTCAGAGCCTTTACCTCCGCTTTGAAGTTACTTGAAAATTTTCCAGTTGCCATTGAATGTGTTTTTTTCACTCCATTTTTTAAATTTAGGAGAATTCCTCCTCCTCCATTCTCTATTGAATTTTTGGCTGATCCATCTGTATATGCATGGGTCCAATTCCTGCTTGGGTAATGTTCTTTTATGTAGTTTAGGGTTATTTCTCTTCTTTCGGTTTCATGCTGAGTGTTCTTTTTCTCAATACCAGGAATGTTTTCTATCATCTCAGGCAGTTGCTGCTGTCTCCAAGCTGGGAACTTGTGTGCATTGTGTATGGGCTTGACTGTTGATATGTTAAGTATAGGATCTGCCCTAATCCTTCGTTTTGCAGTTTCTACAAAGTTGCTACGCTTCAGTCTTCCCTTTCCAAAACCATTAAATCTGTTGTACATAGGGTGGTCTGTCAATCTTCTAAATTTTTCTGCTTGTTGCTGGGCTCTGCTATCTCTTCTATCCTGCATTGGTTGTAAACAAGTGATCTTTTCTAGTTCATTAATAGGCGTTGTCTTCAGGCTTCCAGTTATGATTTGCATTCCTTGGTTTTGGACTCTACTTATTTTGTTAAAGTTTGACTTAGCTGCTGTTGCCCAAGCTGCAATGCCATATTCCAGTACTGGCCTCACCCGCCCAGTATATAACTTCTTGAGAACTTTCTCATCTGCTCCCCACGTTGTACCAGCAAGCTTTTTCATGATTGCCATTCTCTGCCTTGCTCTTGTTCGATTTTTCTCAACCTGTGTTTTCCATGTCAGGCGACGATCAAAGGTGACTCCTAGATAGTTTGGATTTTCTTCATGGCGCAATATTTTTCCATTCAATACCAGCTTATGTTGCTGAGTTTTATTTGAGAGGGAGAACACTGTGCATGTTGTTTTCTCCTCACTTATCTTCACTAGCCATGATTTTGACCAGTCCTCTAGCGCTAATAAGGCTTGCTGTATTCTGCTGTTAGCTGTACTAATATATTCTTCAGATGTCCATATGGCTAGGTCATCTGCAAAGGAGGATGTGTGTACTCTGGCTGGAAACTTTTCTGTGATGTCATTTAAATATGCTAGGAATAATGTTGGTGAAAGAACTCCTCCTTGGGGGACACCTTGCTCCAGCAGCATCATTTTGCTTGTTTGTCCTTGTACTTTTGTCCTGGCAGTTCTGTTCTCAAGGTAGTGGCTGATCCATTTATACATTTTTCCACAAACATGCATGTTTTGCAGTTTTACTTTCAGTCCTTCCTTCCATACTTTATCAAATGCTTTTTCTAAATCTATCCAGCCTGCTAGTGTGTGCTTTTTCTCTTGGAAGGCATCCTCTATTTCCTGAGCTATATAGGTTATTTGATCTTCAGTGGATCTGTACTTTCTGAATCCTGCTTGGTGTGGTGTTAAGAGTTTGTTTTCTTCCAGATGCCATGTTAGCCTGCCATTGATAATGCGTTCCATTAATTTTCCTACACAGCTAAGTAGACTGATAGGTCGATAGCCATTTGGTTCTTCCAGGTCTTTTCCTTTCTTTGGGACTGGTATTAGTATAGCTTCCTTCCATGCCTGTGGTACTATTCCTCTCTTCCAGCTGTTATTTAGGACTGCTAGTAGTTTCTTCTTTGCTTTGGTGCCTAGTCCTATTAGCATTTCATTTGTGATTCCATCCTTTCCTGGTGATTTCTTCTTTTTTAGGGTATTCATTGCCTGTTCCATTTCTTCCATTGTTAGATTTGCCATCATATATTCTGCTGCTGTCTCTGTATTTCTATGATGTATCTGGTTGTCTTTGATTGCTTTCTTCTGTTCGGTTGTAATATCAATGTGATTTGCATTTGCATAGTGTTCCATTAGTGCATTTGCAGCCTTTTTTCCTGTAAGCAAGGCATTTCCTTGTTTAATTGTTATTTGTTTGTTTCTAGGTCCTTCATTGTTCATGGCTTTTACTAGTTTCCATAGTTTCTTCTTCTTCTTCTTCGTTCATCCGGAGTTTTTTTTTTTGGATGTGATTGCGTTGTGCCTGTTTACAGCAGAGCTGCGTTCTTGCGCCGTTAGGCCGACACATCCGACTTCTGCGGGCATTTGTTGACCGGGTTAACCTTCCCGGGGGTTTCTTAGGACGTTTGACTCTCACTGTTGTGGTGTTATCCCCCATCCCAGCTGGTCCATATAGAACAGCCAAAGATCCTGGTCAGCCCTCAAGGGAAGGCAGGGGCAGACCATGGGCATTCCCCGCCATCCAAGGAGGCTTCCATACTTGCAGAGCCGATACATAGCACTCTGGTACTGGGCTCACCCAAGGAATCGTCACGTCCTGCACATGGCTGCTTAGCCTCACTTCCGTATATTGGGCCTTCCGTTCACCATAGGCTGTTCTTCCGGAAACCAGAAGTATGCAGTCTGCAGATGACATCCACACAGTGAGCTTTCGATTCGGACTTTCCACGTAATGGATTTGCTATCCAAGCAATATTCCATTTCATGCCACTAGGACACTTTTCCACCTTTTATGAAGCCCACACAATGGGCTTTTGATTCGGACTTTCCACGTAATGGATTTGCTATCAAGCAATATTCCATTTCGTGCCACTAGGACACTTTTCCACCTTTTATGAAGCCCACACAGCGAGCTTTCGATTTGGACTTTCCACATAATGGATTTGCTATCCAAGCAATATTTCATTTCATGCCTCTGGGTCTTCATGCACCTTTAAATGTCAACCTGTATGTAGTTAAAGTAAGCTGCGGTCAACTTGAGCTTGTTGATATCTCCATAGAGCTTATCCTCAAATGAAGCAGGTGTGGGCCAAAATATCTTTCTCTGTTCTGCATACGTTGGGCAATCCTGCAGCAAATGTTTTGCTGTCATTTTCCCAGTTCTACAATTACATTCATCAGTATCTCCTATCTTTAGTTTATTGAACAAGTGGTATTTCAGCCTGTTATGTCCTGTGCGGAGTCTGAAGATTGCTACTTGTTCTCTTCGGTCGAGTTTGTAATATGCATCATCCTTCTGATGGCCTGGATGCTCTGATTCCCATTTGGTTCTATAAGTGCTTTTTATCAACCTCTTTGCCTCATTATAGGTTATGTCTATGTCAGGCTGTGTAGTCGTCCGCCCTCTTTTGCCAGTCTGTCAGCCTCTTCGTTTCCAGGTATACAGCAATGTGATGGGATCCACTGTATTACAACTTTTTTGGATTTCTGGCATAGACCATGGAGTGCTGCTCTTAGGTCAGTTAGTTCTGTGCTGTTATTGCTCTTGAGTATTGAGACAGCTGACTTTGCATCTGTGAAGATAGCTATTTGCTTCTCTTTATTTTCCTCCATCAGGAGCATTTCTGCTGCAGTTTTCAAAGCCTCTACCTCCGCTTTGAAGTTACTTGAAAATTTTCCAGTTGCCATTGAATGTGTTTTTTTCACTCCATTTTTTAAATTTAGGAGAATTCCTCCTCCTCCATTCTCTATTGAATTTTTGGCTGATCCATCTGTATATGCATGGGTCCAATTCCTGCTTGGGTAATGTTCTTTTATGTAGTTTAGGGTTATTTCTCTTCTTTCGGTTTCATGCTGAGTGTTCTTTTTCTCAATACCAGGAATGTTTTCTATCATCTCAGGCAGTTGCTGCTGTCTCCAAGCTGGGAAGTTGTGTGCATTGTGTATGGGCTTGACTGTTGATATGTTAAGTATAGGATCTGCCCTAATCCTTCGTTTTGCAGTTTCTACAAAGTTGCTACGCTTCAGTCTTCCCTTTCCAAAACCATTAAATCTGTTGTACATAGGGTGGTCTGTCAATCTTCTAAATTTTTCTGCTTGTTGCTGGGCTCTGCTATCTCTTCTATCCTGCATTGGTTGTAAACAAGTGATCTTTTCTAGTTCATTAATAGGCGTTGTCTTCAGGCTTCCAGTTATGATTCGCATTCCTTGGTTTTGGACTCTACTTATTTTGTTAAAGTTTGACTTAGCTGCTGTTGCCCAAGCTGCAATGCCATATTCCAGTACTGGCCTCACCCGTCCAGTATATAACTTCTTGAGAACTTTCTCATCTGCTCCCCACGTTGTACCAGCAAGCTTTTTCATGATTGCCATTCTCTGCCTTGCTCTTGTTCGATTTTTCTCAACCTGTGTCTTCCATGTCAGGCGACGATCAAAGGTGACTCCTAGATAGTTTGGATTTTCTTCATGGCGCAATATTTTTCCATTCAATACCAGCTTAGGTTGCTGAGTTTTATTTGAGAGGGAGAACACTGTGCATGTTGTTTTCTCCTCACTTATCTTCACTAGCCATGATTTTGACCAGTCCTCTAGCGCTAATAAGGCTTGCTGTATTCTGCTGTTAGCTGTACTAATATATTCTTCAGATGTCCATATGGCTAGGTCATCTGCAAAGGAGGATGTGTGTACTCTGGCTGGAAAATTTTCTGTGATGTCATTTATATATGCTAGGAATAATGTTGGTGAAAGAACTCCTCCTTGGGGGACACCTTGCTCCAGCAGCATCATTTTGCTTGTTTGTCCTTGTACTTTTGTCCTGGCAGTTCTGTTCTCTAGGTAGTGGCTGATCCATTTATACATTTTTCCACAAACATGCATGTTTTGCAAGTTTTACTTTCAGTCCTTCCTTCCATACTTTATCAAATGCTTTTTCTAAATCTATCCAGACTGCTAGTGTGTGCTTTTTCTCTTGGAAGGCATCCTCTATTTCCTGAGCTATATAGGTTATTTGATCTTCAGTGGATCTGTATTTTCTGAATCCTGCTTGGTGTGGTGTTAAGAGTTTGTTTTCTTCCAGATGCCATGTTAGCCTGCCATTGATAATGCGTTCCATTAATTTTCCTACACAGCTCAGTAGACTGATAGGTCGATAGCCATTTGGTTCTTCCAGGTCTTTTCCTTTCTTTGGGACTGGTATTAGTATAGCTTCCTTCCATGCCTTGTGGGACTATTCCTCTCTTCCAGCTGTTATTTAGGACTGCTAGTAGTTTCTTCTTTGCCTTGGTGCCTAGTCCTATTAGCATTTCATTTGTGATTCCATCCTTTCCTGGTGATTTCTTCTTTTTTAGGGTATTCATTGCCTGTTCCATTTCTTCCATTGTTAGATTTGCCATCATATATTCTGCTGCTGTCTCTGTATTTCTATGATGTATCTGTTTGTCTTTGATTGCTTTCTTCTGTTCGGTTGTAATATCAATGTGGTTTGCATTTGCATAGTGTTCCATTAGTGCATTTGCAGCCTTTTTGCCTGTAAGCAAGGCATTTCCTTGTTTAATTGTTATTTGTTTGTTTCTAGGTCCTTCATTGTTCATGGCTTTCACTAGTTTCCATAGTTTGTTTCCATCCCTGCCAAATTCAGGTTTTCTGTTTTTTCCCTCCAACAATCTCTTGTTGTTTGATTTACTGTTCTTTTATATTTTGCTGAGATGGCTTTGAGAGAGATGTTTGCTTCAATTGTTTGTTCTCTCTCTGCTGTCTTCCTGGCATCTTCAACTTTGTCCTCCAAACTTTGTAGTTCTTCAGTCCAGTATGGTTTGTAATTTTTCCTCGCTCCTCTTGGAATGGACTCAGTGGCTGCCTGTATTATCG
The DNA here is from genome assembly GCA_014155875.1 of Cepaea nemoralis. NCBI lineage: Eukaryota > Metazoa > Mollusca > Gastropoda > Stylommatophora > Helicidae > Cepaea > Cepaea nemoralis. Next base: position 185,152 of record JACEFZ010025249.1, read on the forward strand.
CTCTGTTTAGACTTTCCACCATTTGCTTTATGTTGCCATATCGTGTATTTATGTTTTCACAATATTTGTCTGTTAGTATGGCAAATCTGTCCCAATCTGCTCGTTTGTAATTCCAGCAGGGGCAAGGGCTTTGCTCCTGTGGAACATACTCCATATTCATTTCAAGCTTGATTGGTCTGTGGTCACTACCTGCTAATTGGTCCAGCACATGGCGATCGATTTTGTGGAGGATGTCTCCTGTGCAGAAAGCTAAGTCTGGAGTAGAAGTGGTAAGCCATCTTCTGGAGTAGAAGCTCGGTGTGTCATCCGCTTTGTTGAGTAGATGGAGATTTGAGTCTATTTCCCAGTCCTCCAATTCATCTCCTCTTTTGTCAGTATCTGGGTATCCCCATCTTTCTGAACGGCTATTAAAGTCTCCGACAATAATGCAGTTTGTGTCAGTTATTTTCATGTTTGAGAGTGTAAGGTCCTTATCTGCTGGGCTATACAGATTGTAGATTCTTATTTTTCACGTCCTTTATCATTATATCAACACCTATAATTTCCGTTTGGTTGTCAGAGATCACAGATACTTCGCTGCAAGGTATTGTATTTCGTGTAAGTATTAGAACTCCTCCTTTGTGTCCTTTGCGGTCGAAACGTGTGGCCTGATATCCTCTGACTGAGAATTTGTGATTGGCGTTGAGATGTGTCTCTTGAATGCATGCCACATCTATTCTATCTTTATGAAGACGCTGTGTTAGGGAGTCTTTCTTCTTGTAAACTCCTTCGGCATTCCACTGTAGTATGTTGAGTGTCCGGGGTGTTTGGTCAATAGCTCTTAACCTACTCCTCTGTGCCTTGACTCCACAGCACAGGGGAAGGTGACCACCAGTAGTCATGGGTGGACCCCCTCGAGGCAGGGGGCCCGGCACTATCACCGCCTGATGGGACTTCACGGGATTAGCACCATATCGATTAATTTTGATTTGTGACATCATGAATTAAGTTACGTTGCACTGCTTTGTCAAGCCTGTGGCTCAGTACATCCGATTTCGACAAGCATTTATTCGGGATGCTTTCCCTAGCCTTTGACTGTCCCCAGTCTACCTACAAGGCAGCAGGTTTCACGTTGCACTGCTTTGTCAAGCCTGTGGCTCAGTACATCCGATTCGACAAGCATGTATTTGGGGTGCTTTCCCTAGCCTTTGACTGTCCCCAGTCTACCTACAAGGCAGCAGGTTTGTGTGTCTCTTCGTCTGGTCCCTCTCCTTGACCTGTCCGACATGGGTGGCCCTACCAGTAGCTGTGCTACCGTCGGCATAGCTCTTGGGGTCATTGGGACGCACAAGCCCCTCTAACCTCGTCACGGTGGACACACAGCAGAGGGGGTTTCCATAGTTTGTTTCCATCCCTGTCAAAATTCAGGTTTTCTGTTTTTTCCCTCCAACAATCTCTTGTTGTTTGATTTACTGTTCTTTTATATTTTGCTGAGATGGCTTTGAGAGAGATATTCGCTTCAATTGACTGGTCTCTCTCTGCTGTCTTCCTGGCATCTTCAACTTCGTCCTCCAAACTTTGTAGTTCTTCAGTCCAGTATGGTTTGTAATTTTCCTCGCTCCTCTAGGAATGGACTCAGTGGCTGCCTGTATTATCGCTCTGTTAGACTTTCCACGCATTTGCAGTATGTTGCCATATCGTGTATTTGTGTTTTCACAATACTTGTCTGTTAGTATGGCAAATCTGTCCCAATCTGCTCGTTTGTAATTCCATCGGGGCAAGGGCTTTTGCTCCTGTGGAACATACTCCATATTCATTACAAGCTTGATTGGTCTGTGGTCACTACCTGCTAATTGGTCCAGCACATGGCGATCGATTTTGTGGAGGATGTCTCCTGTGCAGAAAGCTAGGTCTGGAGTAGAAGTGGTAAGCCATCTTCTGGAGTAGAAGCTCGTGTGTCATCCGCTTTGTTGAGTAGATGGAGATTTGAGTCTATTTCCCAGTCCTTGAATTCATCTCCTCTTTTGTCAGTATCTAGGTATCCCCATCTTTCTGAACGGCTATTAAAGTCTCCGACAATAATGCAGTTTGTGTCAGTTATTTTCATGTTTGAGAGTGTAAGGTCCTTATCTGCTGGGCTATACAGATTGTAGATTCTTATTTTCACGTCCTTTATCATTATATCAACACATATAATTTCCGTTTGGTTGTCAGAGATCACAGATACTTCGCTGCAAGGTATTGTATTTCGTGTAAGTATTAGAACTCCTCCTTTGTGTCCTTCGCGGTCGAAACGTGTGGCCTGATATCCTCTGACTGAGAATTTGTGATTGGCGTTGAGGTGTGGTCTCTTGAATGCATGCCACATCTATTCTATCTTTATGTAAGACGCTGTGTTAGGGAGTCTTTCTTCTTGTAAACTCCTTCGGCATTCCACTGTAGTATGTTGAGTGTCCGGGGTATTTGGTCAATAGCTCTTAACCTACTCCTCTGTGCCGTGACTCCACAGCACAGGGGAAGGTGACCACCAGTAGTCATGGGTGGACCCCCTCGAGGCAGGGGGCCCGGCACTATCGCCGCCTGATGGGACTTCACGGGATTAGCACCATGTCGATTAATTTTGATTTGTGACATCATGAATTAAGTTACGTTGCACTGCTTTGTCAAGCCTGTGGCTCAGTACATCCGATTTTGACAAGCATGTATTCGGGGTGCTTTCCCTAGCCTTTGACTGTCCCCAGTCTACCTACAAGGCAGCAGGTTTGTGTGTCTCTTCGTCTGGTCCCTCTCCCTTGACCTGTCCGACATAGGTGGCCCTACCAGTAGCTGTGCTACCGTCGGCATAGCTCTTGGGGTCATTGGGACGCACAAGCCCCTCTACCTCGTCACGGTGGACACACAGCAGAGGGGTATTTGCAATCTGAATACTAGTTTTTACACTTTCCCATTTCGTATTAATTTTATCCTCCGGATTTTCACGTCGATATTGTTCCATACTTTCAATGATAATAAATAAGGATAATAGAAACTGACTGTTACACGAGTGACGGTTAATTGAAGTTTTACTGTATATCTCTTCGTCCACACTATACACATGATCCCAAAGGGTTCAGACCAATACCCCACCCAACAGTGCAGATCCAGCCAATTTATCTGCTCGTTCGTTTCCCTACACGCCATCATACCCTGGGGAAAATATCCAACGGGTGCCCCCTATCTTTGAATGCATAATTGAAGCATGCCACTCTGCACGAAGCATGCTTATCTTCACCCTTCCCATCATACTCATCATGTTTATGCTGTTTGTCTTCCCGCCAGCGGAATGCTACGGTGATTTCCTCCCCATCCATTCACAGACTATACGTTGTGGTATCATATGCCAGGCTCTCCTGCACTAAACACCGTCCACTAACCTTCGCCATGAACTGTTATATTGCTTGCATCTCTGTTGGTTTTGCACTGTTTTGGTTAATTATTGTGTTGGCTACATTTTTTGTTGACTACATTGCAATCATTTGACAGGTAAGTTGTGACCACTTTAGAAGACACAGCATTAACGATTTCCTCAGACTCTGTCAGCATAGTTGCATCACCACCACCATTACCAACAACATTACTTTTGCTAAGCAACAAGCTAACCATATTTGAGTAAAGAAAGGACAACACATCAATGAAACTGGAAATAAATAAATTTATTCAATGCAATCAAGAATTCATCAATCAGCTCAGACCATGTTTGAGAAATATACATTCACATTATCTAAGATAACATTCACTTTGCAGATCATTTTAAATTACTTTACTTTTTCACACACATACTCTCTCTCTCTCTCTCTCTCTCTCTCTCTCTCTCTCTCTCTCTCTCACTCTCTCTCTCTCTCTCTCTATCGTTTTCACTTAAGAAAAGACAACTCTACGACTTTCACTTGACAATACAAATATCACATCTGTTGGTGAAATTGGAGTTACCTCATCTTTAATTGCAAACATCAACATCAAAACACAAACAGAACAATCAATATACAATACAACTTGATTACAAAGACAATCTAAAGATGAATCTCGTACACAAATAACAACGTGATGTGATGATATAAATTCTCTCAGACAATTAACCCATAGACAAAGACAGCAGTAGATGAGTTTGTTTCAGCTCATGTGGATTATTCTGTTTTAACTATGGAGTTAACACAGTATCATCATATGCTTGCCGGAGTAGCTGTGGCATTCATGTCACTCCAGACATTTGCTCTATCTGACACATCACATAAGACATGCAACATCACAATGCAAATAAACTCACAAATGGAATGTTACAAAATGAAGGGACCTTCACAATGAAGCTCTGTTGTGTTATTGAAGTTTTTCTGTAACGATTTCCTTCAACACATTATACCAGGTTTTTCTGTGAATGTTTTCTCCAGTCTCTGACCAAAGAACTTCACTGCCCAACAGGCAGTAGTCATGTAAGAATAAATTATATTTACATTAATGTATACGTCAAGATATGATGACTCGCTGTACAGTTGAACTCATGATCGATAACCTTAATGAACACATTTTAATGGACAACACAAGAGGCCACAAGCAACAATACAGTTTACACACAACTGACAAAATCTTCCCACCATGAAACAAGACATTCAGTAAAATTCTTCGCAAATAAAAACCATAATTTATTCTTCGTCTTTCCTTGGCTTGAAATTTGTCTATATCTGCAATGTTGTCTCTTGTATGAACTTCACAGACCAGAATTTATTGCAAGCACAGCCAAGATAACCAGTAGTCATGTGTTTGAATTCTAGTCTAGGCCTATGTTTTAAAACTTGACCTGGTCTCCCTGGTTGTCCCAGATAATGACAAATGCCAGACAATGTCCCTGGTTGTAACAGCAGCTGACCAGGTTTTGATCACACCCCTCCACGGAACGCTGAGTGATCTATATAAATTTGGGCTTAGCACCATATACCAAACACTCAATACACCTCAAGGCATGTAAAAAGACCTTTAAATTATTTGTTCTTTTCTTTTTAAATCATGAATTTCACTCAAATCTAAATTCATCCCAGCTGTTGTATTTTAACATAGTTTGTTCCATTCATCATTTTGGTGGCTATTTTATTGTTTTTGTATTGCTTTAGAAATCTTTAGACCCAGCAATTTACATCCCTCTGCTTCAGTTCTAAAATTTATTTCATAGTGTTACTGATGACTCGTTAACAGCCAACATAATGTTACTAATCACTCTCTAATAGCAAGCAAAATGTTAATGTCTCACTAACACTAAACATAATGTTAATTACTCACTAACTCTAAATACAATGTTAACAATGACTCACTAACACTAAACATAATGTTAACAATGACTCACTAACAGCAGATACACTGGAAACTATATGGTGAGGGTAAAAGGGCAGGGCGGCGGGGGGGGGGGGGGAGGAGGAGAATGTCAGTCTGCTGGCAACCATTCAGACTGACACCGAATAAATAACATGGCAACATATTGGAATAGAACATGGAGAAGATAAATTCACTTAATAAATTAATACAATAATGAATTATTTGTGTTGTGGTTGAGTTCTACATAGTGATCAACAAACGGTGGAACAGGTGGAAGGGAACAGGTGGGTGATACATCCACAGTTGAGATCAAACAGTTTGATGGATGGATGCGTGAATAGATTATTGGGGGAATGGACTTGGTGGAGATATAGATAGATGGATGGATGGATATTTGGATGGATGATGGATTAGTGAATCAATGGTTGGGGTAATAGAATTGTGGAGATATAGATGGATATATGGATGGATGATGTAATAGTGAAGTGATGGCTGGGGGTATGGACTTATTATGGAGATGGATGGATGGATGCTGGATGACTTAATTAGTGGTTTGGGGAATGGACTTGTGGAGGTATATACAGATGGATTTATAGATGGATAGGCAAATGTGCAGATGGAGATATGAATGGGTGGATGAATGGATGGTTGGATAGGAAGATGGATGGATCCTAACGCCAGATCTGCTACAAGTTTTTACAAATCATAGATGAGCCAGAAGTCCCCCTAATACTGGCATAAACCCTATCTAGGATACGGCAGATCGACAAACTCTAATACCAGGCTTCTAGAAGCCATAGAGGAACCAAGACCAGGCCTCCAAAAGCCATAGATGAGCCAGGAGTCCTGCTAATACTGGCACAAGCTGCATTGAGGAAATGACGCAGATGCTCTCCTATCACCAGTTATACTTATGAGCATCCTCAAACCATAGATGAACAAGAAGCCTTGCTAATTGTGGCAAAAATGGAATCCAGGATTGGACAGATGTTCTACCCTTGATCTTTTCGCAGTGTCTGGATTCATAGATGAACCGAAGTCCTCTAGCTCTGGCACCAGCTGCCTCCAGGGTGTGTTCTCCAACACCAGTTCTGCTGCAGAGATTCTTGAGGTCGCAGGTGAGCCAGAAATACTGTTAACACTGGGATGATCTTCGCCCCAGGATATGGTAGATGATTTCCCAACACCAATTCTGATTCAGAGCTTCTGGAGTCGTAGATGACCCAAGAGTCCTTCTAAACTGACATCAGCTTTCCCGCAGGGTATGGCAGATGATTTCCTAGCACCAGTTCTGCTATGCGTCTTCTATCAGCGACAGATGAGCCAGAAGTCCCAGAATTCTTGTATCAACTGCATCCAGGGTATGACATGGTCTCATAACAACAGATCTGCTACAATGCTTCTAGAAGTCATGGACCGGGGCAATGGGCTATGATATGCTTTGAAGTAATTCCTTGAGAAGCACCTCCATGTCTGTGTTCTTGGTAATGTGTTTGCAGAAGAGAGCCTCAAACATCCTGCTATTGGTGCTGTACAGAGAGGGAAGGCACATCAGCAGACGCGAGTAGTGCATGACATCCTTGGGCCTGGAGACACGGACGTGCTGCTGTAGCAGTTGCTGAACCACGGAGCTGATCTGGTCGATCTTTTCAGGATTGCTCAATCCGGGATAACCTGGAATACAGGAATGGAACATGGTCATTCAACAGTAATAGTCGGGTTAGGTAAGTAAATAATACACACGGGGTGCGTGTGTGAAGGTTGAAAATAAGAAGAGGGGGAGGAGGAGGAGAAATAGTAGGAGGAGGAGTACGAGGAGGAGGAAGAGTATGAGGAGAAAGAGTACGAGGAGGAGGGGTAGGAGTTAAATTAGGAGGTAGAGAAGAAGAGAAGAAGCAGAAGAAAAAGAAGAAGAAGAAGTACGAGGAGGAGGAGGAAGAGTACAAGGAGGAGGAGTAAGAGTACGATGAGGAGGTAGAGAAGAAGAAGAAGAAGATGAGGAGTAGAACAAGATGGAGGAGGAAGGGGGGGGGGGTTACAGAAGAAGAATTGTCAAACGACAGACACCACTAGAGACGCTCCACAACAGGTCGACCTTGGATGCCAAAATGGTAACAAACCTGATATTTTCTAACAAAGACATGGGAAGCGGCAACTAAATTCGAAAATAAACGGGAGCTCAAAGGGCACTTTGTTCCTCAAACGTACGTCTGAGCTTTAAGTAAACACTGACCTGGATGTATTGTCAACCAAGGTCAGTCTCGCTGTCGTGTTTATCCCCCCTACCCCAGGAACGCCTCGTGGGGAAATGTTGATATAGTCCAGCAAATCCCCTCACGCGGACAGAGAGGCCTGGCCTTCGGCGTGTTTGAGCAGTTATTTCGGGAAGTTCTGACAACATCGGGGATGAGCTTTGTGGGAGAATGCAAAATGTCTAATTGTGGATGTTTGCTTGTTTGTTTAAGGGGCGAGAAGAATGCAGCTGCGTTAGCCGGAAACTGCATACGGCAGACAGTAGCCACATCAAAATAGCAACAGATGTTTACATATTGGGGCATTGGTCATGGCCTGCCGTGCGTGTGGAAGAGTCGGACCACGGCAAGTTGAAAAATCATCATCATGTGCCATGCCAGAAGTCGGATTGTCGGCCTAACGGCGCAAGAACGCAGCTCTGCTGTAAACAGGCACAACGCAATCACGTCCGGAAAAAAAAACTCCGGATGAACGCAGAAGAAGAAGATGTGACATGCCGATAACGTAAGCGGTCATCTTACACGATCACCAGAGTCGTGGATGAGCTCTGTGTTCTCGTTTCGACTACACACGTAGCCAAGCCATCCAGGTATTTACTTCTCTGCCTTCCGCTTGTTCTTTTCCCCAAAATCTTGCCAGTTGTCACCAAGTTCTCTAGTTTATTTCTTCTCGTAACGTGCACAAATGTTTGTCTGTCTACGTCTAATTTCTCTAATCAGTTTACGGTTTTCAAATCAGTTACAGAAACACGTAACCAGCGTGTCGTCTGTTAAAACATGAGGCATGTGTATGTTTACCCAAGGGGTCGGCGCGGTAGAGAGGTTGAAAACGCTTCATCGTTCTCTTCTGACGGCTCCCTATTGGGTTCGTACCCCTCGCCGGAAAGTTGGGATTAAAATGTGGACTTCTTGTCTAGACAGCAACATGAAACTGTCATCTACTGTCCATAGTACCTTGCGGTGTAGGACACACACATACACACACACACACACACACACACACACACACGCACAAAAAAAGGGGGGGGGGGATCTTGAGCGAACTGTGCAGGTTAGGGTTTTATTTTTTTTTTCCTCGACAGAAAAATATTAACACCTTACCGAGGATTCGAACCCTGGTCCGTCGAATGAGAGCCCGGCATTCTACCACTCAGCCAGCCGCTCCCCAAAGGCAAACTTTTTTGTTTTGCTTTGCATATCCTATTTACAGGACATCGTTGTCAACACCAGCACTACTGTTGTTGATGTCTTGGCAAGTTTACGTTCAGTTTCGAACGCAGGTAAGCCGAATTACGAACCGCGCCCGTAAGGCTTTGCCACTGAGACCGGCAAAGGCAAACTACTGAACGTAAAATTGCCCAGCAAATCACAAACACGCAACAGCAACAAATCAGTCCAGTGCTTCACACATAGTAGCACTTGAATAGACTATGCTTGAGTTCAAAGCGGACGAACGCAACAATACACCAAAACAACAGAGGCAGGATGTGATTGGAACGTCCCGCAAAGAACGTGCAATGTTGACCCACCCAGGGTCTGCCCTTACCCCCTGCCAGACAGTACGTTTCAGGACAACAGCCAGACGGGGAAACATAAACGTCTGGGGATTACGTTGAGGCGATACAGAGGAACAGAGAGATGCCCCGACATGAGCGTCTGGGAGAGATAAGGACATGGGGCGGAAAATACGGGGTGAGGGGCCTGGTGTGTGTCAACAGTGGCATGCTGTAACCCGGGCGGCCTGCGCGGAAAAACTAACCGGTTGTTGTTGTTGTCGAGCAAAGAGTTTCAGTGAAGTTTTGTTGGCGGATGCAGAAACTACGGTTGAGTAACTTGCTTTTGTTATGATGTAACCAGGATGAGAAAGACGGGTGGGAGAGGAGAGTGGGGTGGGGGGAGGAGGGGCTGCACCAGGAAACTGTTGGAGTTATCCTCTCGATGAGAGCGTTAAGTTAGCTCAAGGTTATGAGGGGGATAGACACCGCTCAGTCAAGGTCGGCGGAAATTGCGTGTAGACGATCACATGTCTGGGAGATGTAGAAGAGATGGCTGAGTGGAGGGGCGGGAGAGGGGGGAGAGAAGATATATATCGAAGACGGGAGAAAAAGAATGAGAGAGAGAGGGAGAGAGAGATCGAATTAATGACAGATAGAGTAACAGAGTGAGAGAATGAGAGAGTGTTAGACTGGGAATGAGAAAGAGATTGAGGGAAAGAGAGAGAGAGAGAGAGAGAGAGAGAGAGAGAGAGAGAGAGAGAGAGAGAGAGAGAAGGAGAGTGAAGGATATAGATTGAGAAGGAGAGAGAGAGAGAGAGAGAGAGAGAAGGAGAGTGAAGGATATAGAGATTGAGAAGGAGAGAGAGAAAGATAGAAAGCTTCAGGGTATTAGAGCGAATGAGAGATTGGGGGAGAGAGAAAGTGAGCGTGAGACAGAGAGATTGAGAGGGAGAGAGATTCAGAGAGAGTGAAAGAAATTGTGCGGTTGTGTGAGAGTGAGTGAAATGGTTTTTAGAAATAAGACGCATATTTTTACCCTTTAATGACTTGAATTAAGAGATAAGATAAGATAAAGCTGTTTGCATGTATCATGCACATCATAATCAACGCCAGAAATGTGTGGCTGTTGTGATTTGCAAGGCATAATTACTTTCAACAGTTTGTCACTGATTTCTGAAACACCGACGCTCACACTATTGTTAACAATCATCACAAGGCAGTCTGCGTCCAAATGTCCCCCAGCTGATTTCCAACCGGGTATTCCGGACTGCCAATCGTATTCGATACTCCTCCTCGACAGACGCCGGTGTAATACAAAGGGGCCTTGTACACGGTATGTTGCTGGGCTAGTATTTCTACACACCAATCGGCAATCGATCTGGTCAATATCCCACAACTAGACTTAACCTCTGAGAACATTTGCCGGTACCTGTGTCAAACTACATCGTCCTGGGGAGGGGGGGGGGGTGGAGGTATGCCACCACCCCTCCGACAGAGAAGTCTCGGCCAGGTTATAACCAACCACGCGCGGCAGCCATTCCTAGGGCTGACGGCAGAAGGTCAGACAACCCAGATGTGAATGCCCGACCTTTGCCCTTGGCGCCCCAGGGGTGGGAAACACTTCAAGGTTGCTGTGGGTCGTTTGCCGGCGAGGTTAATGCCCTCCAGTCGTCGGGGCCACACTGGTTTGGTTTCCTGCGGCTGTTGCGGTGGGTGAAAGCAACGGCAAACTACTGAACGCAAAGTTCTTATATAGTTTGAAGATTGAGTATTCCGGAATGCGATCAGCGTTGACAGTAGTGGGCTGTATTCAATCTTCAAACACATCCCGAAACAACCAAATATAGGTCTCACAGCATAGAGGAATAGGTGGACAATTTTACCATAACTTAGCAAGTGACGAGGCCAGGAGTCTAACCTTCGCCCGGCCCTGCTCATGATGTTAGCGCAGTTACCTATCCACTTTGCTAACGAGCTGCGATCACAAACAGCCCAGAAATGTTCTGTGCGATGCTGTCGGCAGGACGTCCTGCACGAGGAGACCGAGTCATGTGAAATACAACCCGCTCTAATGAAGTCGATCCTCTTAGCTTGTAGACAAAATATTGTCAACAGTCCTCAATACTTGTGTCCAGAGAGAGAGAAAGAGAGAGAGAGAGAGAGAGAGAGAGAGAGAGAGAGAGAGAGAGAGAGAGAGAGAGAGAGAGAAGAAATAATGAGATTGAGAAAGAAAAAAAGACAGAGAAAGAGAGATGGGAAGATAGAGAGAGATAGAAAGAAAGAGAGAGACAGATAGAGAAAGAAAGACAGAAATAAAGGTATGAGAAAAAGGAAAAATAGAGATAAAGAAAGAGAAAAAGAGAGAAATATATATATATATATATATATATATAGAGAGAGAGAGAGAGAGAGAGAGCGAGAGAGAGAGAGAAAGAAGAGAGACAGAAAAATAAAGCGAGAAAGATATAGAGACAAAGAAAGATAGAGTGAGAAAGAAACTTAGAAATAAAGAAGATAGAGAAAGACAGAGAGAAAGAAATGTAGAAGGAAAGAGAGAAATAAAGATAGACAGTGAGAAGGAAAGAAAGGGGAAAAGATAAAAAGAGAGAGAGAGAGAGAGAGAGAGAGAGAGAGAGAGAGAGAGAGAGAGAGAGAGAGAGAGAGAGATGTTAAAGTTACTGGTGGATAGACTATTCAGAAGAGGTGCCATACAACCACACAAATGAAGAATTCCGTACTCACCACTATTAAAAAGAACCAACATGCGGAAAAAGTCGTACTCCTTGCCATCAACTGACATCTGCTGGCATTTTCTGATGAAACCCTGCAGGCCCTCCACGGCTTTCATGGTTGGCTCATCTTTAGGTGGAGCCATCTCATCAACAGAGAGGTCTCCTGCTGCTGAGGGCGTCACGGCGAACTGGAAATTGCTTTCGGCCATATAAAGGAGCATGATCCGAGTCCATGAATTGAGAATCAGTGTGATTTTGTCGTTGTGTGACAGGGCTGAGAATTCGGGGATGGATTTAGCAAACTGGACTATCTTCACCAGCCAGTCCGAGACCCTGGCGCTGACGGGGAAGAGGTTCTTCTTGGCCAGCTGGACTTTCGTGTTCCCGGTTACTGGTACCCTTGGGAAGGAGTCAGAAGCTGGGGAATCACAGGCTCTGTCGGAAGTCAGGTTTGGCGTGGAGTGGCTCAACGTGCTGGTCGGGGATGTGTGATTGTGCTTGCCCACGCTGAGGAGATTCCGAAGTAGAGAGAACTCGCCTCCAGCTTGTCCTTCGGTTGAACTTGGGGGAAATCTTTGCATAGATGCCATGGGCGGAGATAAAGATGGCGAAAATGATGAAAACCCCAAAGATGTCCCTGATGAGCTGAATTTGGCTGGAAGGGATGAGGAAAGGGCTGATTTGTTCAAAGACGAAACATCGAGTAAAGCAGAGACAGCTGACCGCTTTCGGGATTTTCTTTTACAGCTAAGGTCCATAGGCTCTGTTTGACAGTCTGAGAGGGAGTCCAAGGAGGTATGAGATTCACGTGAAGAGGGTCTTGAGTTGTAGCTTGTGGAGCTGTACACGCTGAGACTCGGGGATAGTGCTGGGTATAAGGAGTCACGTTCTACGCACAGGATGTTGCTGTTGGTAGTTACTGCTGGTGACTTGTGCAGCGATGGGAACTGTGAAGATGAAATGGTTAGGTGTGAATAAGCTGGTGGGACTTCTCCTTGGAGGACTGATTGTAGAGTTGTACCATGACCAGGGGCGTCCGAGCTGGATCCATGCTTGGAGTATGTTATGTGGGGTCGTTCGGGGGTCGGCGTCCGAGAAGGCGTGTTGACTTGGTAGGAGTAGCAAGTGTATGCATCAGCTGGTGTGGGCAGCATGTGGTGTATGACGGGGCGATACATCACTGGCGATTGAGATACATATAAGGAATGAGTCCTGTGTAACACCTCCATTGGTGCAATTCTGCTCTTGGATCTGAGGAAGACAAACAGCGTTGGATTCAGTGAGGTGCGGTGGGCTCTGTGGGGGGAAGAAACACCATAAACATTGGGTTCAGTGAAGTGAGATGGGCTGTGTGGGGGGAAGAAACACCATAAACATTGGGTTCAGTGAAGTGAGATGGGCTGTGTGGGGGGAAGAAACACCATAAACATTGGGTTCAGTGAAGTGAGATGGGCTGTGTGGAAGGGCGAAAAAACCATAAACATTGGATTCAGTGATGACACAGATACTAGATTCAGTGACGTGAGATGGGCTGCCTAAAGAAAAGAAACATCACAAATATTGGATTGAGTGACAACACAAATGTTGGATTCAGTGAAGTGAGATACACAAACATAGGATTGAGTGATGACACAAATGTTAGATTGAGCAATGACACAAATATTGGATTGAGTGATGACACAAATATTGGATTGAGTGATGACACAAATGTTGGATTGAATGATGACACAAATGTCAGATTGAATGATGACACAAATATCAGATTGAATGATGACACAAATATCAGATTGAATGACGACACAAATGTCAGATTGAATGATGATACAAATGTCAGATTGAATGATGACACAAATGTTGAATTGAGTGATGACACAAATGTTGGATTGAGTAATGACACAAATGTTGGATTGAATGAGGTGAGATGGTAAATCTGCTAGAAGATGAGGTCAGCAAAGCTGAATGGATAAGAGCTCTCATTCTTAAAAATCCGGTGTGCTGATGCCGAGGTAGCAAGTTCAACCCCTACAGTTGAACTAAAATGCTGACTACTCGTTCTTGATTTGGGTGAGTAAATTACAAGTAACTCAGAAGTCGGAGTGGGTTGGCCTGAAGGCAGGGCCGCTGGTAATAGGGAAAGCTAATCCAAGTTTCATTGGCAACTTGGCACCTTGCCGTCTTGACAGACGGTAGTTTTTTACATTGTGCTTCATAAAGGCATAATAACTACAACCCATGGCGGTAGCGAATGTGACTGATCAGACCAAGTCGCGTTGTAAATAAATATTAGTCCACAATGGATATATTATGAACACATGGTCATTTTCACCATCACGCACCATCATACGTCTCACGCGCTCAGTTTGTGAACTATCTGCAATCATTTTCTCCTTTGTCTTTATTCCATTTCTGATAGTTACCCTTCATGCAACACGTTCAGTAGCGACTTGCTCCCAGTGTGCATTATCGATGCCAGTATCAATCATGTCCTAATACAAGTAAGCATAAAAATAAGGCCAAACTGACCACGCTAGAGTTCAAAGCGAGCGAGTGAACGAACAATAAAATGAATTGTTTATGAAAGGATAACTACAATACCCGGGGATAGTTACCAAGAGAAATTAGGTAAAATATATATAGAGCACATAAAGTCGCTATTTGTTTATATAAGACTATATTTAGTCGTCATGACTTCATTATAGAGATATGTAGAAGTTCCTACATAAAACCCACACTGTTGTATGAATGTGAAACACTGACAATCATTAGGTAAGCTGAGAAACACCCAAAAGGAATTGGAATCTGGTTTCTGATGAAAATGCAAAGAATACCTTGGGCGGAAAGAAAAGCGAATGAGAAAGTCTAAGAAACAAATGAAAACCGTAAACTAATTAGAGAAATCAGCTACAGACATTCAATATTTTGGGGCATCCTTATAATAAGAAATAAAGTTATGAAATTGACAAAGGTGATGGGGAAGACAAAGTGATCAATACTTAGCTAGGCCACGTGGTATAATCGGTACAAGACAGACGGGTGGTCGCAAGAGACGGCCTAGCGTGACCGCCTACGCCAGTCGGCATGACACGTGATGGTTATAATGATGGTGTCAGACCGTAGATACATTTTTAAAAAAAATGCTGACAGTTTGAAATGTGCCCGCACGCACGCACGCACGCACACGCACATTTAACTGAGAATAACTATGACACGGGTAGTCTAGCAAGTTTATTCTTCCTACCATCACGAGTACTACACCTACTTGTCTTGTCTTGTCTTTCCTCTCGTGCCTAAGGCGGCGCATAGGGCAGAAGTCGTGGCTCTCCATGTTTGTGCGAAGCGTCAAACATTTGGACCTACTACAACTATTAAATTAAATTACCACCACAATTACTGTTATTGCTAGATCCCCCACCTTAATTACTAACTACAGTCTACTACTACTGCTACAACTATTTCTACTAAACTACTACTACTACTACTACTACTACTACTACTACTAAAGCACCACTACTACTACTACTAAAGCATCACTACTACTACTACTATAGCATCACTACTACTACTACTAAACTACTACTACTAAACTACTACTACTACTACTACTAAAGCATAACTACTACTACTACTAAAGCATCACTACTACTACTACTACTACTACTACTACTACTAAAGCATCACTACTACTACTACTACTACTACTAAAGCATCACTACTACTACTACTAAAGCATCACTACTACTACTACTACTACTACTACTACTACTACTAAAGCATAACTACTACTACTACTAAAGCATCACTACTACTACTACTACTACTACTACTACTACTAAAGCATAACTACTACTACTACTACTACTACTACTACTAAAGCATCACTACTACTACTACTACTACTACTACTACTACTACTATTACGACTACTACTACAAATACTTAAGGAAAAAATCACTACTACTACTTCTGCTCCTAATAAACTACCACCACTACCACTATTTCTAATAAACTACAACCACTTCTAGTCTACACTACCACTACTAAACTAATTCTCAATTACCACCAGTTACCGTTGCTCCTAGCTCTAACTAAACTACTACCACAATTACTACCAAACTGTCACTTCTACTACTACTACTAGTAATTGACTAAACTACCTACCAGTACCACTAAATGACCACCATCATACTACTACTACTACTACTACTACTACTACTACTACTACTACTACTACTACTACTACTACAAGCCATTAGGGTGTTAAAAACAGTACAAGTGAGTTAAAGAAACAAATAGTCAAATACTCACAATCTAGCTGTAAGTAAATCCCCGTGTAACTGTTTGGCTATCCAGATACGAACACTCGGCTTCCACGAAGTCTGTCTGCCCACCTTGAAAATTTGTTCAAGAAGCCGTCACTCGTTCATACCTTGAAGATTACAGTTAAGTTGGCCTGCAGCCTGACGTAGCCTTTTGTTTGAGACCTGGACTAAATTGTAAACCTGGATATTAACAAGAAGTCGGCCAATCAAACTTCGCGAGACGGGACGACTTGCCACGGCTGTCTTCTCGCATGAATGGGTAGGTTCTCCCCTCCCTCCTTTCCCAGCGCATGACGCACATGCTTTCATAGTTTATTTTTATCCAGACAAGAAGGGAAGAGGACGAGGGAGGGGTGGTAGGGAATTTAACGGCCTGCGAATTCGCTAGGTCATTGGCTCGGAATTTCTCCCTTCCAAGTTTTAATCTCGTTCAAGGTCGTGACGGAAATTGCCGACAGCTACCGAACAAAGCCGAACGTCACGACACCAGGTCGATAGGTTGGGACCAAATGTCTTTCCCAAGTCTGGCCGCATTCTTGTCGAGTCAGGTCGGATATTTTTAGTAACACCCTTCGCTATCTTTTGACCCTTGCAATTCGCGTGCGGTGGCTGGGAGGGATAGGTTAAAAAAAAGTTAGTGACTGTGCAACAGTGGCAAGTTAGACCAATCGTTGACGGAGTTTGTGACCGGGGCGGGGTATTGCCAGCCAAGTTAAGCGTGGCCGGTTTCACGCTTTCTACAGAGCATTACAACATGACCTGGCCATCTCCTGGGGAGATCAACCTTGTCTGTACCTTGAACTTTGATGAAACGTTTGACCAGGGTATGGTTGTCTAGAAGTCGGCGTGGCCGAAAGGGTAACAGCGATCGGTTGTAAACTTCTTGTGCTCTGATGGTGGATTTCGGGGAGAGGGGAGGGAGGTAAATCAGTGCACCCGTATTAAGTTGAACTTAAACATAGACTACGTTCAGAAAGGAACAACACACACTTTTTTGCATATCCTTTACAGGACATTGCAGTCAACACCAACATTTTTCAGCTGCTGTTGATGTCTTGGAAAGTTTTACGTTCAGTAGTTTGCCATTGCGTTATGAACGACCCGGCTCACATACCCTCCGTAAGTAACCAACGCGACGCTATCCGCTACCGAATCTCGCGCAGCTGTGTTCCCCACGTGGATATACGGGATTACGAAGAAAGTCATTAACCCCTTCGCCAGGGAGACCTAACTATGTAACAATTAAAGGAAGAGGCCGTAATCTGAGTTGCAGTTTTACACATAGTAAAAGTGTATACAATTTAGTGGACCTGCGGCAAAGCTGTGGAAATGTAAACAATATAAAACAACACAAAGTAACTCTTTTAGAGACTGGTGTTAAATTAACGCAGTCTATGATATACATATCGTGACTTCTTTCTGTCCCAGACAGCTATTAAATTAGCGCATTGTTAAACACAGTTGGCGCACACAATATGTTGCACTATTTATTGCCTGGCATATTTCGCTGCATCTTGTCAGGTGCATACTGCAGAGTTATATATCATATGCAGGTGAATAAATGAATAATACTTCGATTTATATACTTAAAACACATAGGTATAATACACAGGTATTGTTACAATATGGAGCATTGCTGATTTCAAATTTAAAACGAACACTCTTTCTGCTTGCATAAAACTGGTTTGAACCGTCTAATGGCTAGGGTCTCACTAAATTTGAGTAATCGTGTATTATTCAACGGATACATTATACAAAACGCTTTGTTTCTTTGTTAAGTTTATGACCGTAGTTTATGAATTGTTGAGAAATCTACGAGGAGGGCTTTTATAGCCTTTAGATTGCACAGGGATTCCTGGAGACCGATTAACTCTCTGTTCCACCAAGACTGGTATATGTTTGGCTACTCTATTGACTAATTTGCGCCTTTTAAAATAGATCTTCCTAGAACTGTTTTATATGTTTTCAAAGACAGCTGTTAAATCAACGCCGTCTATCATACAGAGCCGTATCTCGTTCATTCTCAGTGGTTAAGTCAACGCCGTATATGATACACACATCCTTATCTCATTCATTCTCATCTGTTAAATCCACGCTGTGTATCATACACACACATTTAGCTCATTCATTCTCACACAGCTGTTAAATCCACGCCGTGTATGATACACACAGCGTTAGTTCATTCATTCTCAGTTGTTATATCAACGCCGTATATGATACACACATCATTAGTTCATTAATTCTCAAACAGCTGTTAAATCCACGCCGTGTATGATACACACACCCTTATCCCATTCATTATCAGCTGGTAAATTCACGCCGTCAATGATACACACAGCGCTAGCTCATTCATTCTCACACAGCTGTTAAATCAACGTCGTCTATGATAGACACGACCTTAGCTCATTAATTCTCAGCGAACACAACGCCGTCTATGATACACGCAGTTTCTTCTTCTTCTGCGTTCATCCGGAGTTAACCTTCCCTGGAATACACGCAGTTTTAGCTTATTCATTCTCATACAGCTGTTAATCCGTGGCGAAGGTTTAACGGACGCAGTTCTTAATCCCACATACCCACGTTCGAAACATAGCTGCATGCGATTTGGCAGCAGACCGCTTTGCATTGTTTGCCCCCTGAAAATTGTATGGGTGCTGGTCGTTCAGAAAGCAATGGCAAACCACTGAACGTAAACTTGCCAAGAAATCACGAACAGCCAAAAAATGCCGGAGTTGACTGCGTCGTCCTATAAAGGATAAGCAATTAACATTTTTAACAGCTGTTAAATCCACGCCGTCTATGATACACATAGCCTTAGCTCATTCATTCTCACACAGAAATCAACGTCGTCTATAATACACAGAGCATTAGCTCATCCATTCTCATCTGTTAAGACAACGCCGCTTATGATATAAACAGCGTTAGCTCATTCATTCTCACATAGCTGTTAAACTCACGCTGTGAAATCCCGAAAAGCCAAAAAAAATGCCCGGGTTGACTGCGACGTTTGATAAAGGATATGCAATTAACATTTTTTAAACAGCTGTTAAATCCACGCCTTCTATGATACACATAGCCTTAGCTCATTCATTATCACACAGAAATCCACACCGTCTATGATACACATAGTCTAAGCTAATTCATTATCACATTTAAATCCACACCGTCTATGATACACACATCCTTAGCTCATCCACTCTCACACAGAAATCCACGAGAGTTCATTATCACACTGCTGTTAAACCCACGCTGTCTACCACACAAGTCACTCAAACTCTTTGGTTCTGAAGTAGCTCTTAAATTAACAACACAAAAGAAAAACCACGAAACATTGTCCTATTGGCCCGTGATTTGAAAGGGGCTTTGGCATATTGCAGGCCTGAGGGGCTGCAACAATTTATTCACGACAAGTCGTGCCCAAGTGTTGTAGTCGTTTAATACATTAATATCAATTGAGGGAACCCTTTGAGGCCACTAAGACAGTTTATAAATACTCACGTATTGTTTGGCGCTCATAGTTGAAGTACACTTGCTCCTGCAGCGAGAGGCTTTGTCGTCATTTGGAGGTGACGGGTTCGAATCCCGGTCGGTAACTATAGCTTTCAAGTTTTATATTATCTAGTGCATCTCTAGTCGTTTATGCGGTTTGCTCTGAGCTAAAAGACCAAAGAAGTGCCTGGAAATTCATAGCGAAGATTAGTTGATTTAGTGCCAAACAAACAAAGTAGCTTTGGACCAAACCTGGTACACAATTTAATGAACAAGTATAAGGGGCGTTCATTTGAAATCAGTTTGTACCGCGCCGCGCGTAATTGCGTACCTTGGACATGATCATGTCATAGTCATGTGATAAGTACTGACCAATGAATAAAAGAGCAAGTGCTTATCGTCCCATGATGCATAGGTTCTGTTTCTGACCGTTGAGAAAATGGCCGGGCTGATCCAAAATCCGCCCAAAGAAGCTCAAAGAGCGGTGATTCAGTTTCTTTCATTTAAAGGATGTCGACCAGTGGACATTCATCGAAGAATGCAGGCAGCGTACGGTAACAAATGTGTGTCGAAGACAACAGTGACAGACTGGGTACGAATGTTTCGGAAAGGACGTCAGTTAATGACATATCTTCGACGGCCGGGTCAAGCGCGTATTGTTGCAACAGAAAAAAAACCATAGCCAAAATCGATGCAGTAGTACAGATAAACCGTTGTCGAAGTATACGTTCGATAGTGAAAGAATTTGATGTGTCAATTGGGACAATTCAAAAGGTCGTTCGTAAGAAACTACAATATCGGAAGGTGTGTTCACAGTGGGTACCATGGATGCTGACCGACAACCAAAAGAAGGAACGCATGGGATGGGTTTGAACCACTTGCTGCGTTACAGAGTGGAGGGTGATGCATTTCTCTTCTGCATAGTGGCAGGCGATGAATCATGGTGTCACCACTTTGAGCCGAGCAGCAAAAGAGAGAGCATGCAATGGAAGCATGCTGGATCACCAAAAGCCAACAAATTCAAGTTACAGGTTTCTGCTGGCTACTTCAAAGAACCTGGTGTCAACATCAACTCTACCCATTACTTGCAAACACTAGACAAGTTGCAAAAAAGCCATCAAGTATAAACGACCCGGCATGTGTGTGATTTTGTTGCACGATAATGCTCGTCCGCATGTCACTAAGATTGTGCAGGAAGCATTACCTTGAAAGAAGTGGGAAGTTCTGCAACATCCAGCCTATAGTCCTGATTTGTCACAATGTGAATTTCATTTTTTCGGACCTCTAAAAAGCTCTCAAGGAGCAACAATTTCACACAGATGCAGACGTAATGAACGCGGTAAACACTTGGTTCAGTGAGCAACCACAATCTTTTTGTGTGGACGGCATTCGCCGCCTACCTAAGCAATGGGATTGTCAGAGCCTAAGTGTGCAGCAACATCGTTACGGCACCCGGCGGACAAGAGTTGTCGGCTGGCGAGATTCTTACCTGACACGCGACCAGCGCTGACGACAGACGCACGCAAAGCCACGTGACCCCACGAGAGGCAGTGGACAGTGTGTGTGTTAATCTCAGACCAAGCTGGGACTGGACATCTGAACGGACGTGTGTGTCGAGAGCAAGGCGTTTGTGTGAATCTCCGTGGTTGTGAGCTGAACGACTGATATCGTGAGCGTCAGACCTATGAGCTGTATTGTGGTTGTGAGTTATATGTTGTACATTGCTGTAACTAGTGTTATGTATTTAATGTGGTAATAAATCCATTGAACTTGTGTTGCTGTGTCTTACGTCGAATTACGTTGTACTTGTACTGTCTCACATGTGTTAGCCAACGAGCCTAATAGAAGATCCTGACATGTGTGGACGTGGGTTGCTCGTCTTTATTTAAGAACCTAATATATTTAGACGTGTGTTGTTCATCTTTGTGATTTAAAACTATAATTCTTGTACTTGTAAAATTTGTCAAGGTTATAGTGATGTACATGTGATCGGAAAAGTCTCAGTGTGATCCATTACTACATTGTCTAAATATGTTTAAGATCATTAGTAAATGTACAGTACATATTGTTTGATCCTGTAAACGTGTTAAACATTTGTGATTTGTGAAAATTGTCACCGTTTGACCTTGTCAACATTGTGATTTTGCCGCCATTTTGACCTTGTCGCCATCTTGTAAACTTGATGTCTTTGTCCTTACTGAATGTCATCTTGATGTAAGTGATGTGTCATCAATGTTATTGAGTGTTCAAATACAGATAGATTGTTTTTGTGTATTGAGTTTGTGGAACGCAAAGAGTTTTGGAAAGAGTGTAACTTCTGTTGAAAGAAACACTGTTGACGACAAATTTACGACATACAATTATACTCGAACGCCATCCAAACCAATCAACACTTAGTGACTTGCAGGCACACACCAACAAACACACGCTAACTTATTTCTCTCCAAAAACAAAGCAGGTTTTTGCGTACCATCCATAACCCTGCCGTAGAGGTCATTAGTGGTTCCGAAGTACGACCTTACAGTTTTCTAGCCCGATTGCCCAACCATTCGTCACCATATCCAAGGGCACTTGAGTATATTTTTCTTCACTTTAACTTTACGTATGCATTAGTGGGCACGCATCGTATAGTCAAATCAATTGTAAGTTGTTTTTCTACTAACCATTTACAACATATTTTGTGTGATTGATTTTCATTGACATATTTTCTCCATCATGTCGTCATTATTTGATTTCATCGATATGGGTTTAAAATTAAAGTTGGAAGGTGATGAATTAACTCAATGGAGTGAGAAGAAATACGCAGAATACCTACTTGTTCAGGAAAAAGCTGCCGAACGCGATGAAAGAGCAGCAGAAAGAGCTCTAAAACAAGCAGAAATGGCTGCAAAACAAGCTGAGGCAGAAACAGCTTTGAAACAGGCAGAGATTGAAAAAGCTGCCAAGCAAGTAGAGGCAGAAACAGCTCTAAAACAGGCAGAAATTGAAAAAGCTGCCAAGCAAGTAGAGGCAGAAACAGCATTAAAGCAAGCCGAAGTAGAAATGGCTGCAAAGACAAAGCAAGCCGAGATAGATAGTGCATTAAAAAGGGCCGAGATTGAGAATGAAACAGAGCTGAAAAAGGCAGAAATAGCAGCTCAGAGTAAGAGAGAAGAACTTGAATTACAGTTGAAAATGAAACAACTCGACACTGAGACTGCAATGAGTAAAGAGTCAAAGAAATCTGAAAGACTGGAAAAAGAAAACCAGTATAAAAAGTACCAAGGTATCGTTCGTAACTATACCTCGGGTGACTGCATAGCAGCCTTTACCCAAAATTTTGAGACATTAATGGAACATTACCAAGTTCCACTTTCGGAATGGAATATTTATATATGAGGAGTCTATCTGGGGAACCTCTAAAAGTCATTGAAACCATCCCCAAAGACCTCAGAAAAGAGTACCATTACATTAAATCTAAAATAATGGCACATTTCATGTTAGATGAAGCAGGGTACAGAGAACAATTCAGTAAACTGAGTCCAAAATCAACTCAAACGTTCTCTGACTACCTCTGTTTAGTCCGAGACATTTTCAGCAAATGGACTTCATCAGCCAAAATTAACAAAAATTATGATAAATTAGAAGATCTCATTATTCGAGATAAAGTTATTTCTTCTGTCCCATCATCTTTTTCTAAGTTCTTACAGGAGAATGAATGTACAAGTGTGGAAGAAATGGAAAAGACGTGGGTCGGCCTATTATACGGCAAATAAACAGTGTTTTGCCACTGAAGCTACTGACAGTAACTGGGTAGCAGCAGCCAACTATGAGAACAACTATAGTAGGCAAAAACCGACACAGGCCTACCTCTGATAGAGTTAGACAATGCACTCACTGTAAATTGTCTCACCATTTGAACGAGATGTGCGATAAAAACCCAGGGTACCTAACATACTTGCAAAATATGGTAAACAGACAAGACGTAGAACGTAGATCGTTCAAAAGTGCACGTAAATGTTTTCTCTGCAAGGCTTACGGTCACTATCGTATGGATTGTAGAGGCAGGCATATGACCAACAAAGCCAATGCCGCCTTGTTCGATAGCTCAGCGTCAGAAGACGAAAATCCAGAAAAACATCCTGTACATGCAGCACAGGCTTGTGATGTATTTAGTGCCAACAAATGCACTGTCTGTAATACCTTCAATGAAAATGGTACCTTAACATGCGGGCACGCCGTCCCTATTGCCAATGAGGAAGCTAACTTGGCAATAGACTCAAAATGCAGTTCAGCAAAGAACGTAAGAAAAGTGAACATCACAGACATGAAGACAACACCAGACTTTGTACCATATTGTAATAATGTTGTTAACATCACTCAACCTCATTCTTTATATAAAGAGGTCAATGCTCAACAAGAAAGTGAGGAATTGAACAAAACCTCAAAACTGTCGTTAGGAAAATTAACATTCCATAAAGGTTACATCAATGACACAGTATGCACATGTGTACGCGACACAGGGTCCTGTCTTATCGGTCTTCGAAAGACCTTAGCTGATCCTAAAGACTACCTAGATGAGTACATCTATTGCAAAACTGTTTCAGGGACAGTAGAGAAATATCCCATGGCATGGGCCAATATAAAATCACCTTTCCTATCAGGCAGAGTAACTTGTGCTTTATTAGACAATCCATGTTGTGATTTATTAATTGGAAATGTATTAAATGTGACAGACTACACAGAGTCCAAAACCTCACACAGAGGAAAAAAGTTAACACCACAACAAATACTGCCTTAACTACCCCACTCATCATACAACAACATGATGAACAGACCAAGATACCACACCATACCAACGTGATTACCATCTCAGAACAAGAAGAAACAGAAACTGGTGTGTATCAGCACAAAGAAAAAGGTGCAGAAAACAAACAGTTCACAACAGCGAGGAAAGATCAAAAATCATCATGGTATATATTATACCTCCTATACTCTCTGTTAACTACACACATAATCAAGTGCACACAGTGGATAGTTATACTTGCACTACTGATTGTGAATACAAAACAAATGTCTTCACAAACAGTTATATTTCCACATCATCATGACACAACACAGATGATATTACTCATGACAAACCAGCAGACTTTGTTACTTATGTCATTACTGTTGAACCAAATTTTGTTACTGCCACTCATAAGCTCTATGTTAAATCAACTCATACGAATACCTATGCTGAACAATGTAAAACATCAGTCGGTGGAATTACTGACAAAAATCAGCAACAAATTACCCTACATATTTTGGAAAATATACACAAATTGCAAAAGATCATACAAACATGCACGATTACATTTCACAACTATACATGGTGTATTATTATTGTTTGAACTATTGAATGTATACACACATGTACGAGTGCAGGTTTGGAGATAGCACTCAAAATGATCTCAACATGAAATTTGAAAATCCTTTTGGAAGATTTTAACCGTAACCCACTTTATATCCTTAGATCCAATAACTCCAGACTGGCCTTATCTGCTATACGACTCCTCCTATCTGACATTCCTAATATAGTTTGCTATATTGACGACATCTGTGTCCATACAGAGACAATGACGGAACATATAAAGATACTGGAACAGACACTAGAACGTATCAGACAGCACGGACTGACAGTGAAGCCTTCAAAGGTGAGCATGGCTTACCAAGAGATATCATTTTTGGGGTACAGAATATCCAATGGCTTTGTCATGACAGACAACAAAATTGTCTCCAAAATTCTAAAACTGTCACTTCCAACAAATAAGAAACAAGTCCGCAGTTTGTTGGGACTTATTAATTATTACAGAAACTTTATTCCTGATTTTTCAGAACTGACTGAGGTTTTTTCTAACTTACTAACCAAGAATAAACCCGAAAAAGTTGTAAACGATGAATGCCTACGAAATGCATTTGATAAAGTTTTGGCACACTTTTCTGATAAGAATTCACCTAATCTCATCCTTAAATTGCCCAACATTCGTTTACCTTTCAGATTGAGAACAGATGCTAGCTCCATTGCGATCGGTGCAGTCCTATTGCAGGAATACAACGACATCCTGCATCCCGTTTGTTTTCTATCAAGGAAACTAAGGCCCCGAGAGCGGGCCTGGTCCATTCCGCAATTAGAGGCATTGGCCTTAGTAGAAAGTGTCACAAAGCTGTCCAAATATCTTCTAGGACGTCACTTTATCATCGAAACTGACAACAGTCCATTAAGGTATATCAATTCTGCAGTACCATCAAATAACATGATTGCTCGCTGGTCCTTGAAGCTTCAGAATTTCAGTTTTGAAGTTCGCCATATTCCCGGCAGAATGAATACAATCGCCGACCTTTTGTCCCGTTGTCCGACAGACCCAGTAAGCAATGTCTGAGTGCACTGTGTAATATTACACTCAGCCCAACACAGCCACCAATGTGTGAATTTTTCCAGTCACCTACTGTGTAAGGTCTATTAGTAAAGTTGTGATACGGTTTAGAAACCGACATGTATAATATTCTTATTTTAATAAAATTGTGTAATGAGTGTAGTATAATTGTGTAGTGTGTGTTAGAATGAGAACAATATTAATTGTATATAGACACCAACAACAGGGTCACAGACGCTTATCCACTTACCATAAGCGAACTTTACCATGGTGACATTTGTGGGTGATTTTTTTTTCACCGTGATATTGTAACATGTGCAAATGTGGACTGAACATTGACTCCTACACCACCTTTACAGCGAATGTAATCCAAATTGTTCGACGTGTGAACACATCGGAAATAAGAACATTCCACCATAATCCGTTGTGATACTATAACATCATACACGAACTGTGAGAACATTTTACTATCCGTTCCGAAAGAAAACCGGATCATTTGTGTTCAGAAAATGTAACATCAACCAAATTTTTCGTTTCGTGTGTATTTCCGGTATAATTTAAAAAGTATAGCAAAATTAGCAGACTATGTACAAATTGCCAAAAATTTATAACACTTGTAAAATCTTTTTCAATCTATAAAATATAATATACCAATTGAGTACTTATTTATTTTGATTAGTGTAATCTTAGAATCATATCTTGATTAATGTATTCATATTACCGACTTTTTCTCGTTAATATGAAGAAACGTCAAGCAATGACGCTAAGAAATTAAATAATTATAATAATGTATGGAATTTCTTAAATGTCAAAATTACTTCCCTTGCATTTGTGAATTACATCCAGGGCCATAATTTGAAACATATTCATTAATGTGTATTGTATAGATAGGACATTTTGTTGCTCAAATGTTTGGCACAGCAGGTAGGCGTCCACCAAGCATGTCATAGAGCTGCCAACATTGCAAACCAACATAAGAGCTCCTGACCAAATGAGGGCAGAGTTTAAGTGTTTAATACGACTAATACAAAGCCGTATTTCAGTCTGGCTAGATGGTTGTTGCAAAACAATCATATTATTACTTTTTTTTCAAATAGCTGCGAGGTAGATGCGTGAAGCTGGAACTACTGATCTGACTGGGTATTATTGCAATGAAGGTAACCAGGCATCAGGGGGATGAAACCTGAATTGTGTTAAAAATTGTACTTCATTTGTCATGTCAATACAACTTACATTTTTTGTGTATATATTTCTATGCCTTATATGTATTTTCATGCATAACACTGGGAAAGAGTAGTCTCTGACATGAAATTAACACTACCCCAGTATATACATACATCATGAATGAAAGATGGCATCTTTCATTGAAGTACCCGGGGAGAATGTCAGAGCCTAAGTGTGCAGCAACATCGTTACGGCACCCGGCGGACAAGAGTTGTCGGCTGGCGAGATTCTTACCTGACACGCGACCAGCGCTGACGACAGACGCACGCAAAGCCACGTGACCCCACGAGAGGCAGTGGACAGTGTGTGTGTTAATCTCAGACCAAGCTGGGACTGGACATCTGAATGGACGTGTGTGTCGAGAGCAAGGCGTTTGTGTGAATCTCCGTGGTTGTGAGCTGAACGACTGATATCGTGAGCGTCAGACCTATGAGCTGTATTGTGGTTGTGAGTTATATGTTGTACATTGCTGTAACTAGTGTTATGTATTTAATGTGGTAATAAATCCATTGAACTTGTGTTGCTATGTCTTACGTCGAATTACGTTGTACTTGTACTGTCTCACATGTGTTAGCCAACGAGCCTAATAGAAGATCCTGACAGGGATGCTTGCCTGAATGCCTACGGCTACTTCTTCTGACCAACTCATGGTGCATAATTCATTCAAAATGAATGCTTTGTTTAATTCGACCACACCTGTTAATGTTTCTTTCATGCTATTGTAATAAAGCCATTTGAACGGGTTTCAAAATAACGCCCTTAGCATTATAATGTAAATTTCCGTTCACTGAGCATTGAAATTGCGGCATATACCGCGAAACAAACCACATAACACGATGACCCTAGCATGGCGCATACAGATCGTCCTTCTGTCCAAATTGTTTGTTCTGTGCTGACGAAGGCTTTGGCTGCAACGTCCATTTTGTTTTTTGTAGTCGTGCTTTGGTAATGCTCACAATCTACTTCTCGTTTTTCAGTGATTCACTCATTTCTGTCCAAATGGGAGGTCACATGTGGCGCGATATAGTATCTTTCTACATTGAATATGTTAATGGACTGTGTGCAGGAGAGCCTTGCGTATGATACCACAACATCTAGTCTGAGAATGGTGGTGGAGGCAGTCACTGCAGCGTTCCGCTGGCTGGAGGACAGGCCCAATACATGCGTCTTGATTGTAGCGGACTCGTGAGGCATGCTGGGAGTGGTGAATACGGACATGCTACTTTATGAGAAGAGAGACACCGGAGAACATCGTAATAACTGGAAAAAAATCGAGGGGAAGAGAGACAGGGGCAGACCAAGAGAAATGATGCTGGATGGACTGAGACGGTGGCATGAAGGAATATCATCAGCAAAGTTGATCCACAACACCAAGGACCGCGATCTGTGGAAAGCCATGAACGCATACGCCAGCTGGCAGGCGCTTGATGATGATGGCTTCGGGAATGGCATGCATCTAGTAAAGAAACAAGTATAAGGAGTATTTGATGATTCATTTCCACAAGACATGCTGGAGTGGTGGGAGGCTCGCGAGAGGACGGAAAGACTGGATCTGCGACTTTGGGTGGGGTACTGGTGCATGGTGGGGCAGACGTTGTCGGAACACTGGGATCATTTGTATGGCGTGTAGGATCGGATGGATCATCATGGAGAGAGTAGTTCGGCAGGAAGTGACCAGTGGATTTGACCAACACTCAGTACCCTAGGGAGGGGACAGCCGGGCATATGCTTGCTTGCTTGCTTGTGTTCGTTGGCTTGAGCTCCAGCGCGAAGTCCTGTATGTCGGATGAAGGCATCCTGTTGTCCAACATCAGTGTGATGTCATACAGGACCTGAGGTTTGCGTGAGTATCCGTTGTCCCATGTCTGGCTTATCGGTGTGCAGACTGGTGGTTCCTCGCCGTACAGGCAGACACTCTCCGACTTCGGAGGAATCGGCGAT
This sequence comes from Cepaea nemoralis, assembly GCA_014155875.1. Classification (NCBI taxonomy): domain Eukaryota; kingdom Metazoa; phylum Mollusca; class Gastropoda; order Stylommatophora; family Helicidae; genus Cepaea; species Cepaea nemoralis. The sequence continues at coordinate 214,319 of JACEFZ010025249.1, forward strand.
ACTACTGACTTTAGCCAGGACCCCGAAGGGACCTGTTGCCCAGGACGCTCGACGAGGACGCGTCAGTAGGTCTTGGCCAGTATATAACCCGGCACTGGTGCCTTGGAAACACCTCTGCATCCCAGCCGGGCATATAATCATTGGTACCATTAATAGCGGGACTCTTCGCTTATTGTTAAAGATGAGAACGGAGCAAGTATAGAAATGTCCCAAGCGCTGTGATGTCAGTTCCGGAGTTGATTCAACTCATCTAAGGGAACTAATAATGAAAACAAACCTATTGTCTTATGTTTTCACGATAGTGGGACTTGAATAGCATTTCAGACCGTAGTAATAAAATTAGTGGAACTGCGGTAAAGATGTGGAAATGTAAACAATATACGAGGGTAAGTTAATAAGTCATAAATGGCTGTAGAAAAATAACTAAGCTTGATAACAACTTGAAACCAGTTAATTTTTATACATACATTGTCCCTTTCTTTCTCAACATAATTTCCAACACCATCGATGCGCTTATCCCATCGGTATATCAGTCCTCCCAAACACCAAAACGGCTGCATAGAAATGCGTGCTCTATTTTCTAAACCACGTTTTCACTTCACATTCTACTTCGGCGTCATTCGCGAAATGTCTCTCGCCAAGGTGGGGTTGTCAGTGGACCCCTAGCGATTTCCCGTAAAGCAGTGCATAGTTGGGTAGAAAAAGTTACGAGGGCGAGTCAATAAGTAAGTCACACAGTTCTGTGGAATGGCTGGTAAATGAAAACAAAGCACGCAGATTTATGCAGTCGGTTTGGGAGGATTAATAAAACGATGTAATAAGTGCATCGATGTTGGTGGAAATTATGTTGAGAAATAAAGGGACAATGTATGTATAAAATAAACTGGTTTCAAGCTATTATCATAGTTAGTTATGTTTCTACAGCCATTTGTGACTTACTTATTAACTTACCCTCGTAAAATAACACGTTCCGTAAAGCTGCATTACTTTGCGTTATGTTTTTTAATTATTTTCAAGCTGTATTCATTGTCAAAGGAGCGTCGGTTGATAATTTACGCTGTCCGCCTCAGATTCAGGAGGTACCAGATTCGATCCCTGCATAGAGATGGAAATTTTTTCTAGAACAGTTGGTACCCAATGATAACACACCTCACTGATCTCTCGGTTTGTGAGATCCGATAACTAGCCTTCTCAGATAAGAGAGAAAAACAGGAGGTGCGACGTGCAATTTGGACACGCTTAAAACATCTCATGGCAATTGAAAAATGCAATGGTTAGGCGGCTGTCATGTTACAATTGTTGGGAAAAGTAAACATACCCACAAGTATGTATAGGTCATTACCCTGGATGGAATCTGTCTAGAGCAGTGGTTCTCAACCCCCCCCCCCTCCCCATGTGGGAATTTTAGGGTTTCCAGGGGTGGAATTAAGATTATTTCAAGATCGCATTAATACAAGGACAGATTACTTGATATTGTTTTACCCTTCATATTTTACGGTTCTGTACTTCTCGTCCTTCTGAAATTCATTTTATAACGTAAATAGGCCCGCAAATAACGTTTTAGTAGACGTCTAGACTTGTTCTAGTATGTTTAAAATTAAATTTAGCTTGCATTCTTAAGTATACTGTGTAGGTGGGGGGGGGGGGGGGGGGGGGGGGGGGAGAGATTTATAGGGAGGAAATATGAAAGTGGGGAATGACATTCTGAACCTAAGGTGAAAGGGCGCATGGGCCAAAACAGGTTGAGAACCACTGGTCTAGAGGAAGCTAATTTATACACAAAAGCATGCCGAATTCGGACATACTGACCTTAGAGGTGCACAAATAGATGTGACGTACTGCACACGAATGAGAATATTTCCAGGAACGAGTATTTCTATCTGTTGTGTATTGCCCGGAGACTGAGGATTGCTTCTTGTTCGTTTCCGTAATATGCATAATCTTTCTGGTGATCTTCTTCTTCTTCTTCTTCTTCTTCTTCTTCTTCTTCTTCTTCTTCTTCCTTCTTCTTCTTCTTCTTCTTCTTCTTCTTCTTCTTCTTCTTCTTCTTCTTCTTCTTCTTCTTCTTCTTCTTCTTCTTCTTCTTCTTCTTCTTCTTCTTCTTCTTCTTCTTCTCCTCCTCCTCCTCCTTCTCCTTCTCCGTCTCCTTCTCCGTCTTCTTCTTCTTCTTCTTCTCTTCTTCTTCTCTTCTTCTTCTTCTTCTTCTTCTTCTTCTTCTTCTTCTTCTTCTTCTTCTTCTTCTTCTTCTTCTTCTTCCTCTTCTTCTTCTTCTTCTTCTTCTTCTTCTTCTTCTTCTTCTTCTTCTTCTTCTTCTTCTTCTTCTTCTTCTTCTTCTTCTTCTTCTTCTTCTTCGTCTTCTTCTTCTTCTTCTTCTTCTTCTTCTTCTTCTCTTCTTCTTCTTCTTCTTCTTCTTCTTCTTCTTCTTCTTCTTCTTCTTCTTCTTCTTCTTCTTCTTCTTCTTCTTCTTCTACTTCTTCTTCTTCTGCGTTCATCCGGAGAATTTTTTTCGGACGTGATTGCGTTGTGCCTGTTCACAGCAGAGCTGCGTTTGTGCGCTGTTAGGCCTACACATCCGAGTTCTGTGGGCATTTGTTGACCGGGTTAACCTTCCCGGGGGTTCTGGATTCGATTTCGGGCCGCGTTCTTCGGTTTACGAGCGCATTTTGTCTGAGACTCCTAGGTGTCGTTGCCGGAGCTGCGGAGTTCGTGATTTGTGCGACGCTTCCCGCGCTGAGGTAAGAGACTGAGTCATATGGAATAAAAAACCAGGTGCAATGAAGTCAACTTTTAAGCGACATGTTTTGTTTAATGCATGTTTGGAAACAAATCGATTGTCTCAATGAAATTCCCGATTTTCTTCCTCAGAACTAAACGGCGCAGCTATAAACCGGAAATGTTCGGGATCGGTGGCATAACATCTGTGACAGGTAAACTTCGGGAAGCTTACTTCGTGGAACCATATCCTTGGACTGTCACCTGGTCTCTACGTGTGGCAAGGGCCAGGGTATACTTCCAGATCTGCTCCATCTACTACAGGATATAGGTCTCAATATGCAGGGATTGGAAAGTAGTTTGAGAACATAAACACGCAAAGGCAGTTTGTAATGGCGCTGTTTGATCACTTAATTGTAGAAAATAAATTGAGATGAGACGATGTGTCTGTTTATCAAGAGTGACTGCATGTGTTCACGTCAACAAAGATGAGTCTTAACACTGGACGGTCTGTGTGAAAGTCAGATTTCGATCTTTTATGTGAAGGAAGAATTTTGAGGTAAGAATGTCTGCGTGAATTGTAGAATGCAGTATATTACCTGATGCAATAATTTTAACGTAGGAATATCAAAACTGGCATCTACTGCATATTGTACCTTGCGGTGTAGAACGGTGGGGGGGGGGGGGGGGTGAGGGGTCCTTGAGTCTGAGGAATTAAGACCGCCTGAATAATACAGGCGCCACGAACTGTGCAGGTTAGGGTTGTTTCTGTGTGCCCATGACAGAAAAAAGAATCCACAATTTACGGGTCTGCCGAAGAAGAACTTGACTTTCTTAGCTACTTGGCCAAGGATGTTTGTGTGTAAGTTAGATTTTAGCTTTTCATGTGACGCAAGAATCTCGAGGTAGGCATGTATATGTGTGAAAGTCAGCTGTTAACTTTTCAAGCGAAACTTGATTCTTGGTGTAGGAAGTCAATTTAACGGCCAGTTCCTGTCCATTGACGCGAAACAAGAATGTTTGATGTATGAATGTCTGTGAGAAACGCAGCTCTCATCCTGGTACTTTAAACAGTAATTTTGATGTAGGATTGTCTGTTTAACGGTCAGTTCGTATCCTTTCATGCGAAACAAGAATCTTGATGTAGAAATGTCTCTTGTCCTGTCAGTTCGCTTCCTTTCACTTGAAACAAGAATCTTGATGTTGAAATGTCTGTGAGAAAGTCAGTTCATACCCTTTCAGTCGAAACAAGAATCTTCATGAAAAAATATCTGTGTGAAAGTTAATATTCTGTTGCTGAAACAAGAATCTTGACGTTTGAATGCTATAAGAAAGTCAGCTCTCATCTTTAACCTGAAACAAGAATCTTGATGTAAGAATGTCTTTGTGCAGTTAAGTTCTCATCTTTTCATCCGAAGCAAACATGTTAAATGTGTAATTGCTACGAAATTCGTGCACTGTGCTGAAACTCGCATTGTGTGATCTGTGGGAGGAGAATGGAACACTTATAGGTATTTACGTGTGCATGAAGGTTGATTTGTTAAAAACTAAAGCAATCCACGTCACAGTAACTTGGAAAGAGCCCTTGATTACTCAATCTCTCCCAGCAAAGTCGAAGTATGAGGATGCTGGTTGTCGCAGTTACAAGTTGGTTTGCTTCTCGTCTGAACTCTCCTCTCCTGAGATGGTTGCAACCAGTTCCCCTAGATTTGACACTTTAACCTAGAAGCTTTATCAAGAGACGTATCGCCATGTATGATGTCTTGCCCGCAATTTATTCCTTTTTTAAACCAGCCAAAGAAAATAATTCCTCATCGTCAATAGCACGCCATCTGCTGGACTCTGAGCACGGGGATAAGATTAACCAAGAGACGTATCGCCATGCAAAATAATATAATGAGTACCCTTTTAACAGATTCAGTACCAAACAGAATGTAGGTTGGACCAAACATGGTACACCATCACATGAACACGTATTATAATGCGAATTTCCGGTCACTGAGCACTGAAATTGCGTAGGATACCACGAAACAAAACATGTAACATAATTAAGTTGAGTTGAGTTGAGCTAAGAACTGACATCACTGCACTCAGGGCATTCTCATACGCGCTCCGTCCCTCGTTCAACAGTCAGCAAAGAGTCACAATACTAATCGTTCCCACCGCTATCTGATTGAAAGTCCTCCAGGTCTTCCCTCTCAGTTTTGAGATTCTACCAGAACCCTGCCAATCCCTCGCAATCTCATCCTTTCCACATATCGTTTCTCAATGTTCCCCCACCGCCACTATCAGGTCCCACAGACGCACGACCCCCGCCCCCTCTTGTCCACAAGTAATCTACCACGACGATACAGCATGATAACCCTAGTATGGCGATATATCGTCCTTCTGTCCAAATGGGAGGTCCATTGGACGATATATTGAATCAGTTAAATCAGCCAATAGAAAAGAATCCTTCATCATCCATAGCACGCCACCTGGTGTACTACAAACACAATGACGCATGTTGAATTTTGCAGAGGACTTAAGTTGAGTTAAGGACGGACATCACATTTTCATACACTTATGTCCGATCGTGTCGATCTGTCTTTATAAGCGAACAAATAACTAAAACCACAAATTACCTTTATAGGATGTTTAAAAAAAAGTTTAAGTCGAGATGATCGACTTCATTGTACCAGGTTTCATCCCATATAGTTCGGTCTCTTTCCGCGGGACAGCCTGCCGAAAGCGTCACAGCATGAACTCCGTTGCTCCAGTGACGACCCCCAGAAGTATCCGAGAAAAATGCACTCGTGAAATGAAGAAGTAGGCCGGAATCGAACCCACAACCTTCGGAGCGCGAGGCTGACGGCTTGATCACTTCGCCACTTTTCCAGTTCCAATTCTTGAGAAGAAATGCCCCGTTCAACTGTCGACTTATCGATTTCTTATAGTCGGGACCCTTCTGGTGTATCTCGTACTTCTTCTTTCGTAAATAGAGATGCGTATATCTGCTTCCTAGATTTTGATTTTTTGCCATTGTGTTCGTTTCATCCTTGTAGTTTCACATGTATGGACAAAGCCGTACACTTGTAAGGTCTGGCGTAATTGTGCCCCCGCCCCGTCTTATGGTGTTGTTTCCTTCAGGGAGATTTACCAGTCGTCATCCTTCCTCCAGACATCTCGTCTGGGTCTTGGTCTGTTTTCGTATCTTCTGGGTCTTCTTTGGTACCTTGTGTCGTGGAAGGTTTAGTATCTTGTTCTTACTGGGGAGTAATCTCTTCCTCTGACAACCGTCCATTCTTGGTCGCTGTCTGTTTGGATTTCTATCTCTTCTATTTCCTCGTCTGGTTCTTTCTCTTCTGTCTGTGACTTGATATCTTTTGTTTCTGACGTCTCGTTTTTTGACTTGAGTTGTTCTTTCTTTTATCTTTCTTCTTCTATTGAGACTCCTGACCTTTTAGAGGACTGAGAGACTTCAGTTTTCCAGCCAAGAATTCTGGTTTATTTGTTGTGTGTTTGGCGTTTGTTTGTTCGTGGACAAAGACTGTGATCGCAACTTACGTTTGTGTCTGTGTGTGTTCTTCATTTCGTCCAGCTTTTTCTGAATTCATGAAGTGATATCGGACGATTAATCGTCTTAAGCGATTTCCCGTATCTGCCATGGGTTTATATATCGCCAAAATGTAGTCATTGCGTTATGATACAACATATCTGCTACCACTTTTAATTCATAACTGTGACACACCACTACTTCCATTTTCCGTCATCCATTTTTGTTTGATCCTTTCTTAGTTGTTCAGCCATTGCCCTCCTTGGACAACAGTCACCTTCAAATTAGTATCATATACTTGTGGCTGACTACGTCGTAGGATTATTAAACTGTTCCAGGTGGTGGAACCTAATATAACTTATTTTCTGAGGTTGAACAGGGTAAGGGTAATGATATAATCGAATCAAATGTTCAGTCTGTCATCTACTGCCTCTAATACCTTGCAGTGTAGGGCAGGGGGTCTTGAGCCTGAGGAATTAAGGCCGCCTAGCTAGTGCAGTTGCCGCGAACTGTGCAGGTTAGGATTTTCTTTTTGCCCCCGACATAAAAAATATTCATACCTTACCGGGGATTCGAACCTGGGTCTCCTGAAGGAGAGCCCCACGTTCTTACCCACTCGGCCAGCTGCACTCCATTAGTTAAAACATACATTTTGTTTGGCACTGCATCTGTTAGCATATTTTGGTGTCGTTGGGACTTCTGTTGATCTTTCACGGTGTGATAGTTTCAGGCAAGTGTTGTGACCAGTGAGTGGACACAGTGAATTGACTGACATGGCCCAGGTGGTTGAATATCTCACCGACTGGCTGTACTTGACCGATGACCCCACCAGCCGGACTGACAAGATGGGGTCGGCGTGCGAAGATGACTGCCCCAGTGACGACCGGGATAGCTGGTACCTGATTCAGTTTCAGCTGTGTACACTGGGCTTTTCCTTCGCCATATCCATGTGGGTTTTTGTGTGTGTGTGTGTGTGTGTGTGTGTGTGTGTGTGTGTGTGTGGGTGTACGTGGGTGTAGATATGTGTGTTAAGTAAAGGTATGTCCGTGTTGTGTATAGACATATCTGTGTGTGTGTGTGTGTGTTAGTGTATGTGTGCGTGGGTGTCGTGTGTTATGTAAAGGTGTTGTGTATAGACACGGATATACCTTGACGTATGTGCATGTTATGTGAAGGCATGTGCGTGTTGTCTATATACATGCGTGTGTTTACACCTGTTGTACTAAATGTTCATATACTCCACAATATCTTCTTTGAGTGATCCAGCCGCCATAGAGGTCACCATGGCAGAAAGAATAAGGGCAATGGATCTTAAACGTCCGGTGTGCTCATGCCGAGGTACCTGGTTCAACCCCGGCACCGGTCAGTTGGACTAAAATGCCGACTTCTAGTTCTTGACTTGGGGACGTAAACTAAAAGTACCACTGAAGCCGGAGTGGGTTCACCTGATGGCCAGGGACTCTGGTAATAGGGAAAGCTAGCCCATTGGCAAACATTAATCGAGCGCGGACTTAGTTTGAGTTCAAAGCGAACGAAAAATCAATGGCCGCGTTGACAGGTTTGTTGAATTGATTCCATTGATTGGCTCATAAAACTGAGTCTGTAGCTGAATTATGTTGACAGGTTTGTTGAATTGATTCCATTGATTGGCTCATAAAACAGCCTGTAGCTGTATTATGTTGACAGGTTTGTTGAATTGATTCCATTGATTGGCTCATCAAACTGAGCCTGTAGCTGTATTATTTTGACAGGTTTGTAGAATTGATTCCATTGATTGGCTCATCAAACTGAGCCTGTAGCTGTATTATGTTGATAGGTTTATTGAATTTATTCCATTGATTGGCTCATCAAACTGAGCCTGTAGCTGTATTATGTTGACAGGTTTGTTGAATTGATTCCATTGATTGGCTCATCAAACTGAGCCTGCTAGCTGTATTATGTTGACAGGTTTGTTGAATTGATTCCATTGATTGGCTCATCAAACTGAGCCTGTAGCTGTATTATGTTGACAGTCAAACAAGCTGTGTTGTTTACGGATTCACAAAGACTCCAGAAGCGGAAACTGTAATGTTCTGAGCAGAGCGTCTAATATCGCTCAACACGATGGAGACAAGGGTAAGCCATTACATACTTTGGACAACAATCCCTGATTGGGCGACATAATTATTAATCTAAGGCTGGGATGGGCCCTAATTATAACTTCTCTTCTGAGGATGAACGGACTAGAGGTAATGGGGAAATGAAACGATACGATGGAGAGTGCAAGCCAGCCAGCGACATTCTGCTCAAGGTGCGCGTGTGTGAATTCTTCTTCTTCTTTCGTTCGCTTGATATGTATCTATAACTGCAATATTGTCTCTTGTATGAATTTAACTGTCTTTTTTAGTTCACCCAGCGGTCCATAGAGTTTATCTTCCACTGTCGTCTCTCTAGGCCAGCAGGCTTGCCTAGACATGTTGTAATTTGCGCAGTCTTGGAGTAAGTGCTCTGCTGTCTGCGACGCCAATCCACATATGCACATGGCTGATTCACAAATCTTGAATTTTGTACACATGTGGTTGCGTAATCTATTGTGTCCTGTTCTGAGGCGAAGAGTAATGACTTGTTCTGGTCTGTCCATAATGTGGTAGCCATCTTGAGCAGGTTTTGGTGGCTTTCTGACTGACTTGATCATTCTTTTCTTTTGGTGGTATGTAACGGGCACATCAGGCTGTTCTTATTTTGCTCCCTCCTTAGCCAATCGGTCAGCTCCCCAGTGGGATGGTATTCACTGTATGGTGACCTTATGCTGACTGCTAAGTTCAGAAAGTAGGGTCCTTAGTACTGGCAATTTCTCAGGCAGGAGCGCCTCGAGTACTGGTTTTGCGTCTGCCAATAGCACCACAGGTTGTGTACCATGGCTGGTATTTAGTAATTTCTCTGTTGCTATCTTGATTGCCTCAATTTCAGCATCATAGTTATGGCAGTACTTTCCTGTTGGTACTCTGGCCGTGTCCCTAGTATTATTTGGGTATTCTATGTACACTCCCGCTCCTCCATTTCGAACAGCATTTTGTGCTGACCCATCTGTGTAGACTCGGATCCAGAGGTCCTGTGGGTATTCTTCATCAAGGAAGCTGAGAGTGGCTGTTCTGCGCTGCACACTGTTCTGTTCTTCCTTGTCAAATACTCCTCTCACTTTTGTCTGGATTTGTAATGCTAGACTATGTTCATCTTTCCATGGAGTTCGCTCTGGTATAGTTTTCAGGGGGATACCAACTGTGGGCAGATCGGTGGTTTCTCTGCAGAGTCGTTTGGCCTGGTGGATAAAACTGCTTCTTTTCAACCGCCCCATAGCTAAGTTTTCAAATCTGTTCTTCATAGGGTGACCTGGCAAGCTGAGGAACTTTTCTGCTTGTATTAGCATTTTCGTATCTCTGCGCTCTCTCAGTGCTTGTGTCCTCCCCATCTTCTCCATCTCCACTATGGGGGTTGATCTCATCCCTCCTGTGGTGACTCTAAGTGCTTGATTTTGCACCTTGTCCAGCTCTTGTAGTGTGGTTTTTGATGCTGAACACCACGCAGTTGACCCGTATTCCAGGTGTGGTCGTATGCTCTGTTGATAAACTTTGCTAAGTATTTTCCCACTGGCTCCCCATGTGGTTCCACTTAGCTTTTCTCAGGATGGCTATTTTCCTTCTGGCTTTTGCTACTGCTTTGTTGATGTGCTTTCTCCATGTCAGCCTGCCATCAAATGTTACTCCAAGGTATGTTGGTTCTTTGTCTTCTCTAAGGGGTATTCCATTTATCTGGATAATCCCTGCCTTTTGTTTTGGAGAGAGGGTAAATAGAGTGGTGCTGCACTTGTCAGTGTTTATGCTGACACACCATTTATTTGCCCATGCAACAAATGTATCTACAGCTCTTTGTAGCGATCTGGTGGCCACTGATGCATGTTCATTTGTGCTCCATAGAACCAGGTCATCAGCGTACATTGCCGCTTTAATTCCATGCGGTAGATTAGCAACAAGATCATTGATGAAGATTAGAAAAAGTGTGGGGGACAAGACTCCGCCCTGGGGAACACCGTGACGCAGTAGTACTTTCTTGCTCTTGAGTCCGTCTATCTGTACTCGGGCTCTTCTGTTGTGCAAGTATGCTTTCCCCATTTGTACATTCTTCCATTGACTTTTCAGTTTCTCAGTTTCTTCATCAGACCTTCTTTCCAGACTTTGTCAAAGGCTTTCTTCAGATCTATCCATGCAGCAAGCACCAGCTTCTTCTCTTGGAATGCATCCTCGATTTCTTGAGAGAGGTAGGTTGTCTGATCTTCCGTAGAGTAGCACTGCCTAAAGCCAGCCTTGCTGTGGCACGAGGATGTTTTCACTTTCAATGTACCACTGCAGTCTGTGATTGATGATGCGCTCCATTGTTTTGCAGAGACAGCTGGTGAGGCTAATTGGTCTGTAGCTGGAGGCAATGGAACTGTCTTTCCCTGATTTTAGGAGGGGTATCATGATTGCTTCTCTCCAGGCTTGTGGAACACTGCCTTAGGTCCAGCTGTTATTGAAGATCTGCAACAGCTTTGCTTTGGCCTCTGTTCCTAGGTTCCTGATCATTTCATTGGAGATACCATCAGCTCCTGGTGACTTTCTCATTTTCAGTTTTGATATGGCTAGCTCCAGTTCACTGATTGTGATAGGTGCCTCCAGAACCTCATGTACTGTTTCATTCTGTCCTGTATGTTGCCATTTCTCTCGAATCTCTTGTTGTTTCTCTGGACTAATGTTGATATTGTTATCTTGTGCGAATGAGTCCGCAAAATGGTCAGCTGCTTGCTTTCCTGTTAAGATGTTTCCGTCTTTATGTAGTGCAATTTTTGAGTTTCTCCCTGTGCCCTCATCGTTAAGTTGTTTTATTAGCTTCCACAATTTCCTTGTGTCTCTTTCAAAGTTCAGAGACTCTGTTTTCTCCTGCCAGCTTTTCCGTCTAGCCTGCAGCTTGGCTCTTTGAAATTTGGCTTTTGCGTGCTGGTATTTATTGTGGTGCTCTTGGCTGGGTTTGGCCTCTGCTTGCTTTCTACACACTTCCACATCATTATGCAACTGTTCCAGTTCACTACTCCAGTAGGGTTTATAATGTTTACGGGCTCCTCTTGGTACAGTTTCTCGTGCTGCCTGTAGTATGCATTTCCCAAACGCTTTATTTATGTCTTTCTCAGTGTTCAGGCTTCTAACCAGTATGTCGGAGCGATGCTTGTACATTGCCCAGTCTGCTTTCTTGTAGTTCCACCTCGAGGGGTGCTGCTTTCACTTACAATCTCATTTTCTACAGTTAGAAAGACTGGCCGATGGTCACTGCCACCAAGTTGATCTCAACAATTCGTGTAATCGTCAACTCCAGATCTGGTGAATGAAAAATCTGGTCAGGTGTGGTTGTAGTGTGCCATGATCTCGAGTAGAAAGTATGTGGGCCGGACGACTTGTTAACCAAGATGAATCTTTTCTCATCCTGCCAGTCTTCCAATCTCTCTCCTCTCTGGTCCATGTGATCATAGCCCCAGTTCTGCGAGTGGCTGTTGAAATCGCCACACACAATCATTTATTTATTTTGATGGTAGTGTGTCCAGTGCCTGTGGTCGGTCACTTGGACAGTAGTAATTGATCGGATGTAAGTCTGTATTGCCTGTCTTAAGTTTAATCAGCCCCTTCCATGTAAACTTCATTTTGGGAAGCAGCTATGTTATTTTTTAAAAGGGTCAGTATCCCATCCTTTCGCCTGTCTTTTCGGTCAGATCGGTAACACTGGTAGCCTCTAATTTTGAAGGCTATATTTTCGTTGAGGTGAGTTTCTTGTAAGCAACATACGCTTACTTTATCTTGGTCCAAGATGTTTTCTAGTTCTATTTTTTTTTCCCGACTCCCTCCGCGTTCCAGTGCATTATTTTTAATCTTTGTTTGATATGGCGAGATGCTCTACTCTCATGTCCCCTGGCTTCACAGGACATCTGAGAAGGACTTCCAGTAGTTGTGGTTGGACCCTTTCGAGACATAGGGCCCAGCACTGCACCTGCCTGTGGGTCCAAAGCAGGGCGAGCACCATAACATTTAGCAGTAGTCGACATATTTCATTACTCGTAAGTGTGTGGCATCCTGATTTCAGTGGTGCGCCTCCTGGTTTGTTGCCCTTGTCTTCAGCACCTCTCCTTTGCTAGAGCAGACAGACTGTGGTCTTACTCGAGGTTAGGTGTGTAGGCACGTACACACGTGTCTGCGCACGCATGTACGTGCATACACATCTAGAGCTTTCTGGTTATTTCTCGGCGCCAGTGACTCGCCGCCGCCCCCTCTCCTGTTAGTTTAAACAGGTCCGCCACGTGAAGGCCAGGAGTTGGACTGTTGCTGCATAGGTGATGAATGCACCGAGCCATTGGGGTGTTTATGCAAGGTTGGACGTTCACTCCAACCCCGCCCCTGACTACATAACAGCAACATTTGGGACCCGCATGTGTGGACAATGAGTAGGCTGGTAGATTGGCTGTTGCAGTCACCCTCTGGGCGGAGAAGCTTCTTTGTGATAACAGTATGCATGTGTGGACAATGAGCAAGAGGATGGATTGGCTGCTGCAGTCGCCATCTGGGCGGAGAGCTTCTTTATGTTAAAGGCGACGTGGTGTAGGCGCCCTTACAAAGACATCAAGTCCCAGGCAGAAGAGGAAGCAACAGAAAAAGAAGTAGAAGAAGAGGACGAAAACCAAAATGACAGCGACCAAGAGTGGACGGTGGCCATAGAAGAGATAACTCTCCACCAAGATCGAGCTACCAACCGTTCTTGACACAAGGTACCAGTGAAGACCAAGAAGATTCGAAGACAGACAGGGAAATAGATGGAACCTCGGAAGCTACGACAACTGGTTAAACAAAATCTCCCTGAAGGAAACAGCACCATGAGACGAGGTGGGAACTCAACCATACCAGGTCTTACAAGTTTGCGACCTTGACCAGACATGTGAAAAGCCACCAAAGTTGAAACTCACAAAACGACATTAAAAAAAACAAAAAAACAATGACGCCATGAAGTGAAATCGCAACCCAATATGGGCAAGAAGAAAATGATACAACAGAAGGGTCCCAATTACAATGGACCGAAAATTCGACAGTTGAACTGGGCGGGAACATTTTGTTTCCAACAAGCAAGCAGCAAGCAAACACGACTTTCTTGCATTGAGCGGAGAGTGCATCGGAGTAGACGGAATATCCTTCTCTGGAAAGACTTTCTTGCATTGAGCGGAGAGTGCATCGGAGTAGACGGAATATCCTTCTCTGGAAAGACTTTCTTGCATTGAGCGGAGAGTGCATCGGAGTAGACGGAATATCCTTCTCTGGAAAGACTTTCTTGCATTGAGCGGAGAGTGCATCGGAGTAGACGGAATACCCTTCTCTGGAAAGACTTTCTTGCATTGAGCGGAGAGTGCATCGGAGTAGACGGAATATCCTTCTCTGGAAAGACTTTCTTGCATTGAGCGGAGAGTGCATCGGAGTAGACGGAATACCCTTCTCTGGAAAGACTTTCTTGCATTGAGCGGAGAGTGCATCGGAGTAGACGGAATATCCTTCTCTGGAAAGACTTTCTTCAGAAGGGAGTGCAGAGTCTGACGGATACCCAAAGCGTAGAGGAAAAGCCGGGTAGACTTTTAATCAAATTGCCACCGGTTTAACCAGAATGAGAACTCTTCGATGGCTTTTGAAGAGAGCTCGGAGTTTGTGGGAATGTCTCGAGAGCAGCGATGTTGATTCTTAAATGTGAAGTATTAAGTTTATTAAGTCAGCCTGTGATTGGGTTTGTTACAGAACGCTGATTGGCTGCAGTGAGATGTGTGTCGTTAGTCGCAACTTAGGTCCTTCATCCGTAGGTATCAGTGTCTGTCTGTCTGTCTGTCTGTCTGTCTGTCTGTCTGTCTGTCTGCCTGCCTGCCTGCCTGCCTGCCTGTCTGTCTGTCTGTCTGTCTGTCTGTCTGTCTGTCTGTCTGTCTGTCTGTCTGTTGTCTGTCTGTCTGTCTGTCTGTCTGTATGTCTGTCTGTCTGTCTGTCTGTCTCTGTCTAAATGTATGTTTGTCTGTCATATATTTGTCTATATCTCTACATGTCTCTATTTGTGTGTCTATCTGTCTGTCATATGCCCGTATGTTTGTCTTTAGTGCCTGTCTATGTGTCTGTCTGCCTATATGTCTGTCTGTCCATCTGTCGCTCTGTCTATTTGTATGTGTCTGTCTGTCTGTCTGTCTGTCGATATGTTTGTATGTCCATCTGTCTGTCTGAGTACATATCTGCCTGCCCGCCCGTCTGTCTGCCCGTCTGTCTGTGACCATAGTGTTACGATTCAAGCCAAAGTCACTCCATTGCTACAGTCAGCACTTCCATTTTCGCACTGACCGAGGATTCTTCTTGGTCTCTCCGCAGATCTCGGTCTTTGGTGTTCTGGAACAACTCTGCTGATGATATTTCTCATCCAGCATCATTTCTCTTAGCTGCCACTGCCAATTTTTCTCGTTGATCTGTCCAAATATCCAAGACTGCCCAAAATACAACATATCTAGGCAAACCTGCTGGCCTGGAGAAACTACAGTGGAAGATAAACTGTATGGAACACTGAGTGAACTTTAAAAAAAAAAGTGCAATTTATTCAATAGTCAGCATTATAGATACAGGCATATTTAAAGCGAAAGACATCTCATGAAATGACCAAAGAAAGCGCCTTAATGGGTCCTTTACTTTACATACTGGTTACAGGCACAACCTGTCTTGAAGAAACTTCTGCGCCGCCTTCCCAACAAAGAAGGATTTGTGTTTTAATATTACTACATTTTCTTATTTCATTTGTATCGTTAGATCTGTTTGTGTCGTTCCTAATGAAAATAAGTATGATCTAGACATCGGTCATTGTGTAGTAGCATGCTTACTTTTTTAATTATTATTTTTACTGTTTGTTTTATTTACCACTGTGATTTATGTTTACCTATAGTAGAGTTCGTCCGGTCTCCCTGGTCGAGGAGTTAGCAGCTTTCTCCGTAACCCCGAATACTCTCGTGGTTGACGTGAGCGCACGAGAATTAGAAGCGGTTCGAGTCGCGCCAGTGACTTATGAGAGTATGGAGCCGGTCGCTCAGAAAGCAATGGCAAACTACTGAGTGTAATCTTGCCAAGAAATCAACAATCAGCTGAAAGATGCTGATGTTGACAGCGATGTCCTGTAAAGGATATGAAAAAAAAATAGTAGAGTTCAACGTAACGGTAGATACTACTGTGTCAATGTTTAGCGTCTCACATTTTTCGCAGGAGTTAGTTACACATACCTAGCTATTCCTTTCTCTATTGTTATATCCTGCTGCAGCCGTTGTTTCTCTGACCTGTCCTATAGACCATGACAGCGACGACTGCCTGGCACTGGTGATTGTATTATGATAACAAGTCATGTCAATATGTCTTTGCTTCAACATCCCAAACAGTTTGCAAGGTCACAGAGTTGCGGGTTAGCGTCACAGACACGCAGGTCAAGTTCACAAAACTGCACCTCGCGATCTATTATTGGTAAGTTTTTTTTCCCGATGTCTTCTTAGTGAGTGTCTTTTTTGTGTCTTTTTAGTAAGTTTCTTTTTGGTATCTTCGTATTGAGTTTTTTTTTTTTTTTTTGCTAACTTCTTATTACGTTTCTTTTTCGTGTCGTCTTAGTAAGTTTCTTTTTTTTCTTCTTCTTAATGAGTTTCTTTTTTATGTCTTCTTAGTAAATTCTTCTTGGTGTCGTTTTGGTAAGTTTCTTCTTCGTGTCGTCGGGGTAAGTCTCTTCTTGGTGTCTTCTTAGTGAGTTTCTTATTGGTGTCTTCTTTGTAAATTTCATCTTGTTAAGTTTCTTCTTGATGTCGTCTTAGTAAGTTTATGCTTGGTGTCGTCTAGGTAAACTTCTTCTTGATGTCTTCTTAGTGAGTTTCTTATTGGTTCTTCTTAGTAAGTTGCTTGTTGTTAAGTTTCTTCTTCCTGTCGTCTTAGTGAGTTTCTTCTTGGTGTCTTCTTAGTGAGTTTCTTGTTGATGCCTTCTTAGTAAGTTTCTTCTTGCTAATTTTCTTCTTGGTGTATTTCTTAGTACGATTCTTTTTGGTGTTGTCTTAGTAAGTTTTGTTGTTGTTGTTGTTGTGTGATGTGTTATTAGTAAGGTTCTCTTTGGTATCGTTTCGATACATTTCTTCTTCGTGTCGTCATAGTAAGTTTCTTATTGGTGTCCTCTTAGTGAATTTATATCTGATTTCTTATTAAGTTTTTTTTTTGGTCTTCTTAGTAAGTTTCTTCTTGGTAAGTGGTTTTTTCTTTGTGTTTTCTTTGTAAGTTTCTTCCGGTTAAATTTCCTCTTTGATACAATTCTTCTTCCTGATGAATTTCTTGTGGGTGGTCTGCTTGTTGATAATGTTCTGTTTGATGAGTATCATCTTGGCATATTTCTTCTTGGTAAATTTCTCGTTGATAAGTTTCTTCACATTGGGCAGTGCGGAGAATTTTGTGTGATATTCACTGGCACAGGAACGGAGCATAATGGGGACGACCCGTTGCCGTGAAGTTGGAACCGCGACTAACTAAGTTTCTTCATTGTTTATTTCTTCTTTTTAAGTGCCTTCTTTGTAAGTTTCTTCTTAGTATATATATATTATTGAAAAGTTTATGTTTCTTCTTTGTATATGTCTTATTAAAAAGTTTCTTCTTTGTATGTTTCTTCTTGATACGTTTCTTCTTTGTAAATTTCTTCTTGATAATTTTCTTCTCGATAGGTATCTTCGTGGTAAGTTTCTTCTTGGAAAGTTTCTTTTTAATTAGCTTCTTCTTTGTTTGATTTTTTTTAAATTTCACTTCTTGAAAAGTTTGTTTTGTGTATGTTTCGTCTTGGTAAGCTTCTTCTTGGTAATCTCCTCCTTGAAAAGTCTCTTCTTTGCATGTTTGTTTTTGGACAGTGTCTTTCTGATAAGTTTCTTCTTGATACGTTTCTTCTTTGCCTGTTTTCTTCTTGGTAAGTGGATTTGCAGAATCAGTAATGTGTTGATGTATTTATAGAATCAGTATTTTGTCAATGGATTTGTAGACTCAGGTAATTTGTTGGCGTATTTATAGAATCGGTGGTTTTTTATTCAATTAGTAGAATCAGTAATGTGTAAATGGATTTGAAGAATCAGTAATCTGGTAATGAATTCATAGAATCAGTAATTTATTGGTGGATTTGTAAAATCAGTAATTTGTAAGTGCATTTGAAGTATCAGTAATTTCTTGCTTGGTTGAGATCGAAATCAGAAACGTAGTCCTTGGATTGCGGAGTCAGAAATTTCTATGTAGAACGGCACGACTACCCAATTGTTGGTGAAGTCACAGATTTCTGTGTACAGATTTCTGTGTCACAATTTCTGGGTAGAACGGCACGACTACCCAATTGTTGGTGAAGTCACAGATTTCTGTGTCAGAATTTCTGTGTAGAACGGCACGACTACCCAATTGTTGGTGAAGTCACAGATTTCTGTGTACAGATTTCTGTGTCACAATTTCTGTGTAGAACGGCACGACTACCCACTTGTTAGTGAAGTTACAGATTTCTGTGTCACAATTTCTGTGTAAAACGGCACGACTACCCAATTGTTGGTGAAGTTACAGATTTCTGTGTCACAAATTCTGTGTAGAACGGCACGACTACCCAATTGTTGGGTAAGTCACAGATTTCTGTGTCACAAATTCTGTGTAGAACGGCACGACTACCCAATTGTTGGGTAAGTCACATATTTCTGTGTCACAAATTCTGTGTAGAACGGCACGACTACCCAATTGTTGGTGAAGTCACAGATTTCTGTGTCAGAATTTCTGTGTAGAACGGCACGACTACCCAATTGTTGGTGAAGTCACAGATTTCTGTGTCAGAATTTCTGTGTAGAACGGCACCACTACCCAATTGTTGGTGAAGTCACAGATTCAGTCATGTATTGTTGGTGAAGTCACAGATTCAGTCATGTATTGTTGGTGAAGTCACAGATTTCTGTGTCAGAATTTCTGTGTAGAACGGCACGACTACCCAATTGTTGGTGAAGTCACAGATTTCTGTGTCAGAATTTCTGTGTAGAACGGCACGACTACCCAATTGTTGGTGAAGTCACAGATTTCTGTGTCAGAATTTCTGTGTAGAAACGGCACCACTACCCAATTGTTGGTGAAAGTCACAGATTCAGTCATGTATTGTTGGTGAAGTCACAGAGTCAGTCATGTATTGTTGTGAAGTCACAGATTCAGTCATGTATTGTTGGTGAAGTCACAGAGTCAGTCATGTATTGTTGGTGAAGTCACAGATTCAGTCATGTATTTTTGGTGAAGTCACAGATTCAGTCATGTATTGTTGGTGAAGTCACAGATTCAGTCATGTATTGTTGGTGAAGTCACAGAGTCAGTCATGTATTGTTGGTGAAGTCACAGAGTCAGTCATGTATTGTTGGTGAAGTCACAGATTCAGTCATGTATTGTTGGTGAAGTCACAGAGTCAGTCATGTATTGTTGGTGAAGTCACAGATTTCTGTGTCAGAATTTCTGTGTAGAACGGCACCACTACCCAATTGTTGGTGAAGTCACAGATTCAGTCATGTATTGTTGGTGAAGTCACAGATTCAGTCATGTATTGTTGGTGAAGTCACAGATTCAGTCATGTATTGTTGGTGAAGTCACAGATTCAGTCATGTATTGTTGGTGGAGTCACAGATTCAGTCATGTATTGTTGGTGAAGTCACAGATTCAGTCATGTATTGTTGGTGAAGTCACAGATTCAGTCATGTATTGTTGGTGAAGTCACAGATTCAGTCATGTATTGTTGGTGAAGTCACAGAGTCAGTCATGTATTGTTGGTGAAGTCACAGAGTCAGTCATGTATTGTTGGTGAAGTCACAGAGTCAGTCATGTATTGTTGGTGAAGTCACAGATTCAGTCATGTATTGTTGGTGAAGTCACAGAGTCAGTCATGTATTGTTGGTGAAGTCACAGATTCAGTCATGTATTGTTGGTGAAGTCACAGAGTCAGTCATGTATTGTTGGTGAGGTCACAGATTCAGTCATGTATTGTTGGTGAAGTCACAGATTCAGTCATGTATTGTTGGTGAAGTCACAGATTCAGTCATGTATTGTTGGTGAAGTCACAGAGTCAGTCATGTATTGTTGGTGAAGTCACAGATTCAGTCATGTATTGTTGGTGAGGTCACAGATTCAGTCATGTATTGTTGAAGTCCGGGTTCAGTACAATGTTGATGAATGTATTATTTGTTATAATAACATATTCTCTGTTAGTTGCATATCCTTTCCATGACGTCGCAGTCAACTCCAGGATATTTTGGCAGTTTGTGATTTCTGAGCAAGTTCAAGTTCAATATTTTGTCATTATCTTCTGAACGACCGGCACTCATACCATTTAATGAAAACCAACGCAAGGCGGTCTGCTGACACATCGGCCGCAGATGTGTGTCGAACGCGGTATACGGGATTACGAATTGCGTCTGTATGCTATATTAAAATTTTTTGTCCGCATATCATATTACAGGACGGGACGCAGAGGTGTTTCCAAGGCACCAGGGCCGGGATATATACTGGCCAAGACCTGCTGACACGTCCACGTCGTGCGTCCTGGGCAACAGGTCTCTTCGGGGACCTGGCTAACATCAGTAGGATCGATGATTCTTCCGAAGTCGGAGAGTATCTGCCTGCATGGCGAGGAACCACCAGTCTGCACACCAATAAGCCAGACATGGGACAACGGATACTCACGCAAACCTCAGGTCCTGTATGACATCACAATGATGTTGGACAACAAGATGCCTTCATCCGACATACAGGACTTTTGCGTTGGAGCTCAAGCCAACGAACACAAGCAAGCAAGCAAGAATATTACAGGACATCGCTGTCAACACCACCATTTTACCGCTGTTGGTGATTTCTTGGCAAGATTACGCTCTGTAGTTAGCCATTGCTTTCTGAGTTGCCGGCTCACATATCCCGAAAGTAACGGGCGCAGCAAGAACCGCTACCATACCAAGAGATAATACAGTGCAGATAACTGTTGTTGGTCCACCAACACCAGCTCAAGACGACTACCAC
Organism: Cepaea nemoralis; assembly: GCA_014155875.1. Lineage (NCBI taxonomy): Eukaryota > Metazoa > Mollusca > Gastropoda > Stylommatophora > Helicidae > Cepaea > Cepaea nemoralis. Next base: position 234,695 of record JACEFZ010025249.1, read on the forward strand.
GTTATGGACAGAATTGAACAAAACATTATTCTGCGCATCAGAACAGGACACAATAGCTTACGCAACCACATGTATACAAAATTCAAAATTGGCAAGACTGGCGTCGCAGACAGCAGATCACACACTCCAAGACTGCCCAAAATGTCACATATCTAGGCATACCTTCATGGCACGGAGAAACAACAGTGGATGATAAACTCTATGGACCACTGAGTGAACTATAAAAGACAGTGAAATTCATACACTATACAACATTGCAGATATAAATAAATGTCAAGCGAATGAAAGAAGAAGGAAGAAAGAAGAGGAAAAAGGAAGAAGACGAAGAAAGGAAGCAAGGAAGGAAGGAAAGAAGGGAGGGAGGGATTGAGGAATGGAGGCAGGAGGGAGGTAGAGAGGAAGGGAGGGATGAAGAAAGTAAGGGAGGTAGGGAAGGGAGGAAGGAGAATGGACTATTGTGGGTGTAATATAATAAAAACGTCCCTACCCTTTCCTAAGTATTGACTCCCTTAAAAATAAACAAACCCTTTCAATTACTGTTTAAGTAACTTACTTAATGTAGGAGAAAATAAAACAGCGATAGACTGACCGTGGCAGCTTAATCTATTTGGCTTTAATTTTTTCACGTACCTGGCAAGACCGGGACTGATGGGAAAACAAAGGACTAAAGTAGCCATTTTGAGTGCAGACAATCAAAGGAAACAGACGTGTGTTCCCCGGGTGGGGTTTCTTTCCCCGTGTGCGGAAAAGTATTTTGCCTTTTAAAATCATCATTCTCTGCAAGCCAATTGGTATGTTATCTACATTATTAAGATATATTTATGTATTAAATAGACCAGTATGTTTAATTAAGAATTAGTTACAATTCTCTTAAACCAGGCTGGATGATGTTTACTAAGGAAACACATGTGGGCGCCACGCGGTAATTTTTCCTATGTCTTACACATTCAAATCCATATGTTATTATCTTTCATAGGCATTATGAACTTATATCTAACTAATAGTGCCTATAATCTATGAATATTAGGTGTACTGTAGAGTATCAACTCTCATGTCTGAAACACATTCTATAGATTTTCTCAATGTAGGAGCAGACCCCTGATTCATACTTCATAGTAAAGAACTGAACTAGTGTCTGTCAATTTCATATTCATATGAATAAAAACTTCTATGCATTGTGAAATATATCTCAATATCTATGCTTAGAAATCTGCAAATAATCTATGGACTATAGAAGGGAAATTTTATCCATGCGGGGACATACAAATGATTACGCGTATTCCTGACTCTTAGTCAGGGGATAAAATACTTCGCCACATCATAATCTGTAACTTGGAACTATAGTGCTAAATTTTAGTACCATCCTTTTGTTAACAGATTAGTAACCACTCCATATGAGGAGGGACATGTAATCATTTCATAAAATATTGCTAGGGACGCCATGGTTGAGAATATAAATTCATGAACAAAGGAAGTAAACGCGTGATCAAAATCAATGTTCGGATAGGATTCAATCCGCATCACCTCACCGTAGTAGGAACAGAAGCGAAGATTGTGAATAAATTGCTTGCAATATTCAGAAGACTGGACCATGCGGCATAAGTTATTCTAATAAATACTCCTAATAATAGCAGTCATTGACAAAATATATCACAGCGGCTACTATCCTCATCTGTGGTACGCAGAGGGGAAAAACAATGTATGTTTTAGTTAGTTAGTCTTTCCTCTTGAGCCTAAGGCGGCGCATAGGGCAGAAGTCCTGTCTCTCCATGCCTGGCGGTTCGCTGCTATCTGTTGTAGATCTTGGATATTTACTTGGCCATTGAATGAGCCTTCTCTAATGATGGTTCTACGCAGGGTCTCTCTTGGTCTTCCCCGTTTTCTTTTCCCTACAGGTGACCATATGAGGGCTTGGTAGGGGAGTCTTGTCTTGTCCATTCTGAGTACATGGCCGATGTAGTTCCAACGGCGTCTTCTTATGAAATTGGATACTGTATCCTGCTTAGTCTCTTGTCTTATTTGCGAATTGGTTCTGAAGTCTGTCCAGTGGATGTTTAGAAGTCTTCTAAGACATTTGTTCTCAAAATTGTCTAATTTTTTATCTAAAGCTACCGTTGATTTCCAACTTTCACATCCATACGTTAACACTGGAATCACACAAGAGTTGAAGATTTTAAGTTTTGTGTGTTTGCTGAGTGTCTTTGACTTCCAGATGTTTGACAGTTTGTTGAAGGCACTAGATGCCAGTGCGATTCTAGTTGATATTTCTGGTGTTGAGTCCCCTGTGGATGTCATTTTGCTTCCTAGGTATGTGAAGCTGTTGACTTTTTGAAGAACGTAGCTGTTCAATTGGTCTCATCTGAACTGTTGGTAAGATCAATAGTCTTTGTTTTTGTGGTGTTAATTTGGAGACCAATTTGCCCTGAAACATTTTGGAGGTGGTTTATTTTCTCTTGAGCATCCGGATGTATGTTTTAGTTATGGATTAACCCCTGAAGAAAATTCAAAACCATTGGCTCCGGCATTAAATTTTATGATTAAATTATTAGGTATGATTATCATGTACTTAATATCAGAGAAATGTACATGTATGTTTTTTCTGGTATGAGAATTTTCTCTGTTCTGATTGTTACTTTTTACTGTGGGAATATACATTTTAATGTTGCACCTTGGGATTAGAGGATGTTGATGTAAGAATCCATGTGTATGTCAGTACTTAAGCCAATGTTGAATAGTCTTGACCTAAGGATGATTATAGTGCCGAAAGGAAGACGCGGCATTAGAAACCACAGAGATTCTGTATAGGCTATTCTCTTCAAGTAATGAGAGAGACAATATCAACATGTTGGATGGACAGAATGACTTCACTCATCTAATAGTCCCAGTAACAACAGAACAAAATATAAGTGAGAAAATACCTTACTCACTATTAAGAGTCAGAATGGCTCTACTCAGCAATGAGGGACAGTGGAACATGGACACCCACTCCTTTCCCCTTCTCCCCTTGTTTTGTATTGTTGTTTGTAATTGTCTTGTGAAAGTTAACACATCACAGTAGGTTAATGCTCGTGCTGTATTCTTTGTCATCCCTTTTCTATAGAAGAGAAGCAGGTGGTGGTTGAATGTGGTGGGACTATATCACTAAATCTGGATCCTGGGTCAACAGCCAGAAAGTGAATGTCCTAACCGTAGTTTGCATCTAGAAATACCCATGGACTGCTGCGCTCAATAGCTCCATAGCGAGCAACAGATAAATTTGAAGACAACTGTCTGGGTGAGTGATTAAGTCCTATTTTAGTAGGAATATCCAGGATGGACTTCAAGATCTAATAATCTACAAAGATGAAGATCATCAGAGTACTGACAACAGTGTATCGTTTGCGTTACTTCTGAGAAGTATCACCTATGGCCTCATAATTCAACCAAGTCAGTGAAACTGGGACAATCCTTCTTCAAGTTACTAAAACTAACAACAGTGAGTAACCTTCAACTGTTGGTTGAATTACCAAGTTAATATCCACAATGGATAAGTCTTCGAAAGAACATCTCACAGCTGCAACAGTCAAACATAAGGTTCCAGCCATGCAACACCAAGTTCTAGCTATGAACACCCACTCAAACAAATGGGAAGAAGACATTGAACCAACACAACCAAGGTACCAACTGAAAACATACCTACACCAGATTACCTCAAGGTTCCCAAACCTGAACACATTAAAAAAGACCATATGAAAGCAGCTAGCGGAGTAAATGCCTCTACGCCTGCAACCACAGGAATCACCTGATGGCTTGCAACCCTGGATATGTGGTGGAGCAATATTCTTCAGTTCCATGCCTGCAGCAGAATCCTGGAATTAATTCCAGATGAACCAAATGAATAACAAGCAGAATTGTATGTCTACACTGAAAGTAAATAATGAATCAGAACTCTGTGCTGGTCCCATGTCAGCCTAAATGCCAATAACGGTGGAATAGGTTATAGACTGATGACTAGGTGGGTGAAAAATCTGTGGGAACAAAATTGAGATTCGGATATTATAAGCCGAGACGCTGAAAGGTGGGCATCCTTTTCATCGGATATGGTGATATAGGGAAGAACCTTAGTCCAAGACTCAAGATGCATCTCCTGAAGGTATGACCAACCCAGGCCTCAATTTCACACTGACACCGAGCCGTTCGCAAAGAAGATTCTTGAATTCAGCTCCACGGAGGAGATATGTGGTGAATTTATTTCCTAAGGATTATAAGTAGTTCTGCAACAAACTTCAGTGGACATTAAACATGACTGTGAGTATTTATTGCTGTCACGGATAAATATGGACATTAACTGCTTTGCACTGGAGAAGAATACCCATCCGCAATGCCTAAATGAACACTATAATTAATTAATTTAATTATTAGTATCAACTGTTTTCATGTGTGTGTTATTTTCTTCTATGACATATAAAGAGTGTTAGTGTGTAATGAGGTAGAACCAATGATGGTTAAGGTAAATATTCCTGATCACCCTGCATTCTAACCAGTGACCAGAGAATCAATAAAACCCCCAAGACATTTTAACGAATTATTCTCAGGAATTAAAATCCACATCCCACAGTGGGTATGTAAAGTGTCAGGGCCAACTCATTTTGAAAATCTGAGCACACGGAAAAATAGGGAATTAGTCTTTCCCTCTCGTAGCAAACGACGAGAGTTGACACCGGATTGACATCCGACGTAGCTCCTGGTAATGTCAGCCTAACGCCCCAACCTTTACACCAACACAACCGAAAACCAAACGAGGGACAAATGGACTCCTTCAACGGGACGCAGATGTGTTTCCAAGGCAAAAGGGCCAGGTTCTATACTGACCAAGACCTACTAACACGTCCGAAGTAGGAGAGTATCTGCCTGCAAGGCGAGGAACCACCAGTCTGCACATCAATAAGCCAGACATGGGACAACGGATGCTCACGCAAACCTCAGGTCCTGTATGACATCACACTGATGTTGGACAAGAGGATGTCTTCATCCGACAGACGGGACTTCATGCTGGAGTTCACAGCCAGCGAACACAAGCAGGCAAGCAAGCAAGCATCTCTTTCAACCAAAAATCAAATACTCCTCACCAATTATGAGTTTTGTGATTGTCAGAAGACGGTGCTTTTATTGTTGTCATTTGGTACATTCAGACTTACTTGTTTGTATGATTGTATGCCTGATGAAGACGGTTTGATTTTTCACCGAAAAGCTGCGCTTTGTTGTTTGAACGTGTGTGAGTGTTGTCTCCGTTTGTATGTGAACGTCTGTTTATATGTAAGTATCTACGTGTGTGTGTGTGTGTGTGTGTGTGTGTGTGTGTGTGTTTGTCTGTGGGTGTGTGTGTGTGGGTGTGTGTGTGAGACCGAGAGAGAGAGAGAGAGAGAGAGAGAGAGAGAGAGAGAGAGAGAGAGAGAGAGAGAGAGAGAGAGAGAGAGAGAGATAGAGTAACAGTGAATGTATGTATTCTTTCATTTTGTGTTTTGTGTGTGAAAATATGTTTATATATATATATATCTGTTTCTCTCTCGGGAGCTCTGTCTGTCTCTCTCGCCGTGAGAGAGACAGAGAGACACACAGAAAGAGACAGACACAGAGAGAGAGAGAGACAGAGAGAGAGACAGAGAGAGAGAGAGAAAGACAGAGAGAGATACAGAGAGAAAGATACACAGAGAGAGAGAGAGAGAGAGAGAGAGAGAGAGAGAGAGAGAGAGAGAGAGAGAGAATTAACATGACTTCTCGCCCTTGACTTGGGATGTAAATTACAAATACCTCAGACGTCTGATTGGGTTCGCCTGATGGCGAGGGACACTGGTAAAAGGGAAAGGTAATCCATACGCAAAAATCAGTCCAGTGCACTAGAAGTAGCACGTGTATGGACTACGCTTGAGTTTAAATCGAGCAAATTCAACACACACACACACACACACACACACACACACACACATTTACATGTAAACACACGTCCACACATAAAGAGGTTGTGTGTGTGTGTCTGTGTGTGTGTGTCCTTATGTCCTTATGTATATGAGTCTGTGTGGGTCTGTCTCTCTGTGTGATCGTGTGAATGCATGTCTGTATATGTGTGAACGGGTGCATTTATGTAAGTGTGTATCTGCATGTGTGTATATGTGGGGATGTATATTGGAGAACACGTATTTACACCTATATATGTGCTAGTATGTGTGTGTGTAAATGTATTCCTATAGACGTTTCGCTAAAGTCAGGTCTTAGATATGGCTGAGCTACTTTATGACAGTAGACTTTACTACCAGCTTTCTGTTAGCGCCGAATGTTGGGTCAGAGTCAGATATCACTGAACTACCGTATGACAGTAGACGGTACTACCTGCTTTATGTTAGCGCCGAATGTTGGGCGGCGCTCACCAAACCCGACACCCCACAATGTGCCAACGGCTTTGGGCGGAGGAACGCAGTTGAGAGGGTACAAGCCTTACTCTAGTTGCAAGGAAATGCAACCTAAAGACTAAATGTCATGGCAGTGCAGATCAGGCCCTAATCCTTGGTCGGCAACAGGTCTAGAATCGAAGCTCAGTCTGGCGAAAAGTTAAAGCAATTCTTTGCTGATCCGGTAGCTTCTGTAGCTTGTCTGGTCCCAGATGTATTGGTGTTGCCTTTCCTCTGGAGTAAACTATTCAGGCCTAGAGAGAGAGAGAGAGAGAGAGAGAGAGAGAGAGAGAGAGAGAGAGATCATGCTGCATGGGCAACACATGGTCTCTGTATTCAGCTTAGGCTTTGTGTTATGATGGAGAGGTATAATTCCATTCTACAAACGATCGTCTGTCAAGACGGCAAGATGCCAGTGTGTATGTGTGTGCGTGTGTATGTGTGTTTCTGTGTGTATGTGTGTATGTGTGTATATGTATGTGTATGTATGTATGTGTGTGTGTGTGTGTGTGTGAATGTTCCTATAGATGTGTGGGAGAGACGCTTGATATATTTATGTTTGTGATTCATGATTGCTGTGTCCAACATCCTACGTTGGCCTTAAATGTGCATATTTACAGGAACGCTGCGCGTCGTCGCCAATGCCTGGATGCCTGCGCCGGCGGCAAAGTTAATGTGAGTATCGGTAGCACAGTATGTATACTCTACACAGTGGTTTTGTGTGTGTATGTTTGTGTGGGTATGCATATGTGTGCGTGTATGTGTGCATGTATTAGTGAGAGGGTCTGATTTTGTGAATGGATTCTCCTTTCTGACTGTCCGGCACGGACAATAAGCAGCTTCAGTCATAGATTTCTGGTCTAAGAATGTATTCTGGCTGGCTGGCTGGCCGGCTGGCTGGTTGGCTGCCTGCCTGCCTGTCTGTCTCTGTCTGTCTGTCTGTCTGTCTGTCTGTCTGTCTGTCTGTCTGTCTGTCTGTCTGTCTGTCTGTCTGTCTGCACACTATAACATCCATCCACCCATCCATACATCCATTCTATCCATCCATCCATCCATCCATCCATCCATCCATCCATCCATCTATTCACCCAAATGTCTGCCTGTTTGTCTGTCTGTCAATTTGACTGTCTATCTGTCTGTTTTAGGTAACTAATTTCCTCTAAGATATACGACCCCCAACGGCGTGTACCAATTCGTGTATCACGACATAAAATTAAGAATGTTCTCAGGCTGTATTCCTTTACCTCTCCTTCCAGAAATCTTGGCGGTTGTCGCAACTTGTTCCAGTCTTTGTTTTCTAGTAATGTTGCCTCTTTCTAATGTGTGTGATAAGTTGTCTTTGTGTCGTGTATTTTGAAGCGTGATTAGCAAGGATAAATACAGCTGTGGTTTCCCCTTGACTTTCGCCAGTTAATGTATGTTTTAACTCAACTAGCGAATATTGCTTGGATAGCAAATCCATTTATGTGGAAAGTCCGAAACGAAAGCTCACTGTGTGGATGTCATCTGCACACTGCATTCTTCTGGTTTCCGGAAGAACAGCCTATGATGAACGGAAGACACAGTATACGGAAGTGAGGCTAAGCAGCTATGTGCAGGACGTGACGATTCCTTGGGTGAGCCCAGTATCAGAGCGCTGTGTGTCGGCTCTGCTATTATGGAAACCTCCTTAGATGGCGGGGAATGCCAATGGTTTGCCCCTGCCTTCCTTTGAGGGCTGACCAGGATGTCGTTGGCTGTTCTAAATGGGCCAGCTGGAATGGGGATAACACCACAACAGTGAGAGTCAAACGTCTTAAGAAACCCCCGGGAAGGTTAACCCGGTCAACAAATGCCCGCAGAAGTCGGATGTGTCGGCCTAACGGCGCAAGAATGCAGCTCTGCTGTAAACAGGCACAACGCAATCATGTCCGAAAAAAAAAAAAAAACTCTCCGGATGAACGCAGAAGAGGAAGAACTCGACTAGTTTCTGTCAAAAAAGACAGACCTTGCAAGACAGCGTCACTAGAGTTTTGAGATATTTCATAGAGATGGCTGTCGTACCAACTAATTCACCACTTCTCAATGACCACCGCCTATGCTGGTCCACGGCTGCTTATTCAACATATTCGCAGCTAACCTCTAGACAAAATATCTAGAGCCAACTTCACTATCCGCAAGCCGGTGGACGCGTCGAATGGTAGGGCAGGTTCCCACTCTAAGTTTCTCATTATATTACATTCTACTTGAAATATCTACTGTTCTACATTCAATAGATAATGTTCTACTTTCAATAGCTAACGATCTACTTTCAATACCTAATGATTACCCCTGAAGCCGGAGTGGATTCGCCTGATGGCGAGGGACATCGTTAATAAGGAAAGCCAATCCACACGGAAAATTCAGCCCATCACTACTATAAATAGTGTGTATGGACTACACTTGAGTTCAAAGCAAGCGAGAGCAATATCTAATGATCTACTTTCAATAACTACTGTTCTACTTTCAATAGCTAATGTTCCACTTTCAATAACTAATGTTCCACGTTCAATAGCTAATGTTATACTTTCCATTCTGTGCCAACTTTTGCCCCAATATCAACTTGGAGAAGAGTGTATTTATGTATCAGCCAGCTCCAGGGAATAATCACACCGTGCCGAATATCAAGGTGAACGGTCATAGACTAAGTGTTGTGGACAAATTCACCTATCTTGGCAGCACTGTGTCGCAAGCTGCCACAATTGATGGCGAAGTGAATGCAAGAATCTCCAAGGCCTGCGAGGCCTTTGGCAGACTGTACAAGAATATATGGGACAGAAATTGAATAAGCCTGCAAACAAAGCTGAAAGTCTATAAAGCAGTTAAATTATCCACACTGCTATATGCCTGTGAAACACGGACTGTTTAGCTAGGAAATTAAACCACTTCCACACAGTCTGCCTTAGGATGCTATTGAAGATTAAATGGCAAGACAAGATCCCAGTCACTGAAGTTCTAGATAGAGCGTCCACGCCTAGTATCCTGTAGCAGAGGGGGACAAAGACAGCTGTGACACATAGGGCTTGGAAGTACCTTTCGATCTTCATCCACATCAATAACGTTAAGTCTGATGAAATGACGTGCAGAAAAGTCGCATCATGTAGGTTTTGTTCTTTATTGTTTCTCAATAGTATAAAAGGGCAGATTCCAGATAGTATTCAAAGATGTCCAGGGCATCTTCCTTTATATAAAAAGGCAAATTGATATCGTATGTCAACATAAGTTACTCATTCCTGATGGAACCTGTAGGCTGCCTATCTCGACCATGGTGAAACCGCTTCTCTCCCGTAACTAACCCATCGTCATCACAACACACGCTCATCGCTCGCTCAAGCAACGGTGCTCACCCGTGCACTGCTATTCACACATTGGACATCCCCTATTCATCATTCTACCTGCCAAATAATGCCATATAATCACTATAACAGGCTACACTGTTATAATCCACACTCTACTAATGAAAAATCAGATTCGCTGGGCTGGTCACTTAACTCGCATGCCAGATCACAGGCTCCCTAAACAAATTTTTTTACGGCGAGCTCACTGTGGTAAACGCTCCAAAGGCGGCCAGAGGAAACGCTTTAAAGACACTCTGAAAATCTCACTTAAAGCTATTGGAATTCATCCTGACACCTGGGAGACTGCTGCTAAAGACCCTAATTCGCGGCGTACATCATAACATAAGGGTGCAGTCACGTGTTAAGCGATCAAGACTGCAAGAGCTGTGAAAAAACGGCTGGACAGAAAAACCACTGCATTCTTTGTCCACATTGTCAAAGAACATTTCGAGCCAAAATAGGCCTTATCGGCCATCTTAGAATTCACGGCTCCATACTTTCAACCCCACTGGATGAAATGAATGGTCATCATGATTATTGATGGACAAACAACACATACTTTCAATAGCTAATGTTCAAAATTCTATAGCTAATATTATATTTTCAATAGCCAATGTTCTACTTTCAATAACTAATTTTCTACTTTCAATAGCTAATGTTCTACTCTCAATACCTAATGTCCAACTTTTAATACCTAATATTCTACTAATAATACATAATGTTCTACTTGCAATAGCTAATGTCTACTTTCAATAGCCAATGGTCTACTTCCAATAGCTAATTTTCTACTTTCAACACTAATGTTCTATTTTCAATGGCTAATGTTCTAATTTCAACAGCTTATGTTCTACTTTCAATAGCTAATATTCTACTTTCAGTAATCAGTGTTCTAATTTAGTTTAGTTTAGTTTTTAAATAGTCTGTAGTTTTTAAATAGTCAATGTTCTAATTTAAATAGTCAATCGTCTACTGTCAACAGCTAAATTTCAACTTTCAAAAGCTAATGTTCTACTTTCAATACCTAATATTCTCCTTTCAATATCTAATGTTCTAATTTCAATAGCTTATGTTCTACTTTCAATAACTAATGTCTTACATTCAACAGCTAATATTCTACTTTCAACAGTCAATGTTCTAATTTAAATAGTCAATGTTCTACTTTCAATAGCTAATGTTTAACTTGCATTACCTAATATTCTACTTTCAAAAGCTAATGTTTTACATTCAATGGCTAATATTCTATTTTCAATAGTCAATGATCTAACTTCAATAGTCAATGCTCTCCTTTCAATAGGTAATGCGCTACCTACCTTCAATAGCTAATGTTTTACTTCCAGTAGCTAATGTTCTACTTTCAATAGCCAATGCTATATTTTAAATAGGTAATGGTCTACTTTCAGTAGATAATGTTCTATTTTAGCAACCTAATTTAACTAAGTGCCATGGGATGATGAATCGTATCTGCCATGTACTTATATATCGGCGAAATATTGTCACTGCGTTATAATACATGTCTGCTACAACAGTAATACCTTTTAAGTCATAACTATGACCCACACCTACTTCCAGTTTTTCGTCACCCATTTGTGTTTGGTCCAAACATACTATGTTGTTTATCCCTAAACATGTTTCATCATTTCATCTTGTTTCTCTTCTACCTTGCGATGTCGAGGTGAAGCATAAGCAGCAGGAGAGTGCCCGCCTATCATCTCATCTTGTTTCTCTTGTATATTGCGTTGTCGAGGTGATGCAAGTAGTAAAGGATGTGGTAATGGAGGAGGAAATGAGGTCCGCGGAGGAGGTCCACATATCGTATTTCCTTATATGATTGTTATACCGCCCCTAGAGGACTTCCTGAAAAACGGACCTCATTTATGAAAAATTTGAGGGAATTTTGTTGGGTTACGTCCGGTTGTTACTTCCGGTTGACTTCCGGTCCGTGTCTCCCGGTGCACGCTAGCGGCGGCGGCGCGAACCGGACCGGACATCTTCACGCGAACCGACGCGAACCGGACCAGGCGTCGTCACGCGAGTGTCTGCGTGAGCTGACCGGGCACGTGGTGTGATCGAGCCCCATCCATGCAGATATCAAACTTTTCGATGAGGAGACCGAAATCAATATGACAGATTGAAAACATGATTTATTCCATCACTCGAGTTACCTCGAGTATCCAGAGTTGGATGCATGAATAAATTTTCAAGGCTCAGAATGATAGTTACCAACATTCGGCAGGTGGCCATAGTGGGTACCCATGTATCACTCTAAGCTCTAGGCAAAAATCTGCGTAATAAATAGTAGCGACGCAAACATTATTTTTAAAAATTATTCCAAAAAACATTAAAATGGCTATATTTCTAGTATGTATAACGTAGATTATTAATCTGAATATAAAAATATTATTCTCAAATTAAAAAATTAATATATTACTAAAATATCTTTGACAGATAAAATCTATTATAATAACCCAAATTATTGCCCTTGGCCCGAATAAATAGTCTCCCTTTGCTTCTCTCCTTAATAGTCTCCCATGAATGGTAGTTTACTTGCGCGCACAGGCAAGCAGTAATCGCTCCGCCCATAACGCGGAATTGATAAATATGATATCCACGGGCCAACGGTCACGGATTTAACCAGCGTGCTGATAAATGTGACGTTAATTAAACCCAGCAGGCTAGCCGCATTCTAGCGATTAGAATAATCCCGGATAGAAAAATTTGGCATGTAGAGGTTTTAAATGAACACATAGCTATAGTCGCGGTAGATATTCACTATATATATATATATATATATATATATATATATATATATATATATATATATATATATATATATATATATATATATATATATATATATATATATATATATATATAGTGAATATGTGTGTACAGGTATGTGTATGTGTGTGTGTATGTGTGCGCGCATGTATGTGTGTGTATGCGTGCAGGTGTGTGTGTGTGTGTGCGGTGCATGTGTGTGCATGGTGTGTGCGTGTAAGTGTATGTGTTCGTGCGCGTAGTAAACTGTAAATATTTCTTTCGCCTGAAATATTTATATAACTGCAGTGATATCTCTCATGTGTGTGTGTGTGGGCGCGCGCACGTGTCTGTGCGTGCGTGCGAATGTGCGTGCTAGTAGGAAAGTAAATACTTCTTTCACATGAAATATGTCTATAACTGCATTGGTGTCTCTTGCACGCGCGCGCGCGCGCGCGCGTGTGTGTGTGTGTGTGTGTGTGTGTGTGCGGTGAACCAGAACACATGGCTAATGACTCAACCGATCAAATATGACGCTGCTTCCGCTCGCATCCCAAAATAATACACCCGAGATACGTGGCTAAGAGGGATATGACAGAAAAACTGTCTATTGTCGAACCAGGGGACCTAACTCATGATGATCACCATGTATGGAAGTGATGCCACTACATCGTCAACAAGGCATCTGAAAGCTAAAACGGTCGCCCTTGTCTCTCTTTTCTATATCCTTTAGGGTTGTCCACTGAGTAACACCAAAAGCCACCCCGTCATCAATAAACATAAGACCCTTTTGATTGTAGTGTGCACAACTATAACCAAGTTATCACATTGGTCGACTAACCCTTCTTTATAGTCACAGCGACGAGTGGCTAGTGCAACCTATCAAATGTATAATATTACACACAAACACAACAAACTAGCCTGACTCAACCTTAGGTGTCTCATGTAACATGGCTTGTCACGTGTCCACTGTCCTAACCATCGACGGCAGCACGACTCAGAGCAAGCATTTTACACGTTCACTACCTCTCTATGAGTCTATAGTGACTTTCCATCTTCCCATAGAAACACATTTCCAAGACCAATATATGTTCTTCAGCGAGGCTGCTCATTGCCCCGTATCACATCCAGACAAAAGGGCACTTCAACATTCAAATAAGAAAATATGTTAGCCAAATGGAAAAATATAGGTCGAACTTATAAATATCTCCACCAAATTTATGAAAAGTAGGAAAAACTGATACCGAAAAGGAAAAATTTTGGCCAAATTTCAACCAAACTTATGAAAAGTAGGAAAATTGTCAGCCAAATGAGAAAAGGTTAGACCAAACTTATAAATATCTCAGCCAAACTTATGAAAACTTAGAAAATTTGTTAGCCAAAAGGGCAAAAATCCTAGGTCAAGTAGGAAAGTTTGTTATCTAAATGTGAAAAATGTCGACCAAGTACAGAAACAACTCATCCACATTTATGAAAACTAGGAAACTATGTTAGCCAAACAGAAAAAATATTGGCCTAGTAAGAAAACTTGTTAATCAAATGAGGAAACAAATATCAGCCAAAGAGAGAAATATGTCGTCCAGACTTATAAAAAGTAGGAACATTTGTTAACCAAATGTGAAAAATATCATCCAAAGAGAGAATTATGTCAACTACACTTATAAATAGATCAGCCAAAGTTATGAAAAGTAGGAAAATTGTCAGCAAAATGGTGAAAAATTAGGCCAAAATACAGAAATATCTCAGCCAAACTTATGAAAAGTAGGAAACTTTGTTAGCCGGGGGTGGGGGGGGGGGGCGTAGGGGGGGGGGGGGAACTAGGTCAGGTAGGAAAATCTGTTACCCAAATATGAAAAATGTCGGCCAAATAAAGAAATATCTCAACTAAACTTATGAAAAGTACGAAACTTTGTTAACCAAAATATAAAAGATATTGACCAAATAGGAAGAATTATTTAGTCAAAGAGGAAATATATTGGCCAAGTAGGAAAATTTGATAGCCAAATGTGAAAAAATAGCAACCACAGAGAGAAATATTTAAACTAAACCTATGAAAAGTAGGAAAAAAATGTCAACCAAAGGGAACAAATTCGGCCAAATACAGAAATATCTAGGCCAAAATTAAGAAAAGAACGAAAATTTGTTAACGAAATGGGAAACATCTTGACCAAATAAGAAAATTTGTTAGCCAAATGGGAAAAATATTGACCAAGTAACGAAATACATCGACCAAATGTATGAAAAGTCAGAAACTTTGTTAACCATAGGTGAAAAAATATCAACCAAAGAGAGAAATATTTCAACTAAACTTATAAAACATAGGAAAATTTGTCAGCCAAATTGGAAAAAGGTCGGCCAAACACAGAAATATCTCAATCAAATTTATGAAAAGAAGGAAAAAGATTTGACCAAGTAATGAAATATCTCGTCAAAACTTATGAAAAGTAGAATACTGTGTTAGCCAAATAGGAAAAATCTTGTCCAAGTAAGAAAGTTTGTTAACCATAGGCGAAAATGTGCTCACGTAACGAAATATCTCGTCCACACTTATGAAAAGTACGAAACTTTGTTAACCAAAATGTGAAAGATATTGAACAAGTAGGAAAAATGTGTTAGTCAAAGAGGAAAAATATTGGACAAGTAAAGAAATACATCGTTCAATCTTATGAAAAGTAGGAAACTTTGTTAACCAAATGTGAAAAAGATATCAGCCAAAGAGAGGAATATCTCGTCCAAACTTATAAAAAGTAGGATAACTGTCAGCCAAATGGAAAAAACCTAGGCCAAATACAGAAATATCTCACCCAAACTTATGAAAAGTAGGAAACTTTGTTAGCCAAAGGGAAAAGTACCTAGGTCAAGTATGAAAATCTGTTAGCCAAATGTGGAAAAATTTCGGCCAAATACAGAGATATCTCGTCCACACTTATGAATACTAGGAAAATTTGTTAGTCAAAAAGGAAAAATATTGGCCAAGTAGGAAAATGTGATAGCTAATTTTGAAAAAAAAAAATATCAGCTAAAGAGAGAAATATTTAAACTAAACTTATAAAATGTAGGAAAAATTGTCAACCAAAGTGGGAAAATGTCGGCCAATTACAGAAATATCTCGGCCAAATTTAGGAAAAGTAGGAATATTTGTTAACCAAGGGGGAAAATGTCACTCAAATACAGAAATAACTCGTTCAAACTTATAGAAAGTAGGAACATTTGTTAACGAAATGGAAAAAATATTAACCAAGTATCGAAATACACCGGCCAAGTGTATTAAAAGTCAGAAACTTTGTTAAACAAATTGGAAAAAAATATCGACCAAAGAGAGAATTACTTCAACTAAACTTATAAAAAAAATAGCACAATTTGTCAGCCAAATGGGGAAAAGGTCGGTCAAACACAGAAATATCTTAACCAAATTTATAAAAAGAAGGAAAATGATTGATCAAGTAACGAAATATCTCGTCAAGACTTATGAAAAGTAGGAAAATTTGTTAGCCAAATAGGAAAAATCTTGGCGAAGTAAGAAAGTTTGTTAACCAAATGGAAAAAAATATGGTACATGAAACGAAATAGCTCGTCCACAATTATGAAAGTTAGGAAACTTGGTTAACTAAAGGTGGAAAAAATGGTGACCAAAATAGGAAATTTCACATCCAAACTTATGAAAATTAGGAAACACTTACATTTTCTTTAATCACATGACAACCGGTTTTCTGCTGACTGAGCAAATCGCCAACCTACTAGAGATAATTGTCTGTCCCCTATGTAAACAACAGCTGTATTTCAGAAAATTACAAGTATCTTATGTAATAAGTCACTATCGTTGAATGAAAACATAAAATTTCAACCATAAAATTCTACAAAAATTAACAATTAAATTTATCTTATATTGTTTCCAATTTGAGTGTTTAATTGTTAATTGTTGTAGAATTTTATGGTTGAAATTTTATTTTTTCATTCAACGAGAGTGACTTATTACATAAGATACTTTTAATTTTCTGAAATACAGTTGTTGTTTGCGTAGGGGACAGACCATTATCTCTAGTAGGTTGATGATTGGCCCAGTCAGCAGAAAACGGGTTGTGGTGTGATTAAAGAAAATGTTAGTGTTAAGTGGTCTGAAACGTTGAAAGTCGGTTAGAAGATGAGGAAGATGGTATTCCAGGGGTCACTAAGGCATACGTGGTTTTAAGAAAAGGTCGACTTCATAACATACACTGCTAGTTGGTTGGAGACTTGACGCTATTGCGGATGTGAAATGACAACGTGAGATATGTTTTCCCGTTTGGTTAAGAAATTTTCCTGCCTTTTATAAGTATATATGGGTTAGTTGTAAGATTGGTCGAGATATTTCTGTATTTGGCCAAAGTTTGTTTCCCTTTGGTCAACAGATTTTCCTACTTTTTATAAGTTTGGCTGCGGTATGTTTAAGTTTGGTTGAAGTGTGGCCCAAATTTTAAAAGTTTGGTTAAGAAAGTCTCTTACTGTTTATAAGTTTTGCTGAAGTTTGGGCAAACTTTTGACATTTGGTTAACAAAGTTTCCTACTGTTTATATGTTTGGTTGAAATTTGGCCAAACTTTTCACATTTGGTTAACAAATGTTCTTACTATTCATAAGTTTGGTTGAGATTTTTATAAGTTTGGTTGAAATGTGGCCAAAATTTTTCACTTTGGTTAACAAGTTTTCCTACTTTTCATAAGTTTCGTTCAAATTTGGCCAAACTTTTCAGATTTTGGTTAACACATTTACCTACTTTTCTTAAGTTTTACTGAGATTTTTATAAGTTTGGTTGAACTATTGCCAACATTTTTCACTTTTGATTTACAAATTTTCCTACGTTTCATATGTTTGGTTGAAATTTTCTAAACTTTTCACATTTGGTTAACAAATGTTCCTACTTTTTATAAGTTTGGAAGAAATTTAGCCAACATTTTTCGCTTTGGTTAACAAATGTTCCTACATTTTATAAGTTTGGATGAAATTTGGCCAACATGTTTCGCTTTGGTTAACAAAGTTTCCTACTTTTCATAAGTTTTGCTGAGATATTTCTTTACTTGGTCAATATTTGTTGCCTTTGGTTAACAAAAGTTTCATACTTTTTATAAATTTAGGCGCAATATTTCTTTATTTAGCCAGCTCCCTGGCCGAGTGGTTAGCAGCTCACTCCGTTAACCCCGTGTACTCTCGCGGTTGACGTGATCGCACGAGAATTAGTAGTGGTTTGAGTCACGCCAGTGACTTGTGAGAGTATTGAGCCGGTCGCTTAAAAGGTCGTGGCGTGCTGATGATCGTAATCTAGCCTAGGAATCAACATACAGCTGAAAGATGCTGGTGTTGACGGCAATATCCTGAAACAGGATGGAAACGCGGGAAAAAAATTTCTTTATTTGACGACTATTTTTCACATTTGGTTAACAAAGGTTCATAATTGTCATAAGTTTGTATGCGAAATTTTCTATTTTGGTCACCATTTTTTCACCTTTCGTTAACAAAGCTTTCTACTTTTCATAAGTGTGGACGAGGTATTTCGTTACGTGTACCATATTTTCCCCATTTGGTTAACACATTTTCGTACTTGGTCAAGATGTTTTCCCATTTTTTAACACATTTTCCTACTTTTTATAAGTTTGAACGAGTTATTTCTGTATTTGAGCGACATTTTCCCCTTTGGTTAACAAATTTTCCTACTTTTCTTAAGTTTTGCCGAGATATTTCTACATTTAGCCGATATTTTTCCACTTTGGTTGACAATTTTTCCTACTTTTTATAAGTTTAGTTTAAATATTTCTCTTTTTGGCTGATATTTTTTCACATTTGGCTATTAAATTTTTCTACTTGGCCAATATTTTTCCTCTTTGACTAACAAATTTTCCTAGTTTTCATAAGTGTGGACGAGATATCTCTGTATTTGGCCGAAATTTTTCCACAATTGGCTAACAGATTTTCTTCTTCTTCGTTCATCCGGAGTTTTTTTTTTCGGATGTGATTGCGTTGTGCCTGTTTACAGCAGAGCTGCATTCTTGCGCCGTTAGGCCGACACATCCGACTTCTGCGGGCATTTGTTGACCGGGTTAACCTTCCCGGGGGTTTCTTAGGACGTTTGACTCTCACTGTTGTGGTGTTATCCCCCATCCCAGCTGGTCCATATAGAACAGCAAAGATCCTGGTCAGCCCTCAAGGGAAGGCAGGGGCAGACCATGGGCATTCCCCGCCATCCAAGGAGGCTTCCATACTTGCAGAGCCGATACATAGCGCTCTGGTACTGGGCTCACCCAAGGAATCGTCACGTCATGCACATGGCTGTTTAGCCTCACTTCCGTATATTGGGCCTTCCGTTCACCATAGGCTGTTCTTCCGGAAACCAGAAGTATGCAGTCTGCAGATGACATCCACACAGTGAGCTTTCGATTCGGACTTTCCATGTAATGGATTTGCTATCCAAGCAATATTCCATTTCGTGCCACTAGGACACTTTTCCACCTTTTATGAAGCCCACACAGTGGGCTTTTGATTCGGACTTTCCACGTAATGGATTTGCTATCCAAGCAATATTCCATTTCGTGCCACTAGGACACTTTTCCACCTTTTATGAAACCCACACAGTGGGCTTTTGATTCGGACTTTCCACGTAATGGATTTGCTATCCAAGCAATATTCCATTTCATGCCACTAGGACACTTTTCCACCTTTTATGAAGCCCACACAATGGGCTTTTGATTCGGACTTTTCACGTAATGGATTTGCTATCCAAGCAATATTCCATTTCGTGCCACTAGGACACTTTTCCACCTTTTATGAAGCCCACACAGCGAGCTTTCGATTTGGACTTTCCACATAATGGATTTGCTATCCAAGCAATATTCCATTTCATGCCTCTGGGTCTTCATGCACCTTTAAATGTCAACCTGTATATAGTTAAAGTAAGCTGCGGTCAACTTGAGCTTGTTGATATCTCCATAGAGCTTGTCCTCAAATGAAGCAGGTGTGGGCCAAAATATCTTTCTCTGTTCTGCATACGTTGGGCAATCCTGCAGCAAATGTTTTGCTGTCATTTTTCCAGTTCTACAATTACATTCATCGGTATCTCCTATCTTTAGTTTATTGAACAAGTGGTATTTCAGCCTGTTATGTCCTGTGCGGAGGCTGAAGATTGCTATTTGTTCTCTTCGGTCGAGTTTGTAATATGCATCATCCTTCTGATGGCCTGGATGCTCTGATTCCCATTTGGTTCTATAAGTGCTTTTTATCAACCTCTTTGCCTCATTATAGGTTATGTCTATGTCAGGCTGTGGTAGTCGTCCGCCCTCTTTTGCCAGTCTGTCAGCCTCTTCGTTTCCAGGTATACTGCAATGTGATGGGATCCACTGTATTACAACTTTTTTGGATTTCTGGCATAGACCATGGAGTGCTGCTCTTAGGTCAGTTAGTTCTGTGCTGTTATTGCTCTTCAGTATTGAGACAGCTGACTTTGCATCTGTGAAGATAGCTATTTGCTTCTCTTTATTTTCCTGCATCAGGAGCATTTCTGCTGCAGTTTTCAGAGCCTCTACCTCCGCTTTGAAGTTACTTGAAAATTTTCCATTTGCCATTAAATGTGTTTTTTTCACTCCATTTTTTAAATTTAGAAGAACTCCTCCTCCTCCATTCTCTATTGAATTTTTGGCTGATCCATCTGTATATGCATGGGTCCAATTCCTGCTTGGGTAATGTTCTTTTATGTAGTTTAGGGTTATTTCTCTTCTTTCGGTTTCATGCTGAGTGTTCTTTTTCTCAATACCAGGAATGTTTTCTATCATCTCAGGCAGTTGCTGCTGTCGCCAAGCTGGGAACTTGTGTGCATTGTCTATGGGCTTGACTGTTGATATGTTAAGAATAGGATATGCCCTAATCCTTCGTTTTGCAGTTTCTACAAAGTTGCTACGCTTCAGTCTTCCCTTTCCAAAACTATTAAATCTGTTGTACATAGGGTGGTCTGTCAATCTTCTAAATTTTTCTGCTTGTTGCTGGGCTCTGCTATCTCTTCTATCCTGCATTGGTTGTAAACAAGTGATCTTTTCTAGTTCATTAATAGGCGTTGTCTTCAGGCTTCCAGTTATGATTCGCATTCCTTGGTTTTGGACTCTACTTATTTTGTTAAAGTTTGACTTAGCTGCTGTTGCCCAAGCTACAATGCCATATTCGATTTTTCTCAACCTGTGCCTTCCATGTCAGGCGACGATCAAAGGTGACTCCTAGATAGTTTGGATTTTCTTCATGGCGCAATATTTTTCCATTCAATACCAGCTTAGGTTGCTGAGTTTTATTTGAGAGGGAGAACACTGTACATGTTGTTTTCTCCTCACTTATCTTCACTAGCCATGATTTTGACCAGTCCTCTAGCGCTAATAAGGCTTGCTGTATTCTGCTGTTAGCTGTACTAATATATTCTTCAGATGTCCACATGGCTAGGTCATCTGCAAAGGATGATGTGTGTACTCTGGCTGGAAAATTTTCTGTGATGTCATTTATATATGCTAGGAATAATGTTGGTGAAAGAACTCCTCCTTTGGGGACACCTTGCTCCAGCATCATTTTGCTTGTTTGTCCTTGTAATTTTGTCCTGGCAGTTCTGTTCTCAAGGTAGTGGCTGATCCATTTATACATTTTTCCACAAACATGCATGTTTTGCAGTTTTACTTTCAGTCCTTCCTTCCATACTTTATCAAATGCTTTTTCTAAATCTATCCAGACTGCTAGTGTGTGCTTTTTCTCTTGGAAGGCATCCTCTATTTCCTGAGCTATATAGGTTATTTGATCTTCAGTGGATCTGTACTTTCTGAATCCTGCTTGGTGTGGTGTTAAGAGTTTGTTTTCTTCCAGATGCCATGTTAGCCTGCCATTGATAATGCGTTCCATTAATTTTCCTACACAGCTAAGTAGACTGATAGGTCGATAGTCATTTGGTTCTTCCAGGTCTTTTCCTTTCTTTGGGACTGGTATTAGTATAGCTTCCTTCCATGCCTGTGGGACTATTCCTCTCTTCCAGCTGTTATTTAGGACTGCTGGTAGTTTCTTCTTTGCCTTGGTGCCTAGTCCTATTAGCATTTCATTTGTGATTCCATCCTTTCCTGGTGATTTCTTCTTTTTTAGGGTATTCATTGCCTGTTCCATTTCTTCCATTGTTAGATTTGCCATCATATATTCTGCTGCTGTCTCTGTATTTCTATGATGTATCTGTTTGTCTTTGATTGCTTTCTTCTGTTCAGTTGTAATATCAATGTGATTTGCATTGGCATAGTGTTCCATTAGTGTATTTGCAGCCTTTTTTCCTGTAAGCAAGGCATTTCCTTGTTTAATTGTTATTTGTTTGTTTCTAGGTCCTTCATTGTTCATGGCTTTCACTAGTTTCCATAGTTTGTTTCCATCCCTGTCAAAATTCAGATTTTCTGTTTTTTCCCTCCAACGATCTCTTGTTATTTGATTTACTGTTCTTTTATATTTTGCTGAGATGGCTTTGAGAGAGGTATTCGCTTCAATTGTTTGTTCTCTGTCAGCTGTCTTCCTGGCATCTTCAACTTTGTCCTCCAAACTTTGTAGTTCTTCAGTCCAGTATGGTTTGTAATTTTTCCTCGCTCCTCTTGGAATGGACTCAGTGGCTGCCTGCATTATTGCTCTGTTTAGACTTTCCACCATTTGCTTCATGTTGCCATATCGTGTGTTTATGTTTTCACAATATTTGTCTGTTAGTGTGGCAAATCTGTCCCAATCTGCTCGTTTGTAATTCCAGCGGGGCAAGGGCTTTTGCTCCTGTGGAACATACTCCATATTCATTACAAGCTTGATTGGTCTGTGGTCACTACCTGCTAATTGGTCCAGCACATGGCGATTGATTTTGTGGAGGATGTCTCCTGTGCAGAAAGCTAAGTCTGGAGTAGAAGTGGTAATCCATCTTCTGGAGTAGAAGCTCGGTGTGTCATCCGCTTTGTTGAGTAGATGGAGATTTGAGTCTATTTCCCAGTCCTCCACTTCATCTCCTCTTTTGTCAGTATCTGGGTATCCCCATCTTTCTGAACGGCTATTAAAGTCTCCGACAATAATGCAATTTGTGTCAGTTATTTTCATGTTTGAGAGTGTAAGATCCTTATCTGCTGGGCTATAAAGATTGTAAATTCTTATTTTCACGTCATTTATCATTATATCAACACCTATAATTTCTGTTTGGTTGTCAGAGATCACAGATACTTCGCTGCAAGGTATTGTATTTCGTGTAAGTATTAGAACTCCTCCTTTATGTCCTTCGCGGTCGAAACGTGTGGCCTGATATCCCCTGACTGAAAATTTGTGCTTGGCGTTGAGGTGTGTCTCTTGAATGCATGCCACATCTATTCTATCTTTATGAAGACGCTGTGTCAGGGATTCTTTCTTGTTATAAACTCCTTCGGCATTCCACTGTAGTATGTTGAGTGTCCTTGGTATTTGGTCAATAGCTCTTAACCTACTCCTCTGTGCCTTGACTCCACAGCACAGGGGAAGGTGACCACCAGTAGTCATGGGTGGAACCCCTCGAGGCAGGGGGCCCGGCACTATCACCGCCTGATGGGACTTCACGGGATTAGCACCATAACGATTAATTTTCATCTGTGGCATCATGAAATGATAAAGTTACGTTGCACTGCTTTGTCAAGCCTGTGGCTCAGTGCATCCGATTTCGACAAGCATATTTTGGGGTGCTTTCCCTAGCCTTTGACTGTCCCCAGTCTACCTACAAGGCAGCAGGTTTGTGCGTCACTTCGTCTGGTCCCTCTCCCTTGACCTGTCCGACATGGGTGACCCTACCAGTAGCTGTGCTACCGTCGGCATAGCTCTTGGGGTCATTGGAACGCGGAAGCCCCTCTACCTCGTCAAGGTGGACGCACGGCAGAGGGGTAACAGATTTTCATACTTGACCTATGTTTTTTTTCCCTTTGGCTAACAAAGTTTCCTATTTTTCGTAAATTTGGGTGAGATATTTCTGTATTTGGCCTAAGTTTTTTCACATTTGGTTGACAATTCTCCTACTTTTTATAAGTTTGGACGAGATATTCCTCTCTTTGGCTGATAATTTTTCACATTTGGTTAACAACGTTTCCTACTTGTCATAAGATTGAACGATGTATTTCGTTACTTGTTCAATATTTTGCCTCTTTGACTAACAAATTTTTCCTACTTGGTCAATATCTTTCACATTTTGGTTAGCAATGTTTCCTACTTTTCATAAGTGTGGACGAGATATTTTGTTATGTGACCATAATTTTCCCCTTTGGTTAACAAACTTTCTTACTTAGACTAGATTTTTCCTATTTGGCTAACACATTTTCCTACTTTTCATAAGTTTTGACGAGATATTTCGGTACTTGATCAAATCTTTTCACGTCTTTTCATAAATTTGGTTGAGATATTTCTGTGTATGGCCGACCTTTTTCCAATTTGGCTTACAAATATTCCTATTTTTTGTAAGTTTAGTTGAAATATTTCTCTCTTTGGTCGATATTTTTTCACCTTTGGTTAACAAAGTTTCTGACTTTTCATACATTTGGCCGATGTATTTCGTTAAGTGGTCAATATTTTTCCCATTTGGCTAAAACATTTTCTTACTTAGTTAAGATTTTTCCTATTTCGTAAAAATTTTTTCCTACTTTTCATAAGTTTGGCCTAGATATTTATGTATTTGGTTCTGTATATTTCCCCTTTGGTTGACATTTTTTCCTACTTTTTATAAGTTTAGTTTAAATATTTCTCTCTGTGGTTGAGATTTTTTCACATTTGGCTATCAAATTTTCCTACTTGGCCAATATGTTTCCTCTTTGACTAACACATTTTCCTACTTGGTCAATATCTTTTACTTTTTGGTTAACAAAGTTTCGTACTTTTCATAAGTTAAGTTAATATATTTCTCTATTTGGCCGACAATTTTTCTCCTTTGGTTGACATATTTTCCAACTTTTTGTAAGTCTGGACGAGATATTTCTCTCTTTGGTTGATATTTTTGCACATGTGGTGAACAAGTTTTCATACTTGGCCAATATTTTTCCTGTTTGGCTAAAAAAGTTTCCTAGTTTCCATAAGGTTAGTTGAGATATTTCTGTATTTGGTGGATATTTTTCATATTTGGGTAACAGATTCTTCTACCTGACCTAGCCCCCCCCCCCCCCCTCCCCTCTCCCCGGCTAACAAAGTTTCCTACTTTTCATAAGTTTGGCTGAGATATTTCTGTATTTTGGCCTAACATTTCACCATTTCGCTGACAATTTTCCTACTTTTCATAACTTTGGCTGATTTATTTATAAGTGTAGTTGACATATTTCTCTCTTTGGATGATATTTTTCACATTTGGTTAACAAATTTTCCTACTTTTTATAAGTCTGGACGAGATATTTCTCTCTTTGGCTAATATTTTTTGTTTCACATTTGGTTGACAAGTTTTCTTACTTGGCCAATATTTTTCCTGTTTGGCTAACATAGTTTCCTAGTTTTCATAAATGTGGATGAGTTGTTTCTGTATTTGGTCGACATATTCACATTTAGCTAACACATTTTCCTACTGGACCTAGGTTTTTTCCCCTTTGGCTAACAAAGTTTCCTAGTTTTCATAAGTTTGGCTGAGATATTTATAAGTTTGTTCTAACCTTTTCCCAATTGGCTGACAGTTTTCCTACTTTTCATAAGTTAGGTTGAAATGTGGCCAAACTTTTTCCTTTTGAGTAACAGTTTTTCCTACTTTTCATAAATTTGGTGGAGATATTTATAAGTTTGACCTATATTTTTCCATTTGGCTAACATATTTTCTTATTTGACTGTTGAAGTGCACGTTTGTCTGGATGTGATACGGGGCAATGAAACAGCCTCGCTGAAGAACATATATTGGTCTTTGAAATGTGTTTCTATTGAAAGATGCAAAGTCCCTATAGACACATAGAGAGGTAGTGAACGTGCACAATGCTTGCTCTGAGTCGTGCTACCGTCGCTGGTTAGGACAGTGGAGACGTGACAAGCCATGTTACATGAGACACCTAAGGTTGAGTCAGGCTAGTTTGTTGTGTTCGTGTGTAATATTATATATTTGATAGGTTGCACTAGCCACTCGTCGCTGTATGACTCTCTAGTTGTTAGGTAAAATAATATCTTCCTCGACTGACGTCGGTGATCACATCTATGCACTGTGACTATGAGAAAGGGTTAGTCGACCAATGTGATGACTTGGTTATATTTGTGCACACTACAATCAAAGTGTCTTATGTTTATTGAGGACGGGATGGTCTTTGGTGTTACTCAGTGGACAACCCTAACGGATATAGAAAAGACAGAGAAGTGTCAGAGTCTAGCTTTCAGCAATAACACAGGCTCGTAATCACCAACAAGTGTGATACAAAACACGGTCACAGAATGACTTGACGTGATGCACTACAAATACAATGCAAACACTTTATTCACACATCTCACTCATCACAACCATTACATGCGTCGTACAATTACAATGACGATGCAATAATACATTCAATAGATATATCAATACAATATATACAACTCACAGGCGCACAGTCTCCTATATACACACAGGCGTTCTCTCTATTGCGTTCATACACCCAAGTATACGAGCACCATTCATTCCCGTCTGTCTTGTCCAACACTCCCAAGCCGTCTGGCCGCTAACCACTGTGAGTCTCGCTCGTCGGGGTTGCGTCCCTCCGTGGACTGCATGACCCACGCATTCACCGACTGGCTATTCTTGCCACAGTGTGGTTAGTGTCGCTCACAGGTAGACCCCTGGCCGTACTCGCCAGGCGTCGTTGACGACGACGCGATAGAACTAATGGGGAGATTATGACAGAAGGGCGACCATTTTAGCCTTCAGATACCTTGCTGACGATGTAGTGGCATCACTTCCATACATGGTGACCATCATGAGTTAGGTCCCCTGGTTCGACAATCGACAGTTTTTCTGTAGTATCCCTCTTAACCACGTGTCTCGGATGTATTTTTATGGATGCGAACGGAAGCAGCGTCATATTTGACCTGTTGAGTCATTAGCCTCGTGGTCTTGTTAACCACACACACACACACACACACACACACACACACACACACACACACACACACACACACACACACACACACACACACACGCACGCACGCAAGAGACACCGTTGCAGTTATAGACATATTTCAGGCGAAATAAATATTTACAGTTTCCTACGCGCATGCGTGCGCACGCACACACACACGCACATACCGCACACACACGCATCGGACACACACACCTGCACGCATACACACACATACATGCGCACACACACTCACTTGCACGCACATACACACATATTCACTATATATATATATATATATATATATATATATATATATATATATATATATATATATATATATATATATATATATATATATATATATATATATATATATAATCTCTCCACCGTTTTCTTGGTCTACCTCGGGGTCTACGGTCATTTATTTCCTGAGTGTAAGCGAGTTTTGTTTCCCTATTATCTTCCATTCTTTCTATATGCCCCAGCCATTGTAGTCTATTAGCCTTCATGATACCAGTGATTAGCGGGGACTTAAACAGATCATAAATGTCTTTGTGACTTCTTCTTTTCCACTCTCCACTTTGTGTACCCCTAATGGGTCCAAAGATGCGTCTTAAAATTTTGTTCTCAAAGTTTTGTAACAAGGCTTCGTCTCCTTTCGTTGTACTCCAGGTTTCAGAGCCATAAAACACAACTGGTCTGATCAGTGTTTTGTATATTGTGATTTTGGTGTTACGAGATAGCGCATTTGATTTTACTAGATGTTGTAGTGCATAGTATATGTTATTTCCAGAGTTGATTCTAGTTTGTGTTTCTTCCCTTATGAGGTTGGAGCAGTTGAAGATTGTACCCAGGTATTTGTATGTTTCTGTTCTTTTAATATATATATATATATATATATATATATATATATATATATATATATATATATATATATATATATATATATATATATATATATATATATATATATATATATATATATATATATATATAATATATATATATATATATATATATATATATATATATATATATATATATATATATATATATATATCGCGACTGTAGCTATGTGTTCATTTAAAACCTCTACATGCGAAATTTCTCTATCCGGGATTATTCTAATCGATAGGATGCGGCTAGCCTGCTGGGTTTAATTAACGTCACATTTATCAGCACGCTGGTTAACGCCGGACCGTTGGCCCGTGGATATCATAATTCTCACGTCCGCGTTATTGGCGGAGTGATTATTGCTTGCCTGTGCGCGCAGGTAAACTACTGTTCAGGGGAGACTATTAGGAAAAGAAGCAAAGGGAGACTATTTATTCCGGCCAAGGGCAATAACTTTGGTTATTATGAAAGATTTTATTTTTCAAAGATATTTGTATAAGATATTAATTATATAATTTGAGAATAATATTTTTATATTCAGATTAATAATCTACGTAATACTTGCTATTAATGTAGCCATTTATTATGTTTTTTTTAAAAGGAATAATGTTTAATAATAATGTTTGCGTCACTAGTATTTATTACGCAGATTTTTGCCTAGAGCTCAGAGTTGATACATGGGTACCCACTATGGCCACCTGCCGAATGCTGGTAACTATCATTCTGAGCCATGAAAATTTAATCATGCATCCAACTCTGGATACTCGAGGTAACTCGAGTGATGGAATAAATCATTTTGCCAATCTGTCATATTGATGTCGGTCTCCTCATCGAAGGGTTTGATATCTGCATTGTTGATGCTCGACCACACCACGTGCCAGGTCACCCATGCAACCGCTCGCGTGACAACGCCCGGCGCCAGTTCGGTTCGCGCAGGTTCGCATGTCGACGTCCGGTCCGGTTCGTGCCGCCGCAGCCGCCGCCCACGTGCCCAGATAGACACGGACCGGAAGTCAACCGGAAGTAGTCAACCGGAAGTGACAACCGGACGTTACCCAAGACAATTCCCGGAAATTTTTTAAACATGAGGTCCGTTGTCAGGAGGTCCGCTATGGGCGGTATAAAAATCATGTAAGGAAATACGACCGGTGGACCTCCTCCATGGTCCTCAATTCCTCCTCCATTACCACACCCCTTACTACTGATGCATAAACAGCGGAAGAGTGCCCGCCTGTCATCTCATCTTGTTTCTCTTATACCTTGTCGAGGTGAAGCATAAATAGCGAGAGAGTGTCGGTTTATCGGCTTCCTGTATCGAGATTTCCATGGTCTCTGTTATTCCCTCTGTCCTTCGTTTATATGGTCGGCCTCTTCTCCTGATTCCATTTGGTCTGTACATCAATTCTCTTGGTATACGACCAGTTGGTAGCCTAGTTATGTGTCCGAACAATTTAACTTGGTGTTTTCTAATGAAATCTAGCGCTGCTATTACCCCAACGTTAGTCCTGATTTCATATTTGCATATTTTCTCTCTTCTTGATACTTTAAGTATTCTTCTCAGGAATCTCATTTCCGTTGTTGTAATATTTATTTTCTCTTTTTATGTTATTGTTCAGGTTTGGCATTGTTAGTATAGATTTGGTAGGAAGATTTTGTTGTAGAGTGCTGTTTTAGTATCTACTGATACGTGTTTGTTCTTTAGTATTGGGGCCATTTGTCCAATCAGTTGGTTTGCTTTATAGCATCTGTTTTCAATATCGTCTTCCTATTCGCCATTTGATATCTTCTTCTTCTTCTTCTTCTTCTTCTTCTTCTTCTTCTTCTTCTTCTTCTTCTTCTTCTTCTTCTTCTTCTTCTTCTTCTTCTTCTTCTTTTTCTTCTTCTTCTTCTTCTTCTTCTTCTTCTTCTTCTTCTTCTTCTTCTTCTTCTTCTTCTTCTTCTTCTTCTTCTCCTTCTCCTTCTCCTCCTTCTCCTTCGTCTTCTTCTTCTTCTTCTTCTTCTTCTTCTTCTTCTTCTTCTTCTTCTTCTTCTTCTTCTTCTTCTTCTTCTTCTTCTTCTTCTTCTTCTTCTTCTTCTTCTTCTTCTTCTTCTCCTTATTCTTCTTCTTCTTCTGCGCTTATCTGCTTTTTTCTTTTCTTTTTCGGACGTGATTGTGTTGTGCCTGTTTACAGCAGTTCTGCGGTCTTGCACCGTTAGGACGACACATCCGGCTTCTGTGGGCATTTGTTGACCGGGTTAACTTTCCCTGGGGTGTCTTGGGACATTTGATTCTCACTATCCCAGCTGGCCCATGTAGAACAGCCGAACCCCTCTGATGTTTCTCCTCCTTGCCGCGCTAGAGGCGCTTGCGTGTCCCAATGACCCCAAGAGCTGTGCCGACGGAAGCACAACTACGTGTCGGACAGGACTTGGGTTAGGGACCACACCAAGAGAGACACAACCTGTTGCTCTGCAGGTAGACTGAGGATAGCAGTCAAAAGTTCAATTCAGGCGCACGAAGCCAGTAATTCTTTGTCCGGAAACATACTCTAAGGCTCTCAGCTGAGGGATATGGCTGAACGCCTCTAAGCCATTAAACTTGGATGTAAGAGCCGGACAGATACTCACCTACTGCAATATAGTGGTGAGAGGCTGATCACGTTACATGTTTAGTTTAGATACTTGTTCGAAGGCTCTCAGCTGGGGGATATGAGGGATCCCCGGATGAGAGGGCTTGGCCGTTACTTGCTCGCCGTCGAACGGAGGTAAGATGTTGAGCCGGCAGCACATGTAGCCTACCTCATGAGCGGGCACTAATAGTGGAAAAAACCACAGTCGTACGAAATAGTTACGATGAAATTCTGTATATATACTCATATACTGAGCTTAGTCAAAGGTGGAAAAACGTCTCGAAAACACGAAATGGAACGATTGGCTAGCAAATCCATTACGTGGAAGTCCGAAGCGAAAGCATGATGAGTGGATGTCGACCACATACTGACCGACCCTGGTTTGTGTGGGGAGCGAGCAGTGGCAAACGAAATGCCTGGAAGTGAGGAATTAAAGCAGCCATGAGCAGGGATGGCGATACCTAGGGTGAACCCAGTCCCAGAGCACTATGTGCCGGCTCTGCAATTATTAAAGCCTCCTTGAATATTGGGGAATGCCCATGGTCTGCCCTTGCCTTCCCTTGAGGGTTGACCGTGATGTCTTTGACCGTTCTACCGTGACCAGTTGAGATGTGGACGACATCACAGCAGTAAGAGTCTAGCGTTCCTCGAAACCCCGAACCCCGGGAAGACAAACCAGTAAAAACGCCCGCTGAAGTCGGATGTGCTGGTCTAAGGGCGCAAATAAATCAGGCACAACGCATAAACGTCCGAGTGAAATGTCCTTCGTGCAGAACAGCCCTAACTAACTTCCGAATATCCTTCGTGTTCAGAACAGCTCTGACTAGCTAGTTTTCCGAATGTCCGTCGTGCCCGGAACAACTCTAACTATTTTGTTTTCCGGGCACAGCGACTAGCACATGTCCGAATCGAATGCTCGCTGAGTGGATACCATCTGCAGTTCGACCGTCCCTGGATTGTGCGGGAAGTGGCACGTCGCGAACGAAAGGCCCAATATATTGAAGTGAGGAATTAAAGCAGCCATGAGCAAGACATGACGATTCCCTCGGTGAGCCCAGCATCAGACCGCTATGTGTCGGTTCTGCAACTATGGAAGTCACCCTGGATGGCGGATAATGCCATGGACTGTCCCTGCCTTCCCTTGAGAGTTGATCGTGAAGTATTCGACCGTTTTAACTTGACCAGCTGGGATGTGGACGGCATTACAAAAGTGAGAGCCCAGGAATACTAACCTGGTCAAAAATGCACGCTAAAGTCGGATGTGTTGGCCTAAGGGTTTTGGCCCAAGGGTGCCTAACCAGACACACCGCAATTACATCTGAAAAACACTCCGGAATAAGAAGAAGAAGAAGAAGAAGAAGAAGAAGAAGAAGAAGAAGAAGAAGAAGAAGAAGAAGAAGAAGAAGAAGAAGAAGAAGAAGAAGAAGAAGAAGAAGAAGAAGAAGAAGAAGAAGAAGAAGAAGAAGAAGAAGAAGAAGAAGAAGAAGAAGAAGAAGAAGAAGAAGAAGAAGAAGAAGAAGAGCCAAAGACATCCCGGTCAATCCTCAAGGGAAGGCAGGGGCGGACCATGGTATTACCCGCCATCCAAGGAGGCTTCCACAATTGCAGAGCCGACACATAGTGCTCTGGTACTGGGCTCACTCAAGGAATCATCACGTCCTGCACATGTCTGCTAAGCTTCACTTCCGTATATTGGGCCTTCCGTTCACCACAGGCTGTTCCCCCCGGAAACCAGAAGAATGCTGTCTGCAGATGACATCCACATAGTGAGCTTTTGATTCCGACTTTCCACTTAAAGGATTTGCTATCCAAGCCATATTCCGTTTCGTGCCACTGAGACTCTTTTTCCACCTTTGATGACGGCCACACAATGAGCTTTTGATTCGGACTGTCCACGTAATGGATTTGCTAGCCAAGCAATATTCCATTTCATGCCTCTGTGACGCTTTTGCTACCGACATACCTGTGGTATGAAGTGTGGCAGTCTAAGTACTTCTTCATGCATGTAGTTAAAGTAAGCTGCAGTAAACTTGAGGTTGTTGATACCTCCATAGAGCTTGTCTTCAAATGAAGCAGATGTGGGCCAAAATACCTTTCTCTGTTCTGCATATTTTGGGCACTCCTTCAGCAAATGTCTAGCTGTCATTTTACCAGTTCCACAATTACACACATCGGTAATTTGATGATATTATACTTCTTAAGAACTTGAAGCTCTTTACTTGTTTCAGGAGATTTTATTTTAGATGCATCTTTGTTGCTGTTTTTGTTTTTCTTTGTTTATTGCCTTTACCACTGTTTTACTAATGCTAATTTTCATGTTATGTTTCTTACACAAATCTGTTAAGAAGGATATTTTTTGAACGCGTCTCCACACAGACTCTTCCTCAAAAAGACAAGAGACACGTTCTGTAGAAGATTTGCAGAGAACACCGACTGCTCACGGTCCACAATGGCGAGTTATCTTAAACTGGCGCCAAGCCTCAGGAGCCAAGATCCGGGTAACGCCCCACTTCGACAAGCGCTGTTCCCTACAGCCAGCCTGGTGACCACACGTTTAACCCAGCCCCGCCCGCCGACCTCCAACGGAGAGTCGGGGATTTGCTTCAGCGAAACAACCTATGAATGTTGCAATTTCTGGGATTCGGCCGTGGAGGCGTTGCACAAACGTGACTGGCAGGAGATTCGAAACTGTACCTCTGCTTACTTATATGGTTCTGGGGAACCATATCCAGAGGCTTCACCAGACTATGATGCCGACCGAATGAAGAATGATTGCTTTTGGAGTAACGGTTCTGGGTTCTTAAGGAAGGAAAACAAGAATTGTCGGGGAGAAAATAACAAGTTACAGCCTACAAGAAGAAAGAACACTTTTGTGATGAATAGAGACGGCAAGGTGACGTCAGCGTATCCTTTGGTAACCACGGTGTCGAACTCGCCTTACACACCACCAGTTCGGTTTATAAACATCGGGAAGACCCAAGGCATCATCATGACAACCCACTCTCTGGCCGGGAAAAAGGATCGAGGCGGTAGAACTCGGCATGCATCGGTTTACAACTCTCGCTACCCAGCTCGGAGAATGCATCCAGTTAACGCCGAGATTACTTCAGGCAGGATTGTCAGTAACCCAAATGTAGATGATGCCACATCCGATCTTCTTTGCGGAGACGTCTCGTTGATACTGAATAAGTATTCTTTCATCAAGGAGTCACTGGCCACAGAACTGCACTACAGACAGAAAAAGGATAGTCATCACCTGGTAACACCACAGATGAAAGAAGGAAGCCGATACAATAGTCGACACCAGGAAAGCGTTAAAAAGAAAGGAGATATGCACGACTCACATGAAACTGGCGACAAGAAAGAAGAAAACAGTAAGCGATCAGACAAACAAAAGAAGAGTATTAAACAGGGCAACATCGATAACTCACAGACTCATGGACTACTCGACGAACCCTCTGAAAAATTGAATGTAGCAAACACGAAAGCGCCCAATGTCCCGAGTCGCATGTTGCCGGAAAGACAAGCTATTGAGCACAAATGTCAGCGGCATCAGGCTGCGCAAACCGACAGTCTGGCGTGTTCATTTACCTGCTCGCAACCTCGCAATTACACATTGGTCAAACCTACCAGCCTTCAGGGAAAGGATAAGAAGATGTTACTAGTAACCTCAAAACAACAACCGGCAGGCAATGTAACAAAACTGGAAAAAAGATGCCAGAGAATCGTACCATGCAGAGAGAAAAATCGCACCAATGAGAAGAGCATGAACGAGATTTTCGAAAACCCCAGCAACTCAGCGGTCGCGCATTGTCTTAAGCAAATGGACAATGAACTTAGTGTACAGGTTACGCCAGGAAAACAACAACGCAGGCTTACATCCAGTGGAAGGAAAGGCCCTGGATCACACGGCCTGCATGAGGTTCCTCACAGGCTCTCAAATATTTCAAAAAACATACCCCACATTCCAGAAGCAGCAAAGGAACATCCAACAACTAAGTACAGAACTTACTGGAAATCTAAACCCTGGTGTAAAAATGTGGATCGTAGACACGATAACTTAAAGGAAAGAGTTGATGATGCCCTTAGAGATCTTACAGACTGCAAACAGGACGAGCTGGCGCACCTAACAACAGGCTGCTCCAAATACCTGCAAAAGACTGTTGACTTTCTGAAGTGTTTCTATGAAAGAATTGACCAATGTCCCACTGAATGGAAAGGACCGTGCCCTAGGAAATCGTTTGTGGAGAAGTTCCGGCCCTATAAGATTGGCCATCGATCCCGTAGCCTCGCCAACAGAAGCACCAAAGAAGAGATCTGCATCGACAACATGGTTGCGTTGGAGCCAAAATTTAAGGACGATGGGCAATTGCTTTGTGCCGCCAACGACAAGCCGTCTGTTGGCATGAGTGTTTGTTGCAGCCAGCACCAGATAGCATCAACATCCCAAAGAAATGTTCAAAGGCAGTTTGAGCCGGGAACTTCATACAAAACCTGTGACACGGTGGCTTTTCTGGATTTCTTTCTGCATCTGCCAGAGTTTTTCCAGCAGCAGCACCCAGCGGCGAAGGAAGTTTCCAAAACCAAGATTCCCCAGAAGTATCTAGGGAGGTCTTCAGTGGCGACTGCCAGACCGGGTATCGATGATGTTCAGCAGACCAAACGTATTGCGAACCAAGTGCTTGATAGGAACAAGAAACTGGGAAAATGCACAGAGGTCCTGCGGTGTCTTTCCAGCTTGTCAGAGACTGCAAGCGAAAACGACGTCAAAGATCATCCCAGAGAGTGCAGTAATAAAACAACAAAGACGGATACGTCGAATATTCAACATTACTTCACCAAAGAAGATGAACATGAGAAGCATTTAGACAGCGGTAGGCATGAAGGGTTGAACATAAAGGCAGATGTGCGCAAGAAATCCTGGCGTGATGTGCATACCGCCATAAATTGTCCTTGGCACGACGAGCCGTTGAAGCCTCCCTCCACATACATGAAAGTTGCTACCGAATACAGCAGTGTCCACAGGAAAGCCGAACACAGCGCGACCAGCATCGACAGCATCACAGTCAGCACGCTCCACCAGGTGACCTCGTTCACAGAGCATATGCACAGCAATAAACTCTACAAAACAGACGCGGGCATTGCCAGCAACTCAATCCACAACCCAAGAACAATAACAACAGTAGGCAAAGCGAGCCTATCCCAGTTGATGTTAGCTGCAACGTGTGAAACAGGTCGAGATCAGTACAGGTGGGCGCACAGAAGTAAGATCCCACTGCCTGTCAACAGAAAACATCAGCTGAAGAGCCAGAAGTCGGTCACCGAAGAGCGAAGACCAGAGAGTCAGATGGATCGCCTATGTCCAAATCATAAAGGGGAAAGAACTATCCAGAGTCACACTCACAAGGGACGGATAAGCCGAGAAAGCACAGGCAATGGAAGTCCGCTTCAGAGGGCTGCGGGCAGGGAAACTACTCTCCCAGGGAGGATGAAGAAGGCGACGAAATATCAAGTTGTTATTACCAGCTTGCCGAAAGTGGAACCGCATAAAGCTGTAGCTCATAACGCTGAAGCACATACAGTTGAACTACACAAGGTTGAACCATATAAAGTTGAACCATATTCGGTTATACCACATAAAGTTGAACCACATAAAGTTGGACCATATTCGGTTAAACCACATAAAATTGAACTGCATAAGGTTGAACAACATAAGATTGAACCACATACATTTGAAACACATGATGTTGAGCTACATAAGGTTGAACCACATAAAGTTGAACCACATAAATATGAAACACATAAAGTTGAGCTACATAGATTTGAACCACGTAATGTTGAACCACATAAGGTTGAACCACATAAATATGAAACACATAAAGTTGAGCTACATAGATTTGAACCACGTAATGTTGAACCACATAAGGTTGAACAACAACAAATTGAACTACACCAATTTGAACCACATAAAGTTGAACCACATAAAATTGAACCATGTAAAGTTGAACTATATAAGGCTGAACAACTCAAGGCGGGGACTGATCTAAGCAAAGAGAAGTCTGAACTCCATAAAGCGATCATTGGCTCACACGCGAAGCTGTTTGAAGGAAAGACACGGACACCCCAACAAGGCTGCAAAGACAACAGACGTCCACACAGAGAAACAACAGGATCGTGTACAAAAGGTACAATGGATTCAAGTGTTTTCAGATGTCAAACTTCTGCACCAAAGTTCCCCAACAAACATTATCAAAGACACACGGATTCGGCAAGGAATCAACAAGCGCTAGATCGGTTCAGCTGCAGAGAATGTCACACCACGCCATCATATGGCCGCGTACACAACATAGATAACTGTTTAAGGTATTCTCGATTGCACGATCAAAGATCTACTTGGTCTCCAAATTCTGGATCCCCTGACTCGCTATCCACGCGTGTACCATCCAGACATGGATCGTTGCTTTCATCATTAAAAGCAGGTGGCACTGGAGAAAAGGTTGACAACAGAGCAAATATATTTAGCGAAATTCAAAACAGAAAGGAACAGATTGTAATTTCAGAGAAGGGGCATTATGTGGGAGGGCACTGGTATCATTCGGCCAGCGATGAAGCTTTGCTGGTCTCCCTAGACCAGCTTGACCGGAGACTTGAGGACATTCATACACAGATGACCGATAATACAGCTACGTTCATAAAAGAGGC
Organism: Cepaea nemoralis; assembly: GCA_014155875.1. NCBI lineage: Eukaryota > Metazoa > Mollusca > Gastropoda > Stylommatophora > Helicidae > Cepaea > Cepaea nemoralis. Next base: position 271,500 of record JACEFZ010025249.1, read on the forward strand.
GGGGTCATTAAAAACGGCGACACAAGAACACGGCAGCGAGGAAAAGCCCCGTGCCTACCAGAGAGTCGCACTTGGCCTGAAAAACACAATACCAAAGATCAGATCTCGCAATGAAGTTGGCATGGTAAGCAAACCTGTAGAAGAATCCCGGATAAGGCCTGCAGATATTCCAACATCTAAGGCTGATTCATTTGAAGCAGCAGCTCCCCAAAACAAGTCTGTAGAAGAGAAACAGAAAGGCACAGAGAACTCACGAAGGCAACTTCCCACATCGTTCACAAAACAAAGCATGTCAGAACACAGGCCTAAGCTGTGCCGCCCTGGAGTTCGGACCTTTTATCGTATCTGTGATCACGCGAATGGGCCATCTCATCTCCCAAGGTCAAGGAGTTATGAAGCCAAATCAAGCGATCCTTCCTTCAGACAGAACAAGGACTGCTGCGCTGTCAACGCCGTTAGCTAAAATGGTCATGGATGCTATAAATAAACACTCCAGATGCTTGTCTCCAGAAAGATGGAGGCACACTATGGAGCTGCAGCGGTCTATGAAACATCCACGCTCCTTGTGGAGACCTACCAATCACGGAACTGACAACAAAATCATGCACGGTTCCACGCTGACCCACTACCAACACACTTTTCCCAGACCACGCTCAACGAGTCAAAAGTTAGACAGAGTTATGACTGCCCACGAAATAAGACACCGCCCAGAAGGCACACTTTCCAAGGAAACAAAACAGCTAGAAGATATCCATGAAAGTGTGGGCAAACGTAAAACTGCTATAAGTGGTGAGAATATTACGGACACAGCAGAAGCAAGGTATGCTGTAAATGAAAGGTTAGTAAAACCAATTGACAAAGAAGTTGTACGCGCTTCATCGTCAAAACCAAACACTATCGACAACCAGACTGGGCTTCATGCCCAGTCTAAGCAATCATATGAACACGATGAATCTAAAACAGTCAAGACCAATGATATTAACGAAGAATCACACTTGGAAAATTCAACGGTGAAAGCAATGAGTCATTCAGAAGTTCCTATTGCCGGATCTAATTGTAAAGTCAGGCGCAAGATACCCACAACATACAGTGATAAGCATGTTTGCAGTCATCACCATAGAAAAACCAGCAGGGATGCAATGTCACGTAACAAAGCCAAATCGGCTACACCAAGAACAGGATCTCGGCCTTGCAGCAGGAAAGAGAAAGGATCAAAGAAACGCCATAGTACCCAAGGGTCTCACAGTCATGCATGTACAGACGAAGACAAGTCACGGTCTATCTCAAAGATGTCCACCGGTTCCAGAAGCCCATGTCAATCTAGGGCAAGAAATGCAACTGTTCCTCTTAAGATCCACCAGAAGGACACAATCCAGTCGGTGAGTTCTTCTGAAAACGCAAGCTGTATGAAGCAGAAAAGTGCTTGCTCAAACAGTTCCAAGAACCTGGCTTGCTCTACGTCAAGAGCAGAGCAGGTTAGGAGTCCGACAGATCAGTTTACCGAGGTTGAATGCCCCGAAGAAAAACATTGCCGAAGGACGAAGCTTGTTAGAACTGTTCCTGATGATTTACTCGTTTCATTCTGGAGCCGGAAAACTTGCGCTGCAGCCAGTGATAGAACGAGAAAGAAGGCTGCTATTGTCAACAAGTGTAGCAGCAAAGAGAACATTACCAAGGAAAAATGTCAGGAGGTCCAGCAAGCGCCTATTCCCGGTTACGGCAGTCGAGGTTTGGGGCATATTGAAGTAGCTGGAAATCTATCTGCCATTAAGTGCTATCCTCGGGAAGCAATCAAACTGCCAGAACAAGTCCTGGCTGTGTATGGGCAGCACGAACAATCTGAACGTGTTCAGGAATCTGTAGTAACAAATGTAGCCCGCGACCAAGAAAGTCAAGATGGCACTGCGACATATTCCTTACAGAGATGGACGAGTGTACAGCATCATGGATCTAAAGATACAGTGCACAATGTTGCACCCACGTCCCGGGATAATATTCAGGAAGATCTACACAGTACAGACGATATCGTATCAACTGCAACCAAAGATCAAGTCAAGGAGAGGTGGTTGAGGCGAGGAAGCAAATCAGACCACTGCTGGAAAAGGCAGTCTTGTGAGCGAAGTTCTTCCCATGATCATCATCTTACTAAATCAGTGGTACCTGAATTGATGGCCACCAACTGCCTACCTCTTCTTACAGGTAAAGAAGGTCCGGTGAGGAATTCATCCCTTTCAGTAGACAATCTTCCAACGCTGTCCTCTGGAAACACTAGGCAGTCTTCTGTACCAGAACAAAGTGTACCTGGGTGGTGGAGTTTTGAATCAGAGAGAAAAGGGGAATCCTCAAGGAACAGACTAGAAGAAACCTCCCAGCTTGGTCCACGAGAACCCATTTGTTTACCTGGCTGGTATTTCCGTTCTGGGGAAGAATATTCAACCGTCCAAGAAGCAACAGACAATACGAGCCTCGGGCGATACGTTGCAAATGCAGAAACATTTAATACAATAGTACAAGAATTTCCGTTAAGGAATATAGATGGCGACAGTTCAGGACGATTGGAAGCTATAGATCAACCTACGCCGTCTCGGAAAGAGGGTGGTGTTACTTCCGAAAGCTTTGGGTGTCAGCCAGAGCATAAGATTCCGCCAGAGATTCATATCAGTTGGCAAAAGTTCCTGTCGGTGATCTTTACAGATCCAGCTTGCTTGCCAAACGTGAGGCACACCGAAGACAACATCAAAGAACAGTCAATGAAAGCAAAGCATACAATTAACAGCCCCGCTGCCCTGCCAGATCCTGGAGCGGAGAATCCGTCTTCAAGTCAGGATCATGACACTTCAAGTAAGGACCACTTCAGCGACACCAATCTCTCAATGAAGGATCGGACGGATGTAGCCTGCAAGCAAAGTGCTTCAGAGTATTTGTATAAGACTTGCCCTCAGCGTGGGCATAAAGGTGCTTCGATTTCGCTGCCTGGTCACGAACACAGAACATTTGTTAACCCAAGCGATTTGATCATATCCAGTAGAGGATCTGCAGCTGCAACCAAGGCACCAGAAAACGTAGACCAGCCTTTTCCATGTTCCAGATGCCATCCGGACACTCTCGGCCGGAGTCGCGAAGATCACCACACTCATCTCGTCCCAACAAACGACAATAACGTTATCACACAGACGAATGTAAACAGCTGTAAGGAATCGAAATTGCCCGACGGAGGCCTCAGCACACGGGCAACTGATTCTACTGATTACACAAAGGACAATACTAAGGAGTTTGAGAAAACAAGCGGCCTTGATGCAGTGACGAGTTTACACGAAAATGAAGGACTGGATAACAATCCTGCCATGTTTCTGAATAGATCTCGCTGTAAAAAATGTGTAGGGGATAGGAGAAGACTCTCACCTTCTAGATTAAGCAAGCGTGTGGTGGAAAGAGATCATTCTCAAGATGGGAAAGCTGCTCGACAGCATGCACACTTCGTGAGTAAATTACCGGTAGCCAACAAGCAGGCTCTTCAGGAGCAGCCAAGAGAGCCCCTGACACACCACCAGCACGACCTGCAGGAGGCGGGGAATACTGAACACGAGCCGTTATCTCTTGAGAAGGACAGATCGTCCGGGGTCGATGGAGTCAGCACAAAGAAGCTTGAGAGGGAGCAGGCATACGAAGTGGCTAGCTCGGATCATCAGTCCCAGTCGAGCCAGAAAGACGAAGACTGTGGCCTTAGACCTGCCCAAAAGCGGCGCTTCAGAATGTTAGGGAGTAAGAAATGTGTATCCAGCAACATGGTTGGGTACAGGCACTCTGGTGTGAAAGACAACTGGCAGACAAAACTGATAGTCAAAAGCAACATAGATCAATGCCGGAATAGAACATGCAAACACGAGGGTTCAGAGTTCAAGTCTATGGGCATCCGGCCAAGCAAAAGACAAATGCAAGCCGAGGTCTCCTTGAAAGAGGCGATCTCTGCCCACACGGACGCCATCTTGGCAAGACGCGCGTTCACTGATCAAAACCAGGAATCTGTGCCGAAGAAACGTATATCTATGGGCAGAATTCATAACTGTATCCAACACCAACATCAGCACCAACACCAACACCATCACCAACAAGCTGCTGGTACCAGGTCACCATCCTATGACCTCAAACCTCAGCGTCATTCTAGCATCCCCAGAAGGAACGACACAGGCCAGCCTCCCAGCGTACACTCTGTCAAGAGTTGCCAATCCAAATGTTTTCTGCTGACTGCTGGTTCCAGGGCTGCTTCTGTCTCACCCTCTTTGTCAATCTCAACTTCGCCCGTGAAAGCTAATGCACACTATCCTGGCGAATCGCGACCTTCAAGGAATTTAGGTCAGAGAGCTAACAGGACGTCACTTCATAACAACCCGGCTAGAAGACTTAAGGGGCATTACGGCGTCCGAGCAACCCCTGCAGATTCTGCTCAAAATTTTCAAGCCAGAAATAACTTCCAGTTGCGCGAACAAAGCTTGACTAAAAATAGGGCTCTGCTGAAAGCATCCAGTACTCAGAAAGTATCGTCTACCGGCGCTCCTTTTGGGTGTAATTACCCTGAACTACTCAGTAACTTAAATCCCAAGAAAGTACAGTCATCGCCTGATAGCCCTGTACCTGGTTCTTCCGGTTTTGTCGTGTCTTTACGGGATAGGTTGCTCCCCGAGCTAAAATTAACCCACCCGCACGGAAGACACACACAATCAAGATCATCGTTACATCCGACCCAAACAGATATTCGTCCCATTCCGAAACCCCGTGTCGGGTTCTCGTATTTGATTCGCGACTTGTCTGATATTGACAGCCGGCATCTAATAACATCCTCATATAGTGACCACGGAGGCAGGTACCACACAAACCTCCGGATTAAACCGCCAAAGGAAGACTCGTTCGTTGGGAAGATCGTGAAAATGTTCGAGAAGAGGTTTCAGTTCCTGCCCAGTGAGGACAGCCAGAAGCATACTGAAGACGAGGAGAGTGGATAGGGACAACACATGGACCTCATTTCATGCTCAAAGACGCTATAATACAAATATGTACACATATATGCTCCAAGACGAAATAAAACAATCAACATAATAAGTTTATAAACTACGGGAAACTGATATTCCATAAGAGGAGACTTTGGGAGTTCTATTTTAGATGATATTTATGTAATTAAAATCAGTACGGAATCCGAATGCGCCACATTTGTAATTTTGTTGAGACGTTTTGAGTTGTTGTGGTTTTCTTTGTGGGGGAGAGGGGTGCTCTACACAAGCACGCACGCACACATACACACACGCACAAAAACACACATACATACCCGCATATATGCAGACATTCACAAACGCACATACATGCACATACACATACACATACGTATGCACGCACACATTCACACACGAAGAAACGCACAAGCATTAGCGAACGAACATGGACAGACGGGCAAACAGACATATAGACATAGACAGACAGATAGGTAAGAAGGCGATTCAAATCAAAACTTTAAATTTTTATATTTGTTTTAAATTTTGCGAGTATATTCTGAAACAGTAAAGAGCAAATGTATCATTCTTCAATGTAGGAACCATTGCGTTCAATGCAAGTTCTTCAGCCCCGATAAAGTGCTTTGGTTCCTGTTGGAAAAAAAAAATTCCCTTAATCGCGTGTGTAACCACTCATGCCCCACCTGCTGTGCCTATTCAAAGAAGCCACGCCTTCTAAAACTTCCTACTCCACGCATACACTTTCTGGACTGGCAGACATGAATTACCATACTGGACCTTCATTCGCCGATGGATTTCTAAAAGTTTCACTTGATTAAAAATTCGGATAATAGAACACTTCTCCTCTTTGGTGCATGTCAAAAGTGGGGCTGCCATCTTTAAGCTGTCATTATGAAGTCACCGTGTTCGTCTACACCGTGATGAAACATGATACACACTCTTGGCGTCTTTAACAACAAATATTGACAGGTTACCAGACAATGGCCTCGTTATTATAATTTCTATCACACTTTTAATGTTTTCATTTGAGGCGCCCTCGTAGACAGACAGACAGACAGACAGACAGACAGACAGACAGACAGACGGACGGACGGACGAACGGACGGACGGACGGACGGATAGGTGGGTGGGTGGGTGGATGGATGAATGGATGGCTGGGCGGATAGATAGATAGATAGATAGATAGGTAGATAGATAGATAGATAGATAGATAGATAGATAGATAGATAGATAGATAGGTAGATAGATAGATAGATAGATAGATAGATAGATAGATTTTCTATCATTTCACAAAGCAAGGGAGAATACAAATATTTACATCATGCAAAACGAATTTGCATGGTTATATCCCTTACTAATTGTCTGTAAAATACCCGAATGGCAAATTACCGAGCGTAAAATTGCTTGGAAAGTCAACCAGGGATTGATCACACAGTCATGCAACTGAATTTTACTAGAGAATAAAACACATACCCATAGGTAGCTAAATCTCATGACTTTGGACCAAATGAATCTCATCATCATCATGTGCCATGCTGTGTAGTGCCGGCGTTCATGTTGACACTCATGATGTCATTTAATTCCGTTTGTCTCCCACAACACACCGTGTGTTATCAGCTACTGTCTGCGAACACCAAGCAACGCTTGTCTTTGGTGGACCATTCTACAACAATCTGGCAACATATTCCAATACTCAGCGTAATGTATGCTGCGTGTTTGTTAGTAATATGTACATCTTTTTATATTGCGGTTATTGTGTATATGTTTGGCATATGCTGCCAAATCTTCTGTAATAGAAAGATGTAACCTTTACTTCCGTGTGGAAAACAGGAGTGAACCAATTAATCACCAAGATTCACGGAGAGAACTAAACAAATTCCTGTGAACCAAGAGGAGTGGAAAAGACGCCAGCGCTGGATAGGAAATACATCGGGAAACCCCGAGGATGGTGTAACTGGATAATGCGCCTCACAACACTCAAGTGGATATGCCGGTGTAGTGGGGTAACGAGCGTGCAGACCAACTGGCAAATAACGCACCAAGGCAAACGGGAAGCGGCATGGGCAGGGCTGATATCATCAGTGCAGTGCGAACTTGTCTGGCGGATACTGACAAGACCAGGGCCCTAGCCCGTCTACGGGAACTGGGAGTCAAGCCTAGTCAAGCACAACAATGCCACCTTCGTGGGCAAGAGAGGATATACCATAATCAACTCCTCGTGGCAACACTGAGTAGAAACACTTTAGGTGGCTGCTGTATGAGAGGACTGAGCGCCCATAGACATGCTCTGTGTGCAGTGACGTCGTTCGACACATAGCAAAACATAACATAACATAACATAACATAACATAGCCTAATATAACATAACATACCGTAGTCTAGCCTAATATAACATAACATAACATAACATAGCCTAACATAACATAACATAACATAACATAACATAACATAACATAGCATAACCTTTTCCACCTTTGATGACGCCCACACAGTGAGCTTTCGATTCGGACTTTCCACGTAATGGATTTCCTAGCCAAGCAATATTCCATTTCATGCCTCATGTATAACATAGCACAGCATAGCTTAGCCTAATATAACATAACATAACATAACATAGCATAGGCTAATATAACATAACATAACTTAACTAACATAACATAACGTAACATAACATAACATAACATGGCATAACATAACATAACATAACATAGCTTAGCCTAATATAACATAACATCTTTGCATAACATAGGCTAATATAACATAGCATAGCACAACACTACACATGACACGGCGCGGCATAACACAAGTTAACAGTTTCAGAAGACTGTTGTATGCTCCACTTTTCACGGGGAACAACGAGGAGCTTGTCATATGATATACACTGGCACAGGAACGGAGCAATGTGGGGTGATCCTTTGCCATGAAGATGGAACCGCGACTAACGACTAACACATTGCTTATGAACCAGTTCCTTTCCAGACCCAGATCTCGTAGAGACTCAGCAATTTTCTGTAACACTATACGAAGTAGCCCAAGACTTTTTTTTTGCGCATATCCTTTACAGGACATCGCTGTCAACACCAGCATTTTACCGCTGTCGTTGATTTCTTGGCAAGATTACGCTCAGTAGTTTGCCATTGCTTTCTGAGCGGCCGGCTCACTTATCCCGTAAGTTACCAACGCGGCGAAAACGCTTCCAGTTCTCGCGCGATGCGTTACCCTACGTGGATAAACGGGATTGCGGAGAAAGTCGTTTAACTCCTCGGCCAGGGAGGCCGGCTAGCCTAAGACTGCTCTCTGAAATATGTCAGTTAAAATATCAGAGTTAAAATATCTCGATGTTTTTTTTAATACGTGGGAGGCTTCACATAAAAACCTGCAATGTTATTATTATTATTGTGTGTGTGTTTTTAATGTATTATGAAAAAGTACAGAACAAATGTATTTTTTTAAAAATGTAGTCACCACTGCGTTCAATGCAAGTCCTCCAGCCCCGAAAAAGTGCTTGGATTCCTGTAGAAGAATTGACTCTGCGATCATTACTCGGTCCCGGTCATGAACAGTTTGTGACAGAAGTCACGCCGTCTTGAAACTTCCTACTCCACTCATACATTTGCTGGACTGACAGGCGTGCATCACCATACTGGACCTTCATTGCCCCATGAATGTCTATCAGTTCCACTCCTTCATTGATTTAAAATATTAAAAAAATACGGAAAACTGAACATCGCACCTCTTTGGTGCATGTCAAAAGTGGGCATTATGACATCACCGTGGTCGTCTGCGCCGTGATGTCACGTGCTGAACTCTTTTGACATACTTAACAACAATATTGGCTGGTTACCAGACAATGGCATGGTTATTGTAATTTCTATCACAGTTTGAAGGTTTGTTTTATTTGAAGCCTCGTATTTTCCTGGTATTGTAAAGACAGTCCCCCCAAAAGAAAGATTGTGTGAGTAAATGAAGTATGAGGACCATCCCGTCGTGCAGGCATGAGTGCCAGGAGGTATACTTGGCCCAGTCGTTGTGATCGTTCATCGAGGAATCAATACCCCGCCCTAACGCACTCAGGCTCTTGTTCTATAACGTCTTAACCATCACACTGTCTCTCCCGCTCCATCCAGTATAAACCGGTTGCATGTCGTTTGCAGGATCTCGCAATCAACCCCCAGATTGGAGGTCAGTATGATCGAATGGTTAAGAGCGCTAGTTCTAAAACGGCTGGTGTGCTAATGCCGAGGTAGCCGGTTCAACCCCTACACCGGTTAGTTGGATTAAAATGTTGAATTCTCGTCGCTGACTTGGGGACGTAAATAACAAGTAACCAAGAAGTCAGAGTAAGATCGCCTGATGGCGAGGGGCACTGGTAAAAGGGAAAGGTAATTCACACGCAAAAACTAGTCAAGTGCACTAGAAGTAGTAACATGTGTATGGACTACGCCTGAGTTCAAAAGCCAGGGAACATTAAAATAAAAAATAAAAAAAAAACAACAAAAACCAAAAGTGATTTTATAGGTAATTTTTTTTACATTCAGTAGCTTGCCAATATTTCTGAACGAGAGTCAACGCCGTGAAGTTTGAAACAGTGACTAATGGCTAATGACTAATACTAGCAATAAAGAACATAAACTTTGTTGTTGGTTTTTTTATAATTAAAAAAAAAACATAGTGTTATCAAGGACAATACATAACAGCATTAGAAATAATCTGCCAATTTTAACAAGTTAAAGATTAGAACAAGAATCGCCATGGCGAAGGTAGCCTTTTAGTTAGTTAAATATCCTTTTACAGTACGTCGCAGTCAATCCCAGCATGTTTATGCTGTGTATGATCTCATGGCAAGTGAGACCAGGTGGAGAAGGCGGGGGAACAGATTGAGAAGCCCTATGTGGAAATAATGAGATTGCAGGGGATCGACAGGCGATCTGGAAGAATCTCAAAACTGAGAGGGAAGACCAGGAGAACTTTCAATCAGATAGTGGTGGGAACGATTAGTAGTGTCACTCTTCATTGGCTGTTGAACGAGGGGACGGAGCGCTTATGGAAATGTCCTGAGTGTATTGATGTCCGTTCTTAGCTCAACTCAGCTCAACTCTTGGCAAGTTTACGTTCAGTTCTTTGCCATTGCTTTCTGGACGATCGGCAACCATACAGTTTCGTACAAAACCAACTCAATGCGGTCTGCTGCCAAATCGCCCGCAGCTGTGTCTCGAACGCGGTATGCGGTATTACAAACTGCGTCCGTAACCCTTTCACGGCAGCGATGGCCCAATCTTAATGGTACAGGAATATAGCAGAGAAAAGCCAGACTTCTTTTCCTTTCGGCCACGCAGACTCCAATACGCCATAACCATCATCGTCATGTGCCATACAGATAAGCGTGGGTGGTCATATATCGCCATCTCACACGATCACCAGAGTCGTGGATTAACTCTGTGTTCTTGTCTCGACCATACCACGCGGTCAAGACATCCAGGTATTTACTTCTCTGCTTTCCCCTTGTTCTTTTCTCCTCGATCTTCCCAGTTGTCACCAAGTTCTCCAATTTATTTCTTCTCATGAAATGTCCAAAATGTTGTGACTGTTTACATCTAATGTTTCTAATTAGTTTACTGTTTTCATTTGTTTCTTGTAGGACTTGGTCATTCTTTTGTCTGTCTGTCCGTGGTAGTCTTTACATTTTCCTCAGAAACCACATTACCACAGCCATTAGATTTTTTTTTTTTTCCAGCTTGGCTGCTTTATTGTCCCCGCTTCACAACCTTACAAAAGTACAGGTTCTATTTAGCACTACGACACTATTTTTTCTCGTTGCAATTGACATCTTTTTATTGGTCAGTGTGTTTTCCATCTGGCAAAAGGCTACCTTCGCCATGGCGATTCTTGTTCTAATCTCTTCAAGGCATCTCCCATCAGATGTTATGACTGTTCCGAGATAATTGTACCGATTCACTTGTTTCACTAACACAACGGGTAAAAAAAGAAGCTTCTTCTTTGGACAGTGCTATCAGGGACAAGACAGTAACGGCATTATAAATAATCTGCCAATCTTAAATATAAACGATTATAATACGGGAAGGTCCCGCTATACGTCGCTTCGGTTTACGTCGTTTCGCTATAACGTCGTTGTCATAGTTGGACATAACTTCACTTTACGTCGCTATGTTCCGCCATAACGTCGTCACACGTGTTGATATGCTGCGTTAACGTCGCCATTTTACATTTTGTGCAGTGCCTTTTTCCGGGATTTTATCGTGTAATCACCCAGAATTATGAGTTCAAAGCGCACAGTAGGTGCTGATAGTGTCTGATTGTAAGAGAACCAGAAAAAGTATTACTCTTGAGGTGAAGTTAGAAGTGTTACGTCGTTTTGAGGCTGGCGATCAGGCTGTTGATATTGGTAAAGTCCATGGTTTACCTCCAACCACCTCGGTAAGGACAATTCGTGCAGGTGCTGACAAAATCAAAGAGGGTGCTAAAAACGTAACCCCATTGAGTGTTTCCAAGATCACTCGTATCAGAAGTACTCTTATAGAGAGCACTATTGGTCGTGTGGATTGAAGACCAGAAGCAATGGAATATGCCTGTGAGCAAGATGGCTATCCAAGAGAAAGGAAAGTCTCTCTATGAAGATCTAGCTAAGAAAGCTGGTGAGAGCAGTATTAGTAGTGATAATGATAGTTTTGGAGCCAGTCGTGGTTTTAATGCTTCTACGTCCCAATAATTCTACCACACACCCTCCAACCAGCCTCTATTTCGCCAATAAATATCAACAACCATCAAAATAAACATTACATAATACAGTGTATTTCATATAATTCATATATAATGATACTAATAATAATAAGGTTTAAATAAATCATAATAATATAATTCTATGGGAAATAGTGTTTCGTTATACGTCGTTTCACTTAAAGTCGCGTTTTCCAAGAACGTAACCCCGACGTTAACTAGGGCCTTCCTGTAAAGGGAAACCAAAGTTCCTATCGTCTCGGCCACTGAGACTCTTGACGCCTGCATACAACAGGTAAAAGAAATACATTTCTTTGGAGAGTGCTACCAGGGCAAGGCGGTAACGGCATTACACATAATCTATCAGCCTTAACGGTGGACGAAGGTAGCGGTGGGAAGCCAAAGAGATTTGCAAAATCATTTGCAGATTTTGGCGTCAAGCACGAATAATCGCGAGACGCGGATTCACTCAGGCCGCCCGAGGAGAGACCGAGGAGTGAATGAACTCGTGTAGGAGGGTGGGGGATTTGAGTGCTCTTGTCTATTGTTCCGACAAGTCGCGAGTGGTTGTTTACAGGTGAAACTAACCTGTGTGGATGAAGACAGTTCACTTTCTGCTCACAGCTGGATTGCGTGCCTGCAGTTTATCGCGCAAGGTAATCTAGTTTCGGGGTTCAAACGAGGATTTAGATATGTTAATAATTCGTGTGTCTCGGAGAGGCATGTTATCAGATGTGTGTGGTTGATTATGTTGTTGGTTCGGCTTAGAAAGCATTAGCTTCACTTCTTTCTGTGTTTGGATTTATATAGAAAGGTAAGTTAGTTGACCAATGCCAGTACTCACTGTTTATAAGCAAGATTTTCTTGTTTTGCGTTTCATTTTTACACGACATCGCAGTCAACACCAGCATTTGACAGCTGTTGTTGATGTCATGGCAAGTTTACGTTCAGTAGTTTGCCATTGCTTTCTGAACGACCGGCTCCCATAACTCGTTAAAACACAGTGCAATGCGATCTGCTGCCAAATCGGTCGCAGCTGTTTATCTGACGCGGGTAAACGGGCTTACGAATCGCGTCCGCAAACTGTTCGCCACGGAGATCGGCATAAACAAGATTGTTTTTCCGCATATCCTATTACAGGACATCGCTGTCAACGCCAGCATTTTACCGCTGTTGTTGATTTCTTGGCAAGATTACGCTTAGTAATTTGCCATTGCTTTCTGAGCGGCCGGCTCACATATTCCGTAAGTAACGGGTGCGGCGAAAGCCACTACCGATTCTCGCACAGCTGCGTTTGCTCACTTGGATAAACGGGATTACGGAGAAAGTCGCTAACCCCTAAGCCAGAGAGTACCGGACATAAACAATATTAGAGGTTAGATATTAGATTCTAGGCCTTAAGTAAGTAAGACAGGCACACTGTTTACATGCTGTAAGGCGCAATGGGCTGGAGGTGCCAGAACCTTAGTGTTATAGACGAACCAGAACTCTGTGGGTGATGATAGTGTGCCGCCGGACACCTCTACTTCCCACGACATGTCCTGGTGCATGTTTTGGGCGGCTCGATCTGGGAACACAAGTTTTAAAACAACATATGTTTCTTTGGCTCGCTCGGCTTTGAACTCAAGAGAAGTTTTAAAAATGTTACTACTTCTAGTGCACTGCACTGAATTTTGCGTGATGGATTAGATTTCCCTATTACCAGTGTCCCTCGCCATCAGACGAACCCACTGCGATTTCAGAGGTACTTGTCATTTACATTCTCAGTCAGAGACGAGAAGTCAAAGTTTAAGTCCAATTGACGGTGTATATGGGTTGACTGTTTCTCGATTTACTCCTGGTATAAATGTACAACTTGTGACAGAGATCAAGAGAAGAATTCGTCAAGCAAAAGCTGCATTTTAAGGAAATGAAACACATGTCAGGCCATAAATCACTCACAGTCGGGAGAGAGAGAGAGAGAGAGAGGCAGGGAGGGGAAGAGAGGAAAAAAGAGGGAGACAGAGAAGCTGTTTTGCCGTATGGCTGTGAATTATGGAACGTGTATTAACACATTAAGGTGCGACTGGCAGAGTGGCTAAGAATGTTAGATTCTGCTTCGGGTTTGAATACTCGGTAAGTGTGCATTTTGTTTTCTGCTGGTGGCAAAAAGAAAACCCTATTCTGCAGTTTGTGGCGACTGCACTAGCCAGGCAGCCTTAATTCCCCAAGCCAAGCTCAAGAACACTCCCACCCCCTTTTTTCGGCTGCCCTAAATCACACCTAAATTTACTATAGGCAGTAAATGACAGAAGGAACTTAAAGGCAACAGAGATGTGGTTCCCGAGACGAATGTTTGTGAATTCTTTGGACTGCCTGAGTAACTAACGACGACTGCCTAAAAGAGGCTAATGAAACTAGAACACTATATACAACAATAAGAAAGACATGCAACGTTTCAGTGGTCAAATAATGAGAAGACAGGGACTGGAACACATCGTCTGGAAAGATCAGTAAGAAAAGAGGCAAAAGGCAGACAGAGAGAAATGGTGCTGAATGGGCTGAGACGTGGCTTAGTTTAGTTTAGTCGGTAGATCAACATCACGGCACACGGGTGCAACCCACATGTGCTCCGTTCTCCTCCTAACCCAAACTTGAGTCTGGAGAAACTCAGTTCAGTGCACGAATTCCGTAGCACCGGCGAGGATCCTGAAATACTTTAGGTAGATTTTTAACTCGAATTTTGCTCGGGCAGCACCGTTAGGCTACTCTTTTTCGATTTCCAACTGCCAAGGGATGTTTTACGTGCGCAACAATACACAAGGGCGTCCGATCTCACTACCCAGAGACCAGGGGAAATTTTATTACTAGAAGTCCACGTGAAAAAAAAAAAAAACCCCGGTCCTCACCGGGGAATGAACCCGGGACCTCCACCACTCGAGGCGGACACCATACCTCGAGACCACGCAGTCCCCCTACCCTACAGTCCCCCTACCCTACAGTCCCCCTACTGAGACGTGGCGTTGAGAAATATCAAAGCTGATCAGAAACACCAAAGACAGGTGTATGAAGGCGAGGCATGAAGACCTAAACTTGTAGGCAGGGCATATGATGATGATGGGAGACACTACTAAATCTTGTAACATCTTAGACTCTTCAGAGAATCGTCCCGGGTTCTTAGTTACAGAATATGGCAACCCCATGTTGAGACCTCCGAGCATGTAAAACACATGGCTCTCTTCCCATTTCAGTATGTCTGCAACCCTTTCTCGATAATGTTAGTTAGTTAGTTGGTTAGTTAGTTAGTTAGTTAGGTAGCTAGTTAGTTAGCTAGCTTGCTAGTTTAATAGATAGTTAGCGAGTGAGTGAGTGAGAGAGTTAGTTAGTTAGTTAGTTACTGAGTCAGTCGCTATTCCAACTTTTAGGCAAAGGGTCACCCCGTAATACCCCGTTCCTGTGCCAGTGAATATACAGAAGGCTCCCCACTATCCCCTGTGAAAAGTGGAACAGACAGCAGACCCTACACACCATCATCACGCAAAGTCATACATGCATAAGGCCACTGCCAGAATGCCAACACAACAGTCCACCACTAAAATTACAGTTCATTGTCGATGGAAGCGGCAATGACTAGAAAACCAGCAGTTGCACACACATCTATATCTATAAAACAAAGTGTATGTATGTAAATATGTAAATATGTAAATATGTATGTCCTTTATTTTTTCGCTAACGGCCCATCCGATTGAGATGAAATTTTCTACACGCCTTCCTTTCATTCCAGAGCTGTCAACTGTCGTATTTTTTTTCTTCTTCCTCCTCCTCCCTCCTCCCATTCCCAAAATACGTACGTAAATATATGATGATGATGATGAAAGAATCCCCGAACCAAAACGCTTGGGAATGGGAAGAAAATGACGTGACTACACATTAGCTAAGGGACTTAACTCTAGAAAAAGTTATTTCAAGGGGCATAACTTTTAATAACATTGTTGTATAACTTATAGTCATATTGTTGTATCGTTTTCAATGATTTATAAACTCTTTGTCTATAGTTATGTACCGGCATATGAGTTATAATAAATAATGATACAATCTTTTAGACATTTTCAAAGTTTACATAAAAATAATGCATAATGCATAACATTGTAACTCATCTTTCTATACTTAAGAAGTTATCTAAAAGATGTTGAACAATATCATCGCATCTTTAGTGTTTTCCGCCATCATATCGACACGATTCGCTTGACAGCACTTCTCAGCGCTATCAAGCCAAGACGCCTTACACATTTCAAGCAGTCTGATACGGGGGGAAAATGGCACGTCGTAATAGCACAAAGAAACAAGCAGCTTCCAAGATGCATAGTGAGAAAACCGACCAGACTATCAAGAAGACGAACCTGCCTTTGGAGAGTCTGCATGCAAGCTGTAATAAAGTATCTGAACCTACAGTCAATGAAACTACCAATAAGAAGAGCGACGACTACCCACAGACGAACACAAAAACTTGTGAGAGGAAGGAGGACCAAGACACCAGAATCAGAAACACTGATTCAAACACAGTCAGATGGGTGGTCAAGCGGCACATGCATGAATACGCACAAGATGCAATGACATATGTTCGCGCATATGGCCGCCCAGATTTGTTTATTACCTTCACATGCAATCCTACATGGGATGAAATAACAGAACTGTTGTTAACTGGACAATCATCATCAGATCGCCCTGATATTTCCGCACGTGTGTTCAAACAAAAATTGAAATCTTTAATGGATTTAATTGTCAAGCATCACGTTTTTGGAGAGACACGCTGTTGGATGTATTCCATCGAATGGCAAAAAAGAGGATTGCCACATGCACACATTTTGATTTGGTTGATGGAAAAAATCACACCAGATCAAATTGATCAAGTCATCTCAGCAGAAATACCAGATGTCGGCATTGATCCAGAGTTACTTGAAGTCGTCACCAAAAACATGATTCATGGTCCATGTGGCTTCCTCAATAACAATTCACCTTGCATGTCTGATGGAAAATGCACAAAACGGTACCCAAGACATTTACATGCAGAGACAATCACTGGCAATGACGGATATCCACTATATCGTCGACGCTCAACTGAAGATGGCGGCAAATCTATCACTTTAAAAGTACGAAACAATGATCTTCAAGTCGATAATCGTTGGGTTGTACCGTATTCACCGTTACTCTCGAAAACGTACAAAGCACACATCAATGTCGAGTATTGCAATTCGGTTAAATCGATCAAGTACATTTGCAAATATGTCAACAAAGGAAGCGATATGGCAGTTTTTGGAGTGGGAAATGCAACTGCGTCTATCGATGAAATAGACCAATATCAAGTGGGACGCTACATTAATAGTAATGAAGCAGTATGGCGTATTTTATCATTTCCAATCCATGAACGTCATCCAACAGTTGTTCATTTGGCAGTGCACCTTGAAAATGGACAGCGCGTGTACTTCACAACAGAAAATGCAAGTGAACGAGCATTGTCACCACCACCAACAACGTTAACTGCATTTTTTTCATTGTGTGGGAATGATATGTTTGCAAAGACACTACTTTACTCTGAAGTGCCAACATACTACACATGGAATGCATCAGCGAAAAAGTTTCAACGTCGCAAACAAGGTAAAGCAGTTGAAGGACATACCAATTTATATTCGACCGACGCGTTAGGCCGTCTGTACACTGTTCACCCAAACAATGCAGAATGCTTTTACTTGCGATTACTGTTAATCAACGTACGTGGACCGACATCCTTTCAAGAATTAAGAACAGTAAACGGTCAAGTATGTGCCACTTATCGTGAAACTTGCCAAGAATTACATCTTCTTGAAAACGATGCACACTGGGACACTTCACTCGCTGATGCATCAAATACTGCTCAACCACAGCAAATACGCACATTATTTGCCATCATATTGACAACTTGCTTCCCATCCAATCCAAAAGATCTTTGGGAAAAATACAAAGACTGTATGAGTGAAGACATCCTACATCGTTTGCGTGCAATGAATCAAAATCCGGACATTCAATTCACACAAAATGTGTATAATGAAGCATTGGTTTCGACGGAGGACATATGTTTGGCAATCGCTAACAAACCACTGGTACAATTGGGAATGACTGCGCCAGATCGATCTGCAAACGATCTTTTCGATCGTGATTTGCAACGAGAATCACTCTTTGATGTCGACGAATTGTGTGCATTTGTTCAAACGAATCTTCTGAAATTGGTTCCAGAACAACGTATAGTGTATGACATAATTATGCATGCAATTAAAAGCCAAACCGGCGGATTGTATTTCCTAGATGCGCCCGGGGGCACAGGGAAAACTTTTCTCATTTCACTTATATTGGCAACCATACGATCACGACAAAATATTGCGCTGGCTATCGCATCATCTGGAATTGCAGCAACTCTTTTGGATGGTGGCCGAACAGCACATTCAGCACTAAAATTGCCCTTGAATATTCACATCACTGAGACACCAACATGCAATATCCGAAAAAATTCTGGAATGGGTAAAGTACTCCAATCATGTCAACTCATTGTATGGGACGAATGTACTATGGCACACAAAAAGCATTGGAGGCGCTTCATCGTACACTACAAGATTTCAGAGGAAATGAACAGCTCTTCGGTGGCGCACTTATTTTATTGTCTGGTGATTTTCGACAAACTCTACCAGTTATACCACGTTCAACACCCGCTGATGAACTTAATGCATGTCTGAAATCATCAGTTTTGTGGCGACACGTTCAGAAATTGACTTTGAAGACCAACATGCGTGTACAACTACAACATGATGCATCCGCAGAAGTTTTCGCAAAACAATTGTTGGATATTGGGAATGGAAAAATGCCAATCGATGAATCCACACATAGTATCACGTTGCCAACAAACTTCTGTAACATCACAGCAACTATAGACGAATTAATTGACAAAGTTTTCCCAAATATGGCACGGAATCACAAAAATCATCAATGGCTCAGTGCACGTGCTATATTAGCAGCTAAAAACAACGATGTCAATGCCATCAATTGCGCCATTCAAAACGAAATACCAGGCGAAGCGACAACGTATAAGTCCATCGATTCTATGATGAATCAAGACGAAGTTGTCAATTATCCAACTGAATTCTTGAATTCCCTTGATTTGCCAGGCATACCGCCGCACGTTTTAACATTGAAAATTGGTGTGCCTATCATTCTTCTCCGAAACATCAATCCACCTCGACTTTGCAACGGTACCAGGCTTGCAGTCAAAAAGATGATGAACAATATCATCGAAGCTACAATTTTGAATGGGAAATTTAAAGGAGAAGATGTACTGTTGCCTCGCATCCCAATGATTCCAACAGACATGCCATTCGAATTCAAACGCCTGCAGTTTCCTGTGCGAGTTGCATTTGCCATGACGATCAACAAAGCACAGGGACAATCGCTACAAGTGTGTGGACTAAATTTGGAAAATCCGTGCTTCACACACGGACAGCTATATGTGGCCTGTTCACGCGTTGGAAAATCTTCGGATTTATTCGTCTACGCACCAGACAGAAAAACAAAAAATATTGTTTATCAAAAAGCACTACGTTAGACATCATATTTGGTGTTCGGCCATAACTTGAAATTTATACAAGATTTAAAAAAAATAATCCTAGCATTAAGCAAACTTTTCTCCTCTAGATAGACAGACAGACAGGCAGGCATGCAGGCAGGCAGGCAGGCAGGCAGGCAAGCAGGAGAGGAGGCAAAGAAGAGAAGAAGGATGGGAATATGAGAAGAAGTAGAATTTGGGGATGAAAAAGAGGGGAAGAAGAAAAAGAGGTTGAGAAGAAGAAGGCGAAAAGGATGAGAAAGATAAAAAAAAAAGGAGGATGAGGAGAATAGAATGAGAAATAGTAGAAAAGTACAAATGTCTTCATGCTTTTTAAATGCATTATGTTCTGGTGTTTCTTTAACACATTTGATCCTGGGGGAAATTTTTGGCTTTATGTCATAGTCGTAATCTAACACCTTTAGTTTTGGGGTATATTTGACAAAGCTGCCCTCGTGTAACTTTAACCCATTCTGCCTTGATTATTGCTTTAGACTCCTGCCTCTGAACCACTTGGATCCAACATTGATTATCCTCTAAACATGATTGTCAGAAGATGTTGATTTAAGTGCCGGGGTCCATGTGGTACTTCCAGCATGCCAGCACAATAATAACAACATCAAGTGCAGTTGTGTTTAGAAAATAGGTGCATAACATCGTATATTCACAGCAAATGCCCGGTATCAGTTGCAAGTTTATTTGTTGCTTTCACTTTCTGTATTTCAAACTGCTATAATAATAACTCTTTCTGTTCCAGGAGTTTATTACTTTAAAATAACACATTTGTATGATATTCTTCATGTCAAGTTTCTCAAATACAAAGTTAGTTTATCTATTTGCAAATTATTTAAAGTAGTCTCAGCAAGTGTTACATAAAAACTGCACGTCATTACGAGTGCAAATGACTCAAGAGTCTCATTGTTGATGTTAACCTAATGAAGAAATAAATCACTATTACTGCCTCTAAAATTGTCTTATTTAAAACGAAATCAGCCACAGGCAAGTGAGGACTACATTATTGTATTACTTTAGGCTGACCGTACATACTTCACGAAATCATGCTCATTATGTGAACGATCCTGCAAGATTCTCGACTCTACAGCAGACAATATAACTATAGTGAATATTTCTTGAATTCAATAATTCAGTTTTCCATTTCATGTTTTCAACTTGGCATTGCTTGTCAGACAGATAGTGGGGAACGGGATCTTATATGACTACTTATATAATTTAAATGAGATGCTCTCCACCATGGTCTGGGCCGGGTCAGACAGACAGACAGATAGATAGATAGACAGACAGACAGACAGACAGACAGACAGACAGACAGACAGACAGACAGACAGACAGACAGTCAGTCGGGAACGGGAACTTATATGACTACTTATATGAATTAAATGAGATGCTCCCCACCAGGAGTTGGGCGATGCCGGGCCGGGTCAGACAGACAGACAGATAGATAGTCGGAACGGGAACTTATATGACTACTTATATGAATTAAATGAGATGCTCCCCATCAGGGTCTGGGCGAAGACGGGCCGGGTCAGACAGACAGACAGACAGACAGACAGATAGACAGACAGACAGACAGACAGATAGTCGGTAACGGGAACGAGAACTTATATGACTACTTATATGAATTAAATGAGATGCTCCC
>JACEFZ010025249.1:297500-477193 GCA_014155875.1 Cepaea nemoralis
CCAATACTCAAATCATCTCTCTGTTAAAATCAAGAGTCCTTCTGAAACAATTCTTAAGTCGTTGAACAACGAGAATCAAGAATACAGTTGCTTATACTGTAAGGCAGTGAACTATCTATCATCAAGACCAGTGAACAGAATAACAAATATATTCACTATGTCTGCTGTCGCTTGTCGTCCCGGGAGGAAAGTGGAATCAACAAGCACACCTTTAAGATCCTTATACTTGGGAATTATTGACAGACTTATGTCTACACTCCTCCGTTCTGTCTTCTACTCACTATCTCTCTCTCTCTCTCTCTCTCTCTCTCTCTCTCTCTCTCTCTCTCTCTCTCTCTCTCTCTCTCTCTCTCTCTCTCTCTCATTCCTTCATAACATACCCTGACAACAGTTTCCTCCAACAATTAATAAAATATTTATTGCTGAAAACTATGTCAGTTGTATGTATTGAATGCGTATATGTAACGTGTAGTGTCTTCTATTGTGAGTGCGAGATAGGACTCTGAATGTCTATGCTCCGTATCACATCTCTCATCTGCATACGGCCATGCAACAAGACATCACACATATATGGACAGCTCTCACCCTGGATGCTCCGTTTCGCCTGAGTCTGGATGTAATCCAATCTTTAGAAAATGTTCAATGCGATTACGATACGTTTCTGAAGTAGACAGATTTCCCTTTTTGGACGTTAATAAAATCCATCACTGAAAACACATCACCACTGTCTAACACTGTCTAGATCTACTATAAATGTTCTACACACTGTCTCCAGTTAATAAAGTTTTATATTAGTCCACCGTGCAAATGTATGCAGTTTTATGTTGCTCTGCCTTCAGCAGTTTAACTTCTTTTCCATTTATCTTCTTTACTTGGATATTCTTTTATTTATACAGAGTTCCTTTATGGGCGATTGGGTATCCCTTCTCATTATTAGAACATGTCTATGTTCTTAGTGGTTCTAGTGGGGTACTTTTTCTCAGCACAAGTGAAGTTACTTTCTTTAATCTTCTCTGAACCTGTCAGGAGTTTTCGTGGAACCTGTGGGTGATATATATAACCATGTGATATTAGTCTGCATCAGACTAATTCCTATGTGAGAGCATGTCTGCCGGCCGTACTTAGACGCTTCCGAAAGATACTCTGACATAAGACAGATGTGTTCACTAAAGTCTAAACGATTAGCTAAAAGAAGGAAATGGTAACAGCAAAACCCAGACATCTAGTTCCCGATGCTATATTCCTAAGCTAAAGCTAGATTACCTTATATAATCTATGTTAGTCCATGAATCAAAATACACACGCACAAAAGCACCACAGCCCCATCGCCTCTAAGCAATTTGGGACCTAATATTCTCTTCTTATAAAGGACACATAGAACCGTTCCTTCCAGATGGAATCGCTGGTCTCACATTAAACAGAAAAACCAGTTTTCTACTATTTATACCTGGGCTCCAATTCTCCGTTCTCTTTTGATGTCACTACATCAACAATCTAATTTGCCGTTTCCTTCACATCAAAAGTCTGTGAAATAACGTATTCGTTCCTGGCCGCTCCGTCCCGTTCCTCCGTTGAGTCCCGCGTTCCTCACTCATCGTACATCAAAGAGTTCTAACTCTTTGATCAACGTCTTCGTGTGTTCCCCAACCCGATGTCTCCGCGTTGTTTTGTCCGGTGAAATCGGCAGTCAATGACCCCTCACACTGTATCTTACTTCTATACCATTCGGTCAATGACCGTCAATTTGTCCTCACCTCAGACTGAAGTACTCGATTGTTATTCTGACTAACTGTCAATAATTTTCCCATTCTCATATATTGCAATTAATTTTATATGTAAGTTATCGGGGAATCACTAAACTCGCAGTATCCCGTGACATCTGCCATCGATCGCGTGGTGATTCTAGCCTGAAGCCTTCTAACAACTCCAATCACGACTAAATCACTTCTAGAAAACCAGGCATTAGCTGACAAATAACCTTAGCATTGTCGATCCCTATCTGCTACTAGATTCGCTCAAGCTATAATAATAATGATCCTATGTGACTTAGAATTTTAACCATGCTTGCTTTGCGAGTAGTTGACCGAACCCATCAATGTCGTAAAATAGTAATGATCGCGCCTGTCCTATATCTAGGCCAAATATATTAAATGAATTTCCGCCTGTTAGGAAGTGGATTTATACAGAGCGCTATTCTTTACTAGTCCTCCTGACAGAGAATATTAGATGTTGGTTTTCTTTCGTTCTGCCGCACCGTGGCTTCGACAGAAACAGGTTATGAACATAAACATACATAAATAATAATCGTTTTGCCTTACATAGTTCCAGAATCTGATTCTCACTACGGGTCGGGGTACATGTTCAATATAAAATTTGGTGAGGCTTTTTACTGGTTTCAGTAATCTACTATTGAACTATTACTTATATCAGTAATCTACTATTTCAGTACTCTACTGTACAAGGGTTGCCTTTCTTCTTCTTCTTTTCGTTCATCCGGAGTGTTTTTTCAGAGTGTCATTGCGGTGTGCGTTAGGCACCCTTGGGTTGAAAACCCTTAGGTCAACACATCCGGCTTATGCGTGCATTTTTGACCAGGTTAGCATTCCTGGGAGACTCTCACTTTTGTGGTACCGTCCACATCTCAGCTGGTCAAGTTGGAACAGTCGAGGACTTCGGTCATCCCTCAAGAGAAGGAAGGGACAGTCCATAGCATTTTCCGCCATCCAAGGTTGCTTCCATAGTTGCAGGGCCGACACATAGCGCCCTGGTACTGGGCTCACCAAGGGATTCGTCACGTCCTGCTCATGGCTGCTTTAATTCCTCACTTCAATATATTGGGCATTTCGTTCGCCCCGGGCCGTTCCCGCACAAAACCAGACAGGTCTGCAAACGGTATCCACTCAGCGAGTTTTCGGACATGTGCTTGTCGTTGCGCCCGTCAGAGCTGTTCCAGGCACGACAGACATTCGGAAAACTACCTAGTCAGAGCTGTTCCGAACAAGAGCGGCATTCGGAAACTAGGTAGTCAGAGCTGTTCCTAGCACGAGAGACATTCGGACGAGACATTTCACTCGGACGTAAATGCGTAGTGCCAATTTTTAGTTTGCCACCCGTAGGACGGCACTTCCGACTTCAGCAGGCATTTTTTAATGAGGTTAGCTTCCTCGGGTTTCGAGGCACGTTAGACTTTTTGTTGTGATGTCGCCCACATCTCAGCTGGTCAAGATAGAACGATCATCGACATCACGGTTAACCCTCAAGGGAAGGCAGGGGCAGACCATGGGCCTATCCAAGGCTATCCAAGGAGGCTTCCATAATTGCAGAGCCGGCACATATTGCTCTGAGACTGGGCTCACCCAAGGAGTTGCGACGTCCTGCTCATGGCTGCTTTAGTTCCTCACTTCCATGTGTTGGGCATCTCGCTTGTTACTTACTGGTCGCTCAAGCACACACCAGGAACGGTCAGACTGCGGGCGACATCCGCTCGGTAAGCTTTTGCTTTTGACTTCGGACCACGCAATGGATTCGCTAGCCGTGCGTTCCATTTTGTGTTATTGAGACGTTTTTTCACTTTTGTCTACACTCTATGTGTTAGATACAGACAGTTTTCGTAGCCATTTCATTCGACTGGGACACTTTCTGCATTTTTATTCTCGCTCACGAGGTAGGCTACATGTGCTGCCGGCTCAGCACCTTACCTCCGTGCAGCAGTGAGCGAGAAACGGCCAGGCCCTCTCATCCGGGAATCCGTCATATCCCCCAGCTGAGAGCCTTCAAACAAGTATCAGAACTGGGCATGTAGCGTGCTCAGTACCTCTATTTATCGGTAGGTGTGTATCGGCCCGGCTCTCAGATCCGCGGGTTTGTGGCTTCAGCCACAGCCCTTGACAGAGAGCCTTATAGTTTTGTCCGGACCAAGGTCTTCTGCCTTCGTGTACCTGATTTAATCTTTTGACTGTTATCCTCAGTCTACCTGCAGAGCAGCAGGTTGTGTTTCTCTTAGTCTGGTCCCTATCCCAAGAGCTGTCCGATATATAGTTTTCATCCATCGGCAAGCACATGGGGTCGATGGGACACGCAAGCTCCCCCACCACGGCAAGGTGGAGACACATCGGGGAAGGGGTTGCCTTTCGAACACCACAATTGGCCCCGACCGTTGTCTGCGATTTCTAGCAGAAAAGTAAGACCGAACGTGGAACTAGGATTAGCAAGTGGCCGTTTCCGGGGCCAGTTGTCTGTTGATTGTAGTTGGCCAGGATAAGTAAGCCAAACTAAATTACCCCATTATTATAAATACAAAGTAAACGTAACCTTATTGTAAACATTTATTAAAGAATCTTTATAATGTACTGAGTACTAAGCAAGAGGGGAGGGTGCAGCCAGGCTTTCGCCACAGAGGGCACAAGCCTTATCCTAGCGCGAGGATATGCAACCTAAAGACTAAATGTCATGGCAGGGCAGACCAGACCCTAAGCATTGGTCGGCAACTGGTTAGGATAGCATCTCAGACAGGCGGACAATTGGAGCACTACTTTGCTGACACGGCATTTTATACATCTGGTCTTGTTCCAGACGTTTTGGTGTTCCCTTTCCTCTGGAGTAAACGACGCAGGCTGAGAGAGATATCATGCTGCATGGGCAACACATGGATTCTACAATTCAGCCCAGGCCTTGTGCTATAGAGAACTCCATCACTGGTCCCTGCCGTTGATTGTAGTTATTATACCTTTTTTTTAAGCACAGTGTAACAATCGTCTGTCAAGACGGCCAGGTGCCAGTACATTTGAAAATCTAAATACAAAGCACGAACTCCGTATTACCAGCGTAGATCCTAATGTGTACAAAATTCTGAGGTTGACTGCGATGTCGTGTAAAGGATATGCAAGTAACATTAATCATAAAACACCAAAGATGATACACGCGGATAGACCTGAACTTCCACACCAGATGGAAGAGCACATGATGATGATGAAGATGATAACCCCTAGGACATCAATATGTGCCTGTACATTATCTCGACCTGGTTTAATGAATTTTTGGCCAGGGACACTCGACGCTCATGACAAACTTAGATTTCAATCAATACCCGAATGAACAATCTGTCGCCAATGGCTGCTGTACAGGTAGACAAGACAATGATATTATCTGTACGGTTATAGACTGGGTGTTTGTTGTATGGTTAAGTGACTGGGTGTTTGTTGTATGGTTAAGTGACTGGGTGTTTGTTGTATGGTTAAGTGACTGGTGTATGGTTAAGTGACTGGGTATTTGTTGTATGGTTAAGTGACTGGGTGTTTGTTGTATGGTTAAGTAACTGGGTATTTGTTGTATGGTTAAGTGACTGGGTGTTTGTTGTACGTTTAAATGGCTGGGTGTTTGTTGTATGGTTAAGTGACTGGGTGTTTGTTGTATGGTTAAGTGACTGGGTGTTTGTTGTATGGTTAAGTGACTGGGTGTTTGTTGTATGGTTAAGTGACTGGGTGTTTGTTGTATGGTTAAGTGACTGGGTATGTGTTGTATGGTTAAGTGACTGGGTATTTGTTGTATGGTTAAGTGACTGGGTGTTTGTTGTACGTTTAAATGGATGGGTGTTTGTTGTACGTTTAAATGGATGGGTGTTTGTTGTATGGTTAAGTAACTGGGTGTTTGTTGTATGGTTAAGTGACTGGGTGTTTGTTGAATGGTTATATAAAGACTGGATCTTTGTTGTATGGTTATACAATGACTGGGTCTTTGCACCAAATTAACGCAGGATATTCGGATCAAGTGTTTACACGTATTGAATGTTTGCTTCTAATTTACACTTCCTGCTCTCATTCGTTCTGCTTTCGAAGAGAGTGCGTTACACCCAGTCATGAACGTCAGACAAGAGAAGCAACGACTGCAACAGGATATAACCATAGGAAATAAGAATAAGTAAAACTTCGATTAACCGTCACCACCTTCACCGGGGCTGTGACGAATGACCTAATAGACGGATAACAGAAATATCTTAATACATATGTACAGTAACGTGATTTCACTGCGGGCTTGGGACGAAAATGAAAATAAAATCCTTTAAAAGGGAATATACATACATATTGTACTTAATTTTACAATACGATCAATACAAACTTAAATATAAGAGTAGTAATGTACAGAAATGTAGTGTAATACTATATACCTACGTTACTTTAATCCAGTGGTTCCCAAGCTTTTCAAGCAGAGGGCCATATCTACTATTTTCGGTAGTTAAGCGGGCCACAACGTTATAAAATTATAAAAGTCTTGCTATATCATTCTTACCTTAACTTTCTTAACTTTCGTCAACTGTCAACTGTCATTTACTGCCAATAGAGTACCTTGCGGTGTATGGCAGAGGGGATCTTTGAGCCTGAGGAATTAAGGCCGCCTGGCTAGTGCAGTCGCCGCGAACTGTGCAGGTTAGGATTTTCTTTTTGCCCCCTGCATAAAAAAATCCCACACCTTACCGAGGGATCGAACCCGGGTCTCCCGAAAGAGAGTCCGGCGATCTAGCCACTCGGCCAGCCGCTTTCGTCAACAAACTTCTAAAACTTTAAAGGCAGTCAATGTCATTACTACACTGCGGTCATAGTTTGATTTAAAATCAAAAGTTCATTTAACAATACATTTTTAATCAATTTAGAAAATTGCTATTAATGTAATTAATTTACGGTTGTAACTGTTTTTTATAACCAGTTACTTCAGTTCAGATGCCAGTTTATCAATGTCTGGGCACAAATCTGTCGTGCCCAAAGTCATAAGCGCAGCTAGGTTACTGTCGGTGAATCTGTGACGTTGCTTGTTTTTTTATAACGGTCATTGCGGAAAATGACTGCTCGCATCTGTAAGTAGAACCAAAACGACAAATGTATCTCTGGTCGAATGAACGCAAGTGTTCAAATTGTTCGACAGGTAATAGTCGCCAGAATGAAATCATATGATCAGCTGAAGGTGAAGCAGGCAGCTCCAGAAATTTACATCTCAGTGCAGAATTGCATTTCAAATCAATTACTTCGTGCTGAAGGTTTCGCTGTAATTGACGGAGCTTGGCATCAGGAAATAAGAACGGATTTATGAAGAGGGCAACATTATCCTCCTCTGTTGTGAACTCTCGAAATCTCGACTGAAAGATATCTAGAAGACTTTCAACTTTTACTTTGTACTGTAACAAGTCACATTTATTTTCCACCACAAGCGTCTTCAGAGTTGGAAACGCCCTTAAAGCCCCTCCAATCAGCTGTCCAATAAACAGTCGTAGTCTCATTTTAAATGAAGAAATGACATCGCACAAATTTGTGAATAGTATGTTTTTTCCCTAGATATTCGCATTTAAAGATTTTAAATGAGACGTGATGTCCACCAAAAATGCCAGGTCATTAAGCCAGTCACCGTTCAGCAGACATTCCCGTTCTGTAGGCAATTCATTTATTTCAGACAGAAACAGATAGACACTATTTTTTCAAGGCCAGAAACGTGACAGAACTTTCCCTTTAGATAGCCATCTGACATCACAGTGTAACAGCAGCTCACCGTATTCCTCATTCAGGTCTGACAGAAGCTGTCTGAACTCACGCCTGTTCAGCGGCTTACTTCGAATTTTGTTCACACATCTCATAACATCCGTGACATGTTTCAGATTTAATGTCTTTCCACAGAGCTTCTTGGTAAATGATACAATGATATTTTAATATAGTGCGGCCAAGAAACTGTTCCAATAATGCTAGACATCCAGACCTTTTACTCCGTCAAAGCCTGAGCACCGTCGGTGCATACACAGTGCAATTTGGTCCATTCTATGTTGTTTTTCTCTGCACACAAATTCAGAGTTTCAAACAGATCAGTCCCTTTGGTAGTTGCATGCATCGATTCAAGTCCTAGAAGTTATTCAATGACTTCAACTGTCATTTAAAACTGTCATTTACTGCCAATATAGTACCTTGCGGTGTATGGCAGAGGGGTCTTTGAGCCTGAGGAATTAAGGCCGCCTGGCTAGTGCAGTCGCAGCGAACTGTGCAGGTTAAGATTTTCTTTTTGCCCCCGACAGAAAAAAATCCCACACCTTACCGAAGGATCGACCCCGGGTCTGCCGAAGGAGAGTCCGGAGTTCTAGCCACTCGGCTAGCCGCTCCCCGATGTTTGACTTCAACATTATCGTTTATTGCTGGAACAAAAACTGCGACCTGAGCTGTGTCAGAAATGTCAGTGGATTCATCCATTGCCAATGAATAAAAATTTACAATTTACAAAATCCGCAAATTAAGCAAACTGGTTTACCACTATGGCTAGGCATAAACATAAATTTATCCGTCCAATCGTCGTTGAATTCACGACAAGCAACGTCTTCAATTTTCGCTTTTTACTATTCTTTTATTTTAGATTTTTCACACACATGTTTATCGGCTTTAACGGTACATTTTTATTTGGAAAAAAAAAATCTAATTTCAACACAATACTACCGAATCTGCTAAACAGTTGTAACAGACGACAACATGACTTCTTGCGCACTCTGATTGGTCGACAAGGCTGGGATATGGGAACTTCATAACGTTTCGTTGCGAATTGAACAGGCGCATTCGATAATATATAAGCATAACAACCATGAGCAGAGTAAATTATTGTACGCTGACGGGATGCTCTGAGTGCATTTTTTTGAAATTATTAAAATATATTATATTAAATAACGAGACCTCGCGTGCCACTTTCTGACGGCTGGCGGGCCACAAGTGGCCCGCGGGCCGTGGTTTCGGAATCTCTGCTTTAATCTGTCATCTCCTTCTGTATTTTAGAGGCTCGAACTTTCTGCGCATTTCTTGAATTTCAAACCAGTGGATGCACTTTGAAAACATTGTTTTTGCTTCTGAATGGCTAGTTGTAGTTTTTTTCGCTAAGAACTGATCCTTCATCGTCATCAATTTCTTCTTCTTCAGCGGTAGTCACACTAGAGACAATTTCATCATTGTTCAAAATTTCAAAACCTCCATCCATTTTGTCACATTCCAACCAGTCTGTTACTTCTTCTGGCGTAATGTGTTCACTTTTTAGTCCTACATTGTTGCACAATTTTGTCAACACTAACAGTCGCAGTTCCTTCATTTTCGTCAAGAGATTATTCCACCCATTCTTTACGTTAAACACTGTAAGGTCAGCCCAGGCAGTGGTGACATTGAAAATAGCGACCTTAATGTTGTATCTCTTCATATTTTTGTTTTTAAAGACGATGACGGATAACAGAAAAAGACGGTTAAACGAGTGACGGTTAATTGAAGTTTTACTGCGGTCATGTGTGTGTAACGTCTGCGGAAAAGTGAGATGTACTTAACACGAACACATGGTGTAAATACCGTTCAATGAACTCCATAATGGTTAACATAAATCACAAGGGGGACATCCAAAAAGTTAAGGAGGGCCGGGGGGAGGGAAATCAACAACAAATCCCGCCAGAAATGATAATAAAATAAATATACTTATATTACGACACAAAAAACGACTGTTTCGATTATACAAATCATCAGCTAGTGGAACAACACATGCACGTCTAAATGTCTAAATGAACACAAAAAATTAGAAAAATCAATAATAGTAAACACAACTCCTTCGTTGCTGGGAAGGTAGGCCCAAAAGTCGAGTTTAGTTCAGTTGTGAATGGTGGCTCTTTTTCTTCATTCACAACTGAACTAAACTTAACGTTTTGAGCCGCTTTCCCTATAACTGAGCGGATGTTTTCTGTAGATCTGTTTGTGTTGCTCCGTTTCTGATGATTTGTATAAGGGAAACGCCGTTTGTTCCGTCGTAATATTTTGATTTTATTATTATGTTTTTGTGTATGGATTATTTGTGTGTGTGTGTGTGTGTGGTGTGTGTGTGTGTGTGTGGGGGTGGGGGATGGGGGGGAGGTGGTTCTGACTTTTCGTATGTTTCCATCTGTGATTCATGTTCACCATTGTGTAGTTCGTTGTAAGGTGTGTACACTGTGTCTGATGTGAGTATATCTCACCTTGTGGTAGGGGCCACACACATCTAACTGTTCTTGTTTCCTATTTGTACTTCCTAGGTCGATATGTCAGATGTGGCCGTCCAATTTTGTAATATTCCCTCCCTTTCCTCTGTGACGAAGGGATTATGGCCGCAGTTCGTCATCCTCGCATACCTGTGTTCGAAAGACAGCTGCGGGCGATTTGACAGCAGGTCGCCTTACGTTGTTGATTTTTTTAAACGAAATGATATGGGTGCTGGTCCTTCAGAAAGCAATGGCAAACTACTGAACGTAAACTTGCCAAGACATCACAACAGCAAAAATTTATTGTGTTGACTGCAACGACCTGTAAAAGATATGCAACTAACTTTAACCCTCGCTTTAGAGCAGTGATTCTCAACCGGTGGGAAGAATTTACTTCCTTTCCCTTCCCTTCCATACTTTACGGTTCTGTACTTCTCGCCCTTCTGAAATTCGTTTTATAACGTATGTAGACGTCTAGACTTGTTCTAGTGTTTATTATTAAATTTAGCTTCCAATTTTACGTATACTGTGTAAGGACCGGGGAGGGGGGGGGGATTATAAGGAGGAAATACGAAAGAGAGGGTGTTTGGGGAATGACTTCTGAACATATGGTGAAGGGGTGCATGGGCCAAACAAAAAAAAAAAGGGTTGAGAACCACTGCTTTAGTGGATTCTCTCCAAGGTAAATGGACTTTAGCTATACGTGGACAGGTTTTCTTTCCCAATAATTTTGTCAGCACAGTGGCCTTCTGGCCTACTCTTGGCTATTGCCATCTGCAGTGGGATTTTTACAGTGTACAAATTGCACACTGAACCTTCTGTTTCTCGCCCTAATCCGAGAACTCGAGATGTCCAGTGTCACTACCCAAGATAATAGGGAGCATGTGATATGATTAGATAGCGGCGGCTCTTGGGAAACTGTCCTGCCCTATGCTGATATCCAACCTAGTCCCTTCTGAACCTGAGCAGACGTAGCCATTCAGCCATGGTTATCCCCTATGTTTACACAGAGACTGGATGTTTATTCCAAGTTTGTGCAAGAACAGGATAGTTGCCGCAAGATTAGATGACTGGATCTTTGCTGCAATGTTAAATATGGATTGGATGTTTACTGCAAGATTACACGATGACCGAATCTTTCCAGGGAAAAGAAAAACAAACTAGACAAGGACTGGTTGTTTG
The DNA here is from genome assembly GCA_014155875.1 of Cepaea nemoralis. Classification (NCBI taxonomy): domain Eukaryota; kingdom Metazoa; phylum Mollusca; class Gastropoda; order Stylommatophora; family Helicidae; genus Cepaea; species Cepaea nemoralis. The sequence goes on from JACEFZ010025249.1 coordinate 308,683, forward strand.
CTTCAAGGCCAAACAAAGACTGGATGTTTGTTATAAAGTTACACAACGATGGGACGTTTGCTTCAAAATTAGACAAAAACTGGATGTCTGGACTTCTTTGTCAGTTCATTTTGTTCTTTCGTTCTTAGACGAAAACTATACGTTGTTTAGATAAGGACTGGGTGGTTGATTTTCTATTGAATACAAATACGTTTGTCGTGCACACTATCACACACTGCACCCTGTGTTCCCGAAGCGACGGCGATGTCATTTGGAGGTAGTAGATTCGATTCTCAGTTTGGCAGCTTTAAGTTTACATGCTTATTTTGTCTAGTGTCATTTGTTCCCCTCGCTCGCTATGAACTCAACCGTAGTCCATACAAATACTACTACTTCTAGTGCAACGGACTGATGTTTGATTGTGGATTATCTTTCCATATCACCAGTGTCCCTCGCCATCTGGCGAACCCACTCCGACTTCTGAGTGCCATGTACCGAAGTAAGGGTTACACGGTACATGTGACAGTCGACCAAAAATAGAGCATAGAAGAGTGAATGATGTATATGAGAAGCGATCACCACAAAAGTGTGGCAGAGAATAATAGACGTGGTAGAGTGACGATAAGTCATTATACAACTACAAGCCCAACAAAGGAAAGCTACACAAGCGAGGTCCCCAAAACATCACGTGACGGGACGGTAGTGACGTCAGAAGGAGAGAAGAACTAGAATTTAGTCAGGCTGGGAATGTGGTAGCGAGAGGTTGGAAAATGCATCCAGGCGTCTTAGAAATGGCGAAACATCAAGTTGAATATCACCATCAAGATAGCCATTATGTCCTACAACAGGCTGTAATAATGAAGAAGGTTTCTGCAGTGGTAGCAGCTTATATTCCATGAATTTCGAACGGCAAGTGGTGTCGAGCGTTCGTCAAGATGGCCTGCTAGACTGTAAGTTGTCCATTATATACATGAACTTTTTGTAGAACAGAAGACATAGCTTCGCCCTAGACGATTATGACTGACACCCGAAATATAATGTATTACACCTGTCGTCGCACAATAAGATGATCTTTATACCCCGATCTACTGAGAGGATGATTAGATCGTGGACGACAGGATGATGTTGCAATGTCAATGAAAATAAAGGGTGATCGAAAAAACATAAGGACGCTGGTGTTTGCTATTGTGTTCTAGAGATACGAACAGTATTGTCATAAGTTTGTCAGGTTTTTACGACGAGCCACAGCAAGAACATGGCACCGAGGTACTTGTAATTTACGTCCCAAAGTCAAGGGACGAGAATTCACATTTTTAGTCCAACTGACCTGTGTAGGGGTTGAACCCGTTAACTCGGCATCAGCACAACAGAAGCTTAAGAACGAGCGCTCTTATACATTCGCCCATGTTGACCTCATGTAATCTCTACATCTTTCATTCTCCTTCTAAGAACATCAATCAATATATGAATGTTGTGTATGTGCACACACTGTGATAGCTCGATTAGAAATGAGCTGGTTCGTCCCGTGGCGTCTGGCATAGGTAGGTGGTCTATAACAAGGTCGCAGTCGCTCCACGCAACCCGTTAAGTCTGTGCTGATTTAGTTGTAAGCTGCATATTGGTCACGTAACACTGTAAAATGAAAGCTGAGAATAACACGTATCCTTCTATTTAAAAAAAAAAAACTTCTTTGGGAAACAGATGTGAGTTAGTGTACAGGTTAGATCTTTATCATACGCACAAACATACATTGAAATACTTGATTTCTCTCTCTCTCTCTCTCTCTCTCTCTCTCTCTCTCTCTCTCTCTCTCTCACACACACACACACACACACACAGACACACCACACACCACACACACACACGCTCGCACGCACGCACGCACACACACACACATACACACACACGGTTATTTTAAAAAAAAATTATGTCGTATATAATTTACCTTTTAATAATTAAAGTGTGACTTTTTAAACTCCCAAAACCGGAAGTAAAGGACCAAAAACGCCCAAGTTTTGAAAAAAAAAAATAAACTGGGTCAAATCTGGTGCAGTTTATTACGTCACGGCGCTGGCGCTAGATTCTTCATATAGTAAAATATGCCGTGACCTAGATGGTGCTGCACCAGATTTCTGGCTTAGTTAGCTACTCCCACCCCCCCCCCCCCCCCCACCCTTTTCCTCATTACTCACATTACACACATCGTTACGGACCACACAATGAAACACTGTCACACACAGCCACAAACTGAAACACTTGATTTCTCACACACATGCACACACAATCACACATTGAAACACTTGATTTCACACACATATACACACACAACCACAAAATAAAACACTTGATTTCACACACACACACACACACACACATACACACACATACACACACACAACCACGCACTGAAACACTTGATTTCACACACACACACACAACCACACACACACATACACACAACCACACATTGCAACACTTGATTTCCACAAAAACAAACATACAGCCACACATTGAAATCCTTGATTTCACACACATACACACACAACCACACATTGAAACATTTGATTTTACACACGCACACACTCACACACGCATACACACATAAAACGTTCATTGATATATTCAATTTCAAATTTACAGATAGACACATATACACACACATTGAAACACTGATTTCACATACACACACACACAAACATACATACACCCATATACACATATACACACATTGAAACACTTTATTTCACGTACCCACATACACACACAACCACACATTAATACACTTGATGTCACATACACACACACACTGAGAGAGAAGGGGGAGGGGGCGGAGAGAGAAGGAGAGGGGAGCGGACACACACACACACACACACACACACACACACATATATACAGAGAGAGGGAGCGGAGAATGATACACGCATACTGATACTATAAACGTCACATACGCACACTCGTACACAAGCTTACACACACACACACAAACACATGCGCACACACGAGCGCACACATTAGCATTTGAAGATACACACACACACATACACACACATACACACACACACACCCATACACACTCACACTAGGCAAAAGAAACAGATATACACTCACTGACACAGGACCACAGATCACCACAGAGATCAACTTTGACGCACACACAGTTCACACACATACACAATAACACACACACGCACACACACGCGCGCGCACACACACACACATGCAAACACACGTTAAAGCGGCTGTGGCAACAAATGGCCGGAATTACGGGCTCATGGTTTGGCTCCACACACGAAATCTCTCAAGCGGATTGTGAAATGTCTACAGTCGCACTTTTCAATCATGCAGGAAATATGGTTGAATAGCACAGAAATCTGATAGACGTGGCCGCAATGGATTGTTTTGTAACTTTATGGATATAATTGAGGTAGCGTGAGGGATAGGTTTGCCGGGGAGTTGAGGTAGTGTAACGGTTAGGATTGTACGGGGGTTAAGGTAGAGCAATGGCTATTATTGTTCAGAAGTTGAGTTAGCGTAATGACTAGGATTGTCTGGGATCGGAGGTAGCGTAATCGCTAGGATTGTCCGGGGATGGAGGTAACGGAATAGCTAGGATTGCCCGGTAGTTGAGGTAGCGTAATGGGTAGGATTGTCCGGGGGTTGAGGTAGCGCAATTACTAGGAATGTCCGGGAGCTGAGGTAGCGCAATTACTCGGCTTGTCAGGGAGTTTAGGAAGCTTAATGTCTAGGTTTACCTGGGAGTTGAGGTAGTGTTATGGCCAGGATTGTCCGGGAGCTGAGGTAGCGCAATTACTCGGCTTGTCAGGGAGTTTAGGAAGCTTAATGTCTAGGTTTACCTGGGAGTTGAGGTAGTGTTATGGCCAGGATTGTTCGGGAGCAGAGGTAGCGTAATAGCGAGGATTGTCCAAGACGGGGATAGCGTAATAGCTAAGATTGTTTAGGAGTGGAGGTAGCTTAATGGCTAGGATTGTCAGGGAGTTGAGGTAGCGTAATGGCTAGCTAGCTTGCACGCCGCCCGGTGGTTAAATGTTCAAATCTCCCTGCCGTAGATCTTCTTTTTTTTTTTTTCTTTTTTTTTTTGACTGAGGGAAAGACTGTCAGACATCACCAAATTTATTTCTCCTCATTGAAAATGAGGGCAACCCAGGGTGGAAGAGGAAAGACCAAAGAAAACAATTTAATATGCAAAACAGAAACAATAATGCTCCAAGGTTTTACAAAAGTGAATTATCATCTGCATCTTAATCTTCTTTGTGTCCGTTTCTTCTATTGACGCTCGCGTCGCTCTGTGCGAACATTTATTGAATCTTGCTGCAAAAATGGCGACGCAACAACTGTTTTTCACGACTGTGTCTGTTTTGTAAACCAATGTTTTCTTCCAGAGGGTTCACTGTTTGTCTTATGTGTAGCTGCACAGTTTCCCCATCCATTGTCATTTTTATGTTGCGTGATTTTATCGTTTGGCTGTCTCTTCTCTTATGGTGTTTTTGTTTACAAGATATGCCGGAGGCCTCACGTGTATCTTTCTGTTCATGGCGTAAGGTGGAAAGAATAGATGTATAGCAGATGGTGGTCACTGCAGCAGATGGAGGAGGAGGAGAAGATTATGTAGATGTAGAATGTAGAAGATTAAGATGTAGATAGAGGAGAAGAAGAAAGGAGATGGAGACGCAGCACCAACAGCAGGAGTGAGAAGGGAGAAAAAGAAAGAGATGTGAGAGGAGGATAGGAAAAGAAGAAAGAGGATTATAAGGAAAAGGAAGATGAGGAGGAAGATGAATAACAGATGGAGGAAAGCAGCAGAAGAATAACAAAGAGAAAACAGGAGAATCACGAAGAGCAGAAGTGTAAGAGGAAATTTCCAAACCTATAGATGTATGCCTTCCTTCGGAATCAAAGGATCATATTACGAGGATATGTTAATAAGTAAGTCACAAATGGACTGTAGAAAAATAACTAAATATGATAACAACTTGAAACCAGTTTATTTTATACATACATTGTCCCTTTATTTCTCAACATAATTTTCACCAACATTGATGCACTTATCCCATCGTTTTATCGGTCCTCCCAAACCGGCTGCTTAGAACTGCGTGCTCTGTTTTCTAAACCACGTTTTCACTTCACATTCAACTTCGGCGTCACTCGCGAAATGTCTCCCGCCATGGTGAGTTTTCAGTGGACTTGGCCCCTAGCGATTTCCCGTAAAGCGGTGCATAGCTGGATAGAAAAAATTACGAGGTTGAGTCAATAAGTAAATCACACAGTTCTGTGAGATGGCAGGAAAATGAAAACAAAGCACGCAGTTCTATGCAGCCGGTTTGGGAGGACTGATAAAACGATGGGATAAATGCATCAATGTTGGTGGAAATTATGTTGAGAAATAAGGGGACGTTGTATGTATAAAAATAAACTGGTTTCAAGTTGTTATAGTTAGTTATTTTCCTACAGCTATTTGTGACTTACTTATTAACTTACCCGCGTGGAAATGAGGGAATCTATAAAATAGTTGGAGCAACACCAGTTGTTCAAATCTTTGATAAACAAAGACTTAACTGGTTCGGAAATCTAGTGCGAATAAATACAATGTCGCCAGCAGCAAGAGAATACAACATGAAAATGGAAGCATCAAGAGGCAGGGGAACACCAGGTAAAAGATGAATCGACGGAGTCATCAACACCTAACTAACCCACAATATCTCATCATGCCAAGCCACCGACAGAGCCCTAGTTCGTAAACCAATCATTAAACAAGCCTGCGATGTCTAACGGAATAACACAGGGAGGGACAGAAAAAGAAAAAAAGAATGTGAACGTGACATCATCTAACATAACATTTGAAACTGACCCGCCCATAGGATCAACCAACCAATCAACTAATCAATCGAGGTGAGTGCGCCACATGTAGTTATACAGCTCAGTAGTCAGTGTGTCTAACTAGGGTATGCATTTGCAGCCAGTTGTTTTCCACTAGAGAGATACCAGCAAAGGTTGCAAGCTCCATTTACTCTTGTGTAGGTTATCTTGATGCTCGCAATTTGCCATGGCTGCAGCCTTAATAGTTGCTTTTTAACTTTTTCAACTGTCGTGAGGTTTTTAAAAGCGTTCAACTTGCTCACGGATTTCCAGTTGTTCGACCTTATCTGGGACGACTACCTGTCTGATATCACTACACAAGAGACACTAGGGCGTGTGATATCTTACAAAGTAATGGTTCGGAGATCGGGTTACAACCCTCGATCTGAATCGATTGCAGTACAACTCGGATATAAAGAAAATTAGAAAGAATGGCTTTCTTATATTATCTCATCTTGTTCCTCTTGTACCTTGCGGTGTCGAGGTGAAGCATAAACAGCGGGAGAGTGCCCGTTTATGGGCTTCACATATTGAAATAGAGAAGTAAATACCAAGATGGCGTGGCCACGTGGAATGAGGTCGAGACAAGAACAATGAGCTGATCCACGACTCTGGTGATAGAGTGAGTTGGCGAAACGTGGCCGCTCACTCGTATCGGCACTGCACACGATGACGTTTATCTAGGCAGGCCAAATTTATTTTATATATTTATTACGTTTTCCATAAAAGTTAAGATTGGCGAATCTGCCATGCGCATTCGTGGATTGCCACCATGCACAGCAGATCACATACTCCAAGATTGCCGCAAAATACGTCACATCTAGGCAAACCTTCTGTCCTAGGGAAGATAAAACTATGGATCACTGAGTGAACCAAAAAACAGACAGTGAAATTTATACAAGAGACATTGCAGATATTGACTACAAATTTTAAGAGAACAACAGAATTAGCGTTTTTCGAAGCCAAAAAAAAAAATAATCTGGAAATTATGTTAATCCGATCAATATACTGACAGGTGAGCGTGTGCTGAGTTTTTGGGAAAACAATCTACATTTGGTCTTGTGTTTGACAGTTGCCGCACGATTGGCTTATCACGTCACGGAAACTTGAGTAAAAACAAAAAGATGATTAGAGGCTGCGACAAGACTTAATATCTCAAGTAAACATGTGACCCAGGTTCCAGGCTGAGAGGTTTTCTTGCTGCCAGCGATTATGTGAAATATTGACAGCGCCAACAGAAAATGAATTTTTGCATTACTTACTTTAAAAAAATAAAACATATCGCCATGTTTATTTGTTTCAGTGTGTACGTGTGTGTGCGTGTGTGCTCGCGCGCGCGAGTGCGTTTATGCATGATTGGTAGTTACCTGGACGGATCAGAGACTTGTGTTGAGAAGTTAGGAAAGTTATTGTCATCTGATTACAAGGTAGGAAGGACTCGCAATAAACGTGAGCGGCCATGGTTCGCCATCTGGTACGGTCACCAGAGTCCTTCATCGGGTCAGTGTTCTTGTCTGGGTTATACCATGTGGTCAGGCCATCCAGGTGTTGATCTCATTGCCTCCCCTTTGTCAGTTGCCCTCCCATTTTGTCATTTGTTACTAAATCCTGAAGTGTGAATCAGTCAATCACGTGCCCTCTCCACAATGAAGGTTGGCTGCAATGGATCTCCAACACTGTCTCTCGCCTTGATTGTACTTTCTGTCAGACTGATGTTCATCCATCTCTTGATGTTATCCTTCCACTTGTATCGTTGTCTACCTCTTGCTCGCTGGCCTTCAACCTTACGCTCCACTGTGGTTATTATAAGGGTGTTATGTCTATTAACGTGGCCGAAAAATTTCACCTGTCTCTTTTTTCTTTCACCAACTCTCTTTTCACTCCCAGTTTCTTCTAGAACCCTCTGTATTTGATTGTTTTGGTTTCCATGAAATACGACATATTCTTCACATCTCCAGAACCTCTATTCGACTTTCTAATTGTTGTTCATTATCCAGGCTTCAGCGCTATAAAGTTGTGTTGAAATATACCTACCATATGACAGTTCTCATTTTTAATGCGTTGTTAATCTGTCTAGATGTTAATACTGATTTCAAGATGTTGAAAGCATATTTGGCTATTCCTATTCATTGTGATTTCTATCTCACTTCTGCCATGATCTGCTATTACATGCCCAAGATAGGAGAAAACTTTTTCTACCTGTTTACTGTGATTATCATTGATGACCTCTCGTCTCCACTGCCATTTTAGTTTTCGTTATTTAGATGTTAACATCCAAGCCACATTCTGCACTATGCCTGTTTTCTTGTTCCACTAGTGTTTGTAACTTTTGTTCGCTTTCTGCTAGTAACACTGTATCATCAGCATACCAAAGATTGTTTATGACTCTTCCATCGATGTCAAGTCCAGGCAGTTCGACGTGATTAAAAATTCTTTATGTGTATATGTTGAAAAGGGTTGTATACAACACACATTACTACCGTACTCCTCTTTTTATCTCTATGAGCGACGAATAACTATTACCGTATCTAACTGTCGCCACTTGTTTCTAGTACAAGTTACTAATAAGTCTGATGTCCTTTCCGTCTACTCCTGTATCTTGAAGGTATACCATTAGTCGTTCATGTTGTACTCTATCAAAAGCTTTCTTGTAGTCTATAAAACAAACATGTGTATATTTTTGAACTTCTATATATTTTTAAACTAACATCTTCAAACAGATTATTGATTCTCTGGTACCGCTGTTTTTGCGGAACCCATATTGTTCTTTAGCCACTTCCCAATCTATTTTATTTTGAATTCTTTCATGTATGATCTTGATTAATATCTAAGTCAAATGGCTCATTATGTTAATAGTTCGGTAATCCTCACAATCAACAGCTCTTGACTTCTTGGGTAGTGTGATGAAAATTGATGTTTTCAAATCCTTGGAGATGTACCCAGCAAAAATCACTACTACATGACTCACTAACATGAATGAATGATGTGGCAGTTGTTAGCTATGGACAACACATGGTCCACTAAAAGGGGACTGGCTGATATACTAGGGTTTTATTATTATTATTATTAATCTTATTCTTATTTGTATTACTATTAAGGGGAACGTAATCTGTACTGAGATAGTGTTCGAATAATTTGCGATTATATGTATAGGGATTGGTGATGTCTTTGGTTTCTTGTGGAAGATTGTTCCCCACAGCTGAGCTGCGGAGTACGCTAAGCTTATATAGTATAAGTCTATCCTCGACTTCGGGATGTGTAATATATTTAGTCGAGAGAGAAAGCTAGGGAGACAGAAAGAGAAAGCTAGAGAGAGAGAGAGAGAGAGAGAGAGAGAGAGAGAGAGAAAGAGAAAGAGAAAGAGAAAGAGAGAGAGAGAGAGAGAGAGAGAGAGAGAGAGAGAGAGAGAGAGAACGAACAAACGAACGAACGAACGAACAAACAAACTTTATTTTCAAAGGATTAAGAATTGGGCACGCAGGCCCGTCTAACATTCTGTCTCTCTATCACTCTCTTTCATACATTATTTCATTCACACATCATTCAAGGCTAACAGAGAACTGCAATAGTATAAGAGATATGCATTATAAAGGCATTGGCAAAATGCGAACATCAATACTACACGATTCAGTAATATTAGATAATGGTGTGACACTTGTTATTAGCCATGTGGAATATACTGGTCTACCAAAAGGGGACTGGCTGTTATACTAGGGTTTTGTTATTGTTATTATTTCTTTTATTAAGGGGGAAGGTAATCCGTACTGAGATAGTGTTCGAATAATTTGCGATTATATGTATAGGGATCGGTGATGTCTTTGATTTCTTGTGGAAGATTGTTTCACAGCTGAGCTGCAGAGTACGTTAAGCTTGTTTTGTATAAGTCGATCCTAGGCTTCGGAATGTGTAATATATTTAATCGTTTACTGTGTCGAGCGGCTGGCCGAGAGGCTAGAACGCCGGACTCTCATTCGGGAGACCCGGATTCGATCCCTCGGTAAGGTGTCGGATTTTTTTTCTGTCGGGAAAAAGAAAATCCTAACCTGCACAGTTCGCTGCGACTGCTTTAGTCAGGTGGCCTTTATTCCTCAGGCTCAAAGACCCCTCTGCCATACACCGCAAGGTACTATATTGGCAGTAAATGACAGTTTACTGTGTCTAGCATTATATTTAAACAATGGCCAAAGGTAATTTGAGGCATTCCGATGTGGGAGTTTGTAATTATTAGTTTAGCCTTATTGAAAAGCAGGCGTTTGCGGAGTGGTAGTAACTGAAGGCGTTTATGCAGGCTAGGATTGTCACATAAATGCTTGCTATAAGTAAACTCATGGTCCGTTTCTGGAGTGAGTAAAGTCGCTTGGTGCTTGAATTAGAACAACCGTCCCAGATTGTAGAGCAGTAGTCAAAGTGTGTCTGTATATGAGAAGTATAGAATAGTTTCCTTGTGTCCTCATCAAGGAAGTTTTTAATTTTGACGAGTTGGTAGACTTTTTTCGCTGTTTGTTTAATGAGCGCTTGAACGTGGGAATTAAAGGTTAGGTTTCTATCAATGATTAGGCCTAATGTTTTGTGCTCAATTACACTTTCTACTGGCATGTTATCGATGTGAAGTTGAAGTCATGTGTGTGAATTTAGAGTTTGAAGTCTTTGTCTGGTTGTTAATAACATTGATTTTGTTTTAGTGATGTTAATTTGCATACGGTTTGCATAGCTCCACCTAACTACATTATTTAATTCTTGTTGCAAAGACGACTCCAGCAAATTACAGTTTTCAGCGTTTGTATACACTGTACAGTCGTCTGCAAATAGATCGCAGGACGACGAAAGACGCAAAGGTAGATCGTTAATATGTATGGCAAATAACAGAGGGCCAAGAATAGAGCCTTGCGGTACTCCAATATTGAAGGTAGTGGTTTGAGACAGAGATTTATTGTGTGATACTACTTGCTTTCTGTTTGATAGAAAAGATGTTATTAGAGTGACTACATTAGGGCCAATTTTCATTGTCTCTAGTTTTTTAATTAAAATAGCATGGTCTATCATATCAAATGCTTTCCTGAGTGCCAATTTTCTATCATGTTTGTTAGAGCCGTATGGCAAGAATATTTTGGTCGAAATCCTGATTGGCTGTCAACAATAAGCTTGTTGCGATCTAAATACTGTAATGTTACTTTATGGACGTGTTTTTCTAGTGGTTTAGATAGTGATGATAGTAAGTAAATGGGTCTGTAATTGTTCGTGAGGCCATTGTCCTATGAACCAGATTTAATAAGAGAGTACACTTTAGCGATTTTGAGAGCTGATGGAAAGTGTCCTTTAGTGAGACACTTATTAGAGCTAGATAGACAGGGAGAATTGGTCTATTCTTGGCTTACTGTGTCTTGCATTATATTTAAACAATCGCCAAAGGTAATTTGGTTATTCCGATGTAGGATTTTGTGAATTAGTTTGGCCTTGTTGAAAAGTAGGCGTTTGCGGAGTGGTCGTAAATGAAGGCGTTTATGTAGGCTAGGGAAAAAGAGAAGTGAGAGAGATGAAATGAGAGTAGTGAGAAAGATGAAGTGAGAGAGTGAGGGAGAGGAAAAGGGGAGAGATATGAGAGAGACAGAAGGAGAAAATGTGAGGGAAAGCGTGGAGAGAGAGAGAGAGAGAGAGAGAGAGAGAGAGAGAGAGAGAGAGAGAGAGAGAGAGAGCGAGAGAGGGGGAAGAAATACGCGATAGAGATTGAGATAGAGTACGATAAAGTGAGGTAGAAAACAAGGCCACTCACTCAAACAATACACCAACAAATCAACAATCGAACAAACCATGCCAACTAACCAATTGATCCACCCACTCAACCAACTATCCAACCATTTAATCAACCACCGACCACCCGCTCATCCAACCACTCAATCAAACAACGATACACCCTCTCAACTAACCAAAGATCCAACTAACCATTCAGCACAACCAACCATTCAACCCAATCAACCAGCCATCCAACCAATCATTCAACCAACCAAACAACCAACCATTCAAAATAACCATTCAACCAACCATCCAACCCAACCATCCAACCATTCAACCATCCAACCATTCAACCAACCAACCTTCCAACCATTGAACCAACGATTCATCCAACCAACAATCCAAGCAACCATTCAACCCAAGCAACCGTTTAACTCAACCAACCATTCAACCCAACCAAACAACCATCCTACCAACCATCTAACCAACCATCCAACCAATCAAACAACCAACCATTCAAAACAACCATTCAACCCAAACATTCAACCATCCAACCAACCATTTAACCCAACCAACCATTCAACCCAACCAACCAACCAACTATACAACCAACCAAATAACCAACCATTCAACCCAACCAACCATTCAACCCGACCAACCATTCAACCCAACCAACCATTCAACCCGACCAACCATTCAACCCAACCATCCAACCAACCATACAACCAACCACCCATCCAATCAACCATTCAACCAACCATTTAACCCAACCAACCAACCATCCAACAAACCATTCAACCAACCACCCATCCAATCAACCATTTAACCCAACCAACCAACCATCCAACCAACCATTTAACCCAACCAACTATTCAATCCAACCAACCAACCATACAACCAACCAAATAACCAACCATTCAACCCAACCAACCATTCAACCCGACCAACCATTCAACCCAACCAACCATTCAACCCGACTAACCATTCAACCCGACCAACCATTCAACCCGACCAACCATTCAACCCAACCATCCAACCAACCATTCAACCAACCACCCATCCAATCAACCATTCAACCCAACCAACCATTTAACCCAACCAACCAACCATCCAACAAACCATTCAACCAACCACCCATCCAATCAACCATTTAACCCAACCAACCAACCATCCAACCAACGATTCACTCAACCAAACAACCAACCATCCAACCAACGATTCACTCAACCAAACAACCACCCATCCAATCACCCATTTAGCCCAACCAACCAACCATCCAACCAACGATTCACTCAACCAAACAACCAACCATTCAAAACAACCATACAACGACAGCTCTGAGTCTATAATCTGCCTGTTATCCTAAATATGGCCGCCAGCGGACAAACAGTAACAACTCACGTAGTTAGTATTGGCGATATTTAGAATACCTGGGATTCCTTCAAAACATGAGTTCCACGTGTTTACAGGTGTATTAAAAATGCTAGCCTGCTGGTTAGCTCATGTCTCACCTGAGCCAGGTGTTTTCGTGGCTTTCCTTCTTTTGTATATCAAAGAAAATATAGTTTACCTGCCAGGGGGAATAAACAGTGTTTATCTGCTACCCCTAGTTACTTCCCCTTGTTGGTGTCAAACGAAATGTAGATAATATGGAAAACGATATACAAGGCACTACGATGGGAAACATAAGTAGATGAAAAGATGAAAGATAATGACGAGACCGCCGACAGCACAAACATCGTCGAGGCTGAGAGATTGAACACTGATTGTTATTTGTCCATCAATAATGATGATGACCATTCATTTCATCCAGTGGGGTTGAAAGTATGGAGCCGTGAGTTCTAAGATGGCTGATAAGGCCTATTTTGCCTCGAAATGTTCTTTGACAATGTGGGCAAGAACGCTTGACGTTTCTGGAGGAGGTTCTCCTGCAGTGGTGATTCTGTCCAGCCTCTTCTTCACAGTTCTTGCAGTCCTGGTCGCTTCACAAGTGACTGCACCCTTGCGTAATTATATATGCCACGAATTTCGGTCTCTGGCTGCAGTTTCCCAGGTGTCATGATGAATTCCAAAAGCTCAGTGAGGTTTTCAAAGTGTCCTTAAAGCGTTTTCTCTGGCCGCCGTGGGAGTGTTTACCACAACGCAGCTCGCCGTAAATTAATGATATATGAAGTTGGATGAAGAATGACTTGCGCGATGAATTGGATTAAAGTGAGGAAGAGTTGCGCAATTCGTCGACCTCACTATCTCGCCTGAGTCTATCTATGTCCAGTGGCAAGACAAGTCAAGACGACTGGAGACGAATACAGGTGCAGTGGATGACCAGGGCGCTCTACGTGCCTTGCCGTGCTCATTACGTTCCACAACGCTTTGCAGGTAAACGCCGTCTTGCCCGTTGAATCAACAATGATTTCTTCCGCGCAGTCTGCCGAGTCCTGTCTTCACATGCTGGGTAGGCATACCCTAGTTCACCGATTGGTTTGACACCAAATCGGCTACCCACGCCTGATTTAGCCAGCCTGTCACAGCTGTTGCCCGGAGGGTGGCCGCTGTCGCATGCTGACAGCTACTAGGAGCCACTGAAGTGAGCTGGGTGTCAGGCTTGGACCAGTGGGGAATGTGCCCTGAAATGAGCGTGACAGTCATTCTTACCAAAGGTACTAGTACCAATGGCTGACATCCCGTACCTCCCCCCACCCCCACCCCGAGATTAAACAAACTAGCTGTTAGACTATCTCTTGTTATCATGACTGGATTACCAGAACTCACTAAGTAAGATCTACAAACTTTACATAAAGAGCATTACAAGTCACAAAATAGATGTTGCAGTCAAAGCGTTGGTCAGCACATAAACAACATATACACACTGATATAACTAACTACATGAACAGCTCTGCATAGAAATATGTTTATAAAAGTTGCTCATCTGTCTCCTTGTTGTGGACACCTGTGTGATTGAAATGTTTCGTGTAGATTGGCTTGCCTCGCTTCAGAAGTTACAAATTGTGAGAAATGTGTAATGTGCTCTGGCCATGTGGGAGTGCGGGGGAAATGAACAGGCTGATAGGCTGGCAGAGAATGCACCTCTTGGCGGTAGATTATCTATGAACAAAGCAGAGGTGGTCGAGGGCCTGTGGGAGCAGATGGAGAAAGCGGGGGGGGGGGGGGGTAGATTGAGCAACCATATGTGGAAAGAATAATATTGCGAGGGATTGGCAGGGTTTCTGGACGAATCTCAAAACTGAGATGGAATACCAGGAGAACTTTTAATCAGATGGCAGTTGGAACCATTAGCAGTATGACTCTTCGTTGGCTATTAAACGAGGGGACGGAGCGAGTGTGGAAAATGTCCTGAGTGCAATGATGTTGTTTCTCAGCTCATCTCAGCTCATTCGTGTTAGAAAAATACATATTCATGCACGTATTATGCTATTGCTGGTGTTGTTGTTATTAATTAGTAGTAGGCAGAGGAATGAGGAAACACATATTAATACAAATTAATTGATATGTTTTAATGCTTTCAGTGTTTGCCCAGATGTCAAGACAGCCAGTGAGTGTGTGATCTGTCTGACTGCACGTCTAAATGATATGTTCTGTGCGTGTGATAACAAGGTGCAGGTGTCCCGCTTCGTGTACTTCACAAACGTTCATAGCTTGTGCTTTCCTGGGCGTGGCCACAGCTAGAGCCTGAAGAGTTACCTGCCCTGTGCCACACTGACTGACCGGAGACTACGGGTAGATTATTACAGACAGCAGTCTGTCTACGGGTAGATTATCACAGACAGGAGTCTAACTACAACTTGATTATCACAGACAGGAATCTGTCTACAGCTTGATTGTCACAGACAGAAGTCTGTCTACAGTTAGCTTAACACAGACAGGAGTCTGTCTACAGTTAGATTATCACTGACAGGAGTCTGTCTACGGGTAGATTATCACAGACAAGAGTCTGTCTACAGCCTGATTATCACAGACAGGAATCTGTCTACAGCTTGATTATCACAGACAGAAATCTGTCTACAGCTTGATTATCACACACCGGTCTCTGTCTACAACTTGATTATTACAGACAGGAGTATTATCTACAACTAAGTTATCACAGACAGGATTAAGTCTACAACTACATTGTCACGGATTGGAACCTTGCCATACAGCCTTATCTTTTCTGACAGAATCTGTCTAAACCCTGATTACCACTGATAGAAATCTCGCTGCTTTCGATAAGAATCTGTCTGCAACTCTACCACTGCAAGCACAATTCTGTCTGGCACATCGGAAGCCCAGAAATAAGCTTCCTGTAGTTTGATTGCCTCTGACAGGAATCCGTCCATCGTATTATTACTTAGCGACACACGGGAATCTTGTCTACATCCTGAATGGCTAACTGAGAGAGTTCCTACTTGGCTGGCTGAGAGAGTTTCTACATGGTTGGCTGAGAGAGTTCCTACTTGACTAACTGAGAGAGTTCCTACTTGACTAACTGAGAATTCCTACTTGACTAACTTAGATAGTTCCTAGTTGACTGGCTGAGAGAGCTTCTACTTGACATACTGAGAGAGTTCCTACTTGGCTGGCTCGTGAAAGAAAGATTATCCTCTCAGATAAGTTTTAGTAGTCTACGGATTATTTACCTTCGGATAAGGATTATTTATCTCTGGTGTTTGGAATCAACCCAGCCAGGACATCGATGACGTCACCCAAGTCCAACCCACAGCGCGGACCGGATTTTAGGATTCCGGAGGAGGAACGGCAGAAATACGGGGTGAGTGATCATCTGTGACAGTTTTCTTCTTCTTTGTCTGCCTGTTTGTCTGTCTGTCTGTCTGTGATCACTCTTTTAACTTCCTTCCTTCATCATTATGCCATATTTTCATATCATTATGCCATTTTTTTTTCTGTATCCTCATCTTTCATATTAGCATTTTTACTGCCAATTGAATTTAACATGCACTGCTTATTTCATCATGTTTATGTCAATTCCAGGAATTATCTTACTGGATTTGACCACTATTTTATTTTTACGTTACACAATGTATACCATATTTTCATCACCAATTTCCATATTTTCCATGTTTTCCCATTGTTTCCCAATTTTGAATGTTCTTGTGAGGATGCTCACGATAGTCGACAGTGTGTATGTGTGAAAAGTGTGGGGGTTTATTCATATTAGTTTTAGTGATTATGTGAAGCAGCATGTATGTGTGTGGATGGATGGGTGTGTCTATGTGTGTGTGTTTATATGTGTGGATGTATGTGTGTGTGCATGTCTGTATGTGTGTATGAGTGTATATGTGTATGAGTGTATATGTGTGTGTACATGTGTGTATCTGTGTGTGCCTCTGTGTATGTCTGTACGTGTGTTAAGGTGTGCGTTCATGTGTTTTTATATGTGTTTATATGTATGTGCGTGTGTATATGTGTGTATGTATGTGTGTATGTATGTATGTGTGCTCGTATATGTATTTGTATATGTTTGTGTGTGTAAGTGTGCATGCATGCAGTGTATGCGAGGGAGTGTATACTTGTGTTTTATGTGAGTACTTGTGCGTAAGTATGTGGATGTGTGTAGGTGTGTTTATGTGCGTGGGTATATGTGTGTATTTGCGTGTGTATGTTGTGTGTGGGCGTGTGTGTGTATGTATGTGTGTGTCAGAGAGAAGAGAGAGAGAGAGAGAGAGAGAGAGAGAGAGAGAGAGAGAGAGAGAGAGAGAGAGAGAGAGAGAGAGAGAGAGGAGAGAGAGTTGAGCGCATGCATGTCATGTAACATACTATTCCATATTTTTTATTCATTCTCATCTTTCATATTACGAAGTATCATTTTGTATGCCACTTGATTGTCCTGTAACATGTCATTCCATATTCTTTTATCTGTATTCTCATCTTTCATATTTCATATTATTTTGTATGCCACTTGATTTTATCATGTGTAATAATATAACATTACTGTGATGTGAGTGAGAGAGTTAGTTAGTGAGAGTCCGTTCCCTCCTTCATCCCTACTCTCCCTCCTATTTATCAACCTCCTTGTCCTAATTCTTTTTCTACTTCCTCCTTTAAGCCCTTGCTATCGTTATGTTGTTCTTCTTGTTCTTGTTGTCTTTGCTCCTAATGTTTGTTTTTATTCTTGTTCTTCTTATTGTTCTGGTTGTTCTTCTTGTCCTGGTTGTTCTTGTTGTTCTTCTTCTTCCTCATCACCTTAACTTCCTTTCCTTCTTATATCCATCCATTCTTCCTCCCTTCTGTCTGTCTGTCTGTCTGTCTGTCTGTCTGTCTGTCTGTCTGTCTGTCTGTCTGTCTGTCCGTCCGTCCGTCTGTCTGTCTGTCTGTCTGTCTGTCTGTCTGTCTGTCTGTCTGTCTGTCTGTCTGTCTGTCTGTCTGTCTGTCTGTCTGTCTGTCTGTCTGTCTGTCTGTCTTTTTCTCCTTCTTAACAGTCATCGGAACATCTCCTAACGATATTGAAGGTGCAGACAGTTATCATCCGTTCCATTATTAACGACACTAATTATCAGTTATCATCCCCTTCTTTATTAACGACACTAATTACTCTCATTAAATGTGGTTTTCTCCTCATCCACATTTTTCTTTCCCAACTCTGTCGTCTCCACATCCGCCCAAGGATTCATTAAATCACTGCCAGTTTTCGAAAGCTCGGTTCTGTGGCTTGTGCCAGGACAAACGGTGAACTGAATGTCTCTTTATAACATGTACGTCTATCCGTCCGTCCCCCCGTCCGTCCATCTATCCGTCCGTCCATCCGTATATCCATCCATCCATACATCTATCCGTATTTTTTCTTATAATCAAGTCCTTCCTTCCTTCCTTCCTTCCTTCCTTCCT
This sequence comes from Cepaea nemoralis, assembly GCA_014155875.1. Lineage (NCBI taxonomy): Eukaryota > Metazoa > Mollusca > Gastropoda > Stylommatophora > Helicidae > Cepaea > Cepaea nemoralis. The sequence goes on from JACEFZ010025249.1 coordinate 327,103, forward strand.
TCCTCCTTCCTTCCTTCCTTCCTTTCCTCCCTCCCTCCCTCCCTATCTTCCTTCCTTCCTTCCTGCTTTCCTGTGTGTCTGCCTGTCATTCTGCATTCCATCATTCCTTCCTTCTCCCCTTTATACTTCCTTTCATTCCTTCTCTTCTTTCCTTCTCTCCCTCCCCCTCTATCTTCCTCCTTCCCTCCCTCTATACCTCATTCTTTTCTTCTGTTCCTCCTTTCCAACCTTCGTCCCTTCCTTCCTCCTTCCCCGTTCTCTCCCTTCCTTCCTCCTTCCTCTAGTTCCGCCCGTCCGTGTTTTAAAGTTCAATTCTATTGTTTCTGCCTCAACATTTCTGTGAACTCAAAATCCCCTTACAGTGTACATTTCCTGCAGGTATAGGCGACGACGAAGGTTGAAAGTCAACGCTTGCTCTGTCTCCCCTGTCTTTATTTGTTTGAAAATTGCATCTGCGATAGTTTACAAATCCTACATGGGTCTACAAGGTGTGGACTGCGCCTGGCCCATGAAACCAGAAGAGTTAGGATCGGCTAGCCTCTCCCAAGAGGGGTGAAAAGTGAACATTGAACTGCTAATGACCCGTAGACTACACCAGTAAACTCTACCTCCCCGCGGTGTAGACCAGCAGTAGTAGTAGTATTTGTAGCAGCAGCAGTGGTAGGAGTAGTAGTAGTAGCAGCAGTAGTAGCAGTAGTAGCAGCAGCAGTAATAGTAGCAGTAGTAGCACTATTAGTAGTAGTAGTAGTAGTAGTAGCAGTAGTAGTAGTAGTAGTAGTAGTAGTAGTAGTAGTAGTAGTAGTAGTAGTAGTAGCAACAGCAGCAGTAGCTGTAGTAGTAGCAGCGGCAGTAATAGCAGTAGTAGTAGTAGCAATAGTAGTAGTAGCAGCAGCAGTAGTAGTAGAAGCAATAGTAGTAGCAGCAATAGTAGTAGTAGTAGTAGTAGTAGTAGTAGTAGTAGTAGTAGTAGTAGTATTAGTAGTAGTAGTAGCAGTAGTAGCAGTAATAGCAGTAGCAGCACTAGTAGCAGTAGTTGTAGTAACATCAGTAGCAGCAACAGCATTGTGAAACCGTTTAGCAATAGTGTTTTCGTAGTATGATTGCGTAAGTCTATGAAATAATGTGAATCGTTTCATAAGAAGAGAAACATATATATATAACAATTGCTGCTGTCTGATTGTGTTAACCAATTCGAACTGCATAACATTCACGAAACTTGAAGCAATGACAGGACGACGGTTGTTTAACAAAGCAACGTTTCTCTTCTTATGAAACGATTCACACCACATTACTTTATAGATATAAAGACACACCTTTATGTTGCACGAACTTCACAGAGGGTGAATACAAAACTTGGAACGGCAATACATACACCTATAAATATATATATATATCCACTGACCTACATTCTTTGCTAGTTAACACTCACGAGTGAGTCGAGTCGCCTCAACCCTGTTAAATTGTCATTTAATTGTGCAGCCTTTTCTCCCAGTTCGCCCACTAATTTCACAAGGGAATTTAGCCTACAGACACGTCCAGCGAAGCCCAGGCTGAAAGGAAGAATTCCTCTCCTGATAAAGATACGGCGTTTTCGATATTTTCAGAAACGTCGAAAAACATAGTTCTGTGTTTGTCAATTTGTTGTTAGCAGTTTAACATTTCAGGTTGTCGTTTTTCTTGGTCGGTGGGAGGGTTTTGGTGACATCAAGAATTGCTATTATTGTTGAACTCGGGAAAGTGTGGCAAAAAAAAAAAAAAATATGCAACTAATCTAGACCAGGAGAGAAAGGGTGTTTAACAAAAAGGGGGTGGGGTGTGAAAAATAGATTGGGGTGGGGGGAACAAAAGTAGAGAGGAAAGACAGCCAGACAGGCGTGCGGGCGAGCTGGTGGACGAGTGATGGACGAGCAGTTAGTCGAGCGAAGGGAAGTTGGGTGGACGAGCAGAGTGGTCGAGCAGGCGGGTGAGTGGACGAGCGGGCGAGTGGAGGAACGGGCGGGCAGATGAGCGGGCGGATTAACGGGCGAGTGGATGAGTGGGCTTACGAGCGGGAGGGTGGACGGGTGGGCGGATAAGCGGGAGAGCGTTGGATGAGCGGGTGGGTGGACGGGTGGGTGAACGCGTTGGCGGGTGGACGAGTGGAGTGACGAGCAGGCGGGTGGAAGAGTGGGCGGACAAGTTGGCTGAGAGCAATGGACAAGCCGACGAACAAGTGGAGGGATGTGCAGGTGGACTAGGAGATTGACGAGCGGACCAGTGCGCAGAGGAACAAAGATGAAAATGTCCATTGGATTATAGGCAGAAGCCGTATCTCTGTAGCCTCCACTTTATTTCTACTTATTTACAAGTGTCCACGACTCGTAGGCATGCAGTAGTGGAGGCAGCATATCTTCTTGTTTTAGTCAATGCCGTGTGGAGTTAGTGATCATGTCTGTCCACAGCCTTCTGACTCGTGTACTGCCAATTTTTGTTTTAGTCCATATCGTGTGGCGTTGGTGATCATGTCTGTCCACAACCTTCTGTCTCGTGTACTGCCAATATTCTTATAGCCCATATCGCGTGGTGTTGGTGATCATGTCTGTCGACAGCCTTCTGTCTCGTGTACTGTCAATCTTCTTATAGTCCATGCCGTGTGACGTTTTGGTGATCATGTCTGTCCATTCTGTTGACTCGCGTACTGACAATGTTCTTATAGTCCATATCGTGTGGTGGTGGTGGTGGTGATCATGTCTGTGCACACCCTTGTCTCTTGTGGTGCCGACCATTTCAGATACCGATGTTCCTCCATGCCATGATATCAAATTGTCCAGAATTTTATCTTTTTGTTTTCACCTGCCTTTCTCCAATGATATGCCCAAAGAATGCGGACTGTCCTGTTCTGATGTGAGAAACCAATTCTCTGTCTGAGACGTTCTGTCCAGATTTCTTCATTGCTGATTCTATCCGTCCGCGGTGTTCTCATCATTCGTCTATAACACCACACTTCCACATAACATCTCACTTGTTTGCTAACTGTCATGATTCGCTTCCGTACAACAGAACTGGCGCAATACAGCCCTTCAGAACTCCTTTCCTCACCTAGATTATTTATACAAATAAATTGCAGAGAATATTCTTCAGCTTGTGAAATGTTGCGTTTGTTTGAGTTATTCTACATTTAACTTCTTTAATACACCATCCATCAGCCTTCGTGGCGAAAGGGTTACGGACGAAGTGATAGTCCTAACACTTTACATACTCACAGCAGTTTTTTCAGATCTTCTAGAATAGTCGCAGTATTGACAAAGATAAATTGTGGAGAATTTTCTTCATGTTGTGAAATGCTCCCTTTGCACTGGCTATTCTACATACAACTTCCTTAATACATCTTCCATCTGCTGTTATTTAAGTACCCACATACTTAAATACATTAATTTGTTTAGATTGCTTCCATTCACTTTGACACTTCACATATTCACAGCAGTTTCTTTGGTTGTCACATCTGCTAGGTAGTCGCAGTATCAGACCGGCCTGGCAAGCATGTTAGCTTTCCCACCAGCTGATCGTGTATTCATATCTTCAGGGAGTTGGGGAGTTTGTTCCACTGACTTAATTTCCCAGGTACATCCAGTATGAAACTGGAACCAGAAAAGTTTTTGGGAAGTAAAAGAATCCTGTGTGATAACTGACCACATCACACATCGAGAGTAGATCGGTCTACAGTTTGCGGCTATCACCATATACCCATCCATTGCAGTCAACCTTCATTGTGGAGACGGCACCTGATTGATTGACCATACACCTAGCAGCCACACGTAATAAATTACTATTGTGTATCTCACATCAGCCTTCCTCGTCTCGGCGTGCTTGGTCGGGGCTGTGGAGAATAAGGTTACGAACGCGATTCGCATTTCTACATACCGTGTTCGCAACCTAGCTGTCCACGTCTTGCGCTAGTTTTTATACAATGGAAAGAGTGTCGGTCGTTCAGAAAGCAACGGCAAAACTACTGAACGTAAACTTGCCAGGAAATCACAACAGCCAAAACATGCAACCAACTTTAAAGTCTCCTTGGGGAGCCGTTGTATCGCAGGGGCTAGCATGTTTGCCTTGCTGCTAGGTCGTCATCTGTTCGATTCTTCTTAGAAGAGGGGTGTTCTTATTTTCTTCTTTTTCTGCCGCGTTCATCCGGAGTTTTTTTTCTTTTTTCTTTTTCAGATATGATTTCGGATACAATAGAACTGCAATACTTGCGCCTTTCGGCCGACACATCCGAGACTTCTGCGGTAAGAAGAGGGGTTTTTATTCACCCCCCCCCCCCCCCCCCCCCGCTCCCACTGACTTCGGTTCTCATGTAGGCCTGGAGTTAAATGAGTGTCATAAAATGCCATTGGACGTAAAAGCACACGTTGTGTGTGTGTGTGTGTGAGTTAGTGAGTGTGTGTGTGTGTGCGTGCGTGTGCGTGTGTGTGCGTGCGCGCGCGTTCTCTGGCTTTGAAGGCAACGTAATCCACCCACGTGATACTAGTTCTTGTGCACTAGAGTGATTTTTGCGTGTGGAATAGCTGTCCCTGTCACAAGTGTCCCTCGCCATCAGGCAAACCCACTCCGACTTCTGAAGTACTAGTAATTTACAGTATGTGAAGTAAAACAGAGAAAATGTGCAGACAAGCAGAAAAATGTTTAATAGAAGAGGAAGTGTGGTTTATGAGAACAATGCAAGAATATCATGGACAGACTGAAACAGAATGTGAAAGTTTGTCATAAAACATATACCTAATTTACGTCCCCAAGTCAAGAAGGAGAAGTCAACAGTTAGCCCAACTGACAGGTGTCAGACTTGAACCCGCTATCAGCATGCCGGAAGTGTAAGAGCGTGCGCTCTTATCCATTCGGTCATGCTGACCTCGTTTGAGTGAACTGAACGTGGGTATCATGCCCCAATGAGAGGATGGATAGAGAACGAAAGAAGAACACCATAAACCCAACAGCCTCATGCAGTAAAAAGAGATCCTTTAGTTCACTGTTGTAACATCTGCCTTGATTCCCACACTCTCATCCAGAAAACTCGCCAGATAGCCTCGTCCACTATCCCATTTCTTGCCCGAGAATCGCCCAGCTGATTAAAATTCTTTAATGTCAAATCGTCCCCTTTGACAAGAGAACTCGGAAATGCGAAAATGTCATTTTTGTAAATAAAACGCAGTGACAAGTGGGTTTCGATCCTGCAAATAGGGTGATTCCAGAATGCGGGGAGCTGGTAATAGAGCAAAAAACTGCCTCCCAATGGGGCCATGAAACTTGTTGAGTTCTCTTCTGGCCATATCGAACTGTGTTCCAGCCGACTTCTTGGCGCTTTTTTTTTTTGTCTTTAGCATTGCGTCCTTCAGAGCGCTTCTACATAATTGATGAAATGCTGTTGACATCAAGCCATGAGTGCTGGGTTATCGGGATGGGACAGCGGGGCACTACTGCTGGTCAGTGACCCACTTCAGGGTGATATCTCGCAGTTGCATCGTAAGAGTATGATCTGGCGGTTCGTGTGTTCGTCTTTCTATTCCGTGTCTTCATGTAAGTGTGTATGTGGGGGGATGCGAGGGAGATGTGTGTATGTGGGGGGATGCGAGGGAGATGTGTGTATGTGGGAGGATGCGAGGGAGATATGTGTGGAGGAATGCGAGGGGAGGGTGTACGCGATAGCGTGAGTGTGTGCGTGTGATTGTGTATGTGTCTTGCTTGGCTACATGCTTGTCTCATAACATGGTAATATGCATTGTGTATGTTCACAGCTTTCATTTGACAATGCCATGTTCTATGTGAATGTAACATACACAACAGATAATTGATTTCTGAAAGGCGAGTAGGTGATAAGGGCCGAATGGAAGAACGGGAACCGAGAACAGTTAGGTATGTGTAACCCCTACGAAAAGGTGAGACATACTAAACAAAATCTGCACACCTTACAACGAACTCCGCAATGGTGAAAATAAATCACGGGGGGGGGGGGGGGGGGGGAATCACACACAAAATATAATAATAAAATAAAAATAAGTTTACTGCGACACAACAAACGTTTCGATTATACAAATTTTCACCAGGAACGGAACAACATAAACAGCTCTAAAGAAAAAGCTTGAAACTATAAAATTTAATATTAAAACTAAAATTTAATATTAACACACAACTCCTTCGTTGTTGGGAAGGCGGCACCAAAAATTAAAAAAAATTAAAAATGCAAGAACGGGCCTGCGTGCACAATTTGTGACCCTTTGAAAATAAAGTTCGTTCGTCCATTGTCTTGATGTCGCGATTGACACCCAAATCGCGTCGTCAGTGAAGCACGGCCGCCTTTTACCAAGAACCTGGCATTAATTTGTGGGTATTCCCAGCAGAGCAGTACCATCCTCGCCGCATGATGTCACCTGTAAGAGCAGATAGATAACACACGCGCCGAAGTTAACTCACCCGGTAAGAAAACAGTGCCAAGCAGGGAAAAGGCCTGGAAACCAAGGCATGCCGCGGCTAACCCTGACATATTTTTAAAGCTGTGTTTTCAGACTGTACCCCCGCGTGTTTCTTTGATCTAGGGAGACGGTGAGTTAGTAAACAGATGTGAATTCTGTGGGGTGTCGGATGTTCGATCGGGTGTAGCCAGTCGTGTCGGGAGGAGTTCTGGGGGGCTGTTGTGATTTGTTTACCAGTTTTTTTTTCCCCACAGGACACAGTGAACTTAAGAAATCAAGCTTGAAATGTTCATCTTGCAATCGTGGGATATTCTTAGACAAACTAAACAGTTGTGGAGTAAACATATTTCTGTGTGTGTAGGAAATAGCGGGGTTATGCAGTTGCGAAGAAATAAAGATAATGTTTGCAATGTTTCGATTGAGTTTCTATGGGTTTTATCAGACTCTCTCTCTCCCATTGTCACTGTCTCCCTAGCTGTCCCTGCCTCCCTAGCTGTCCTTCTGCCTCTCAAGCTATCCTTCTGTCACCAGAGCTCTCCCTCTGTCTCCCTAGCTCTCCCTCTGTCTCCCTAGCTATCCCTTTATCACTCTAGCGCTCTCTGTCTCCCTAGATCTCCTTCTGTCTCCTTAGTACTCCCTCTGCCTCCCTAGCTATCCCTTTATCTCTCTAGCGCTCACTGTCTCCCTAGATCTCCCTTTGCCTCTGTCGGATATGGGTTTGATTGATGGCTCAACCCCACAGAGATAAATGATGAAAAATCATTTTTCCCAATGTGATCCTGCCCGTTTAATTAATTTAGTTGTACTGACTCAATTGTTGAGACCAGAAATAGAGTTTTAGAGAACCAAGGAATACCTTTAGGAAATACTGAAAAAGTTGTACTCCCTTTTATACCCAATTTATTCCCTAAGTGGTTCCTTGCCTCTCCTCTACCAACTAATTAATTCTATCTAGGGTAATTTAAAACAATTTGACTATGACAAGTAAAATACAATCAATACATGACATGACCTTAGTTTTATTAATTTCATAAACATAAATATGGATTTTGTAAATTGCATTCAAAATTACAATTTCCTGTCATAGAAATAAGGACATATACATATACATTAAATATTACAGACTTGATGTGCCCATGATAAGGTAGATATTAACAGTTTCGATTTTTTCGCAGTGGCCTGTAAAGCTAATCTTTTACTGGTCTGGATGATCTGAAAAAAGAACTGTCTCCAATCAGGATTCTCCACTTCCAGCTTTGGGAATCACTCTGGCTATCATCAATTGTAGTATTATTGTTCCTGGGCGTAGTAGAACATAAGTTGGCTCTTGTTTTCCTTTGTCTTGGCCGGTACTTATTTAAATAAAGATTACCTCTCCTATGAGACAAATGGAATGGTTGCAGGTAGATAAGGTTCGACGCTACTCTATCAAGGGCATCACTCAACCATGTGCTCACTCAACAGGTGCTGCATTCAAACTTCACCAAGTCAGGTCTGGATTGACATGAATAAGACCACTACCTGAAATTCCATCAATCACATAATTCTAATAATATCAGAAATATGACATTAGAATTTACATGTAAAAGCCTAAGAACATAACCAGTGAAAACAATAAAATGAATCCTGTTCTTAGAGACAATAAACAGGGAAGAAAGATAGTCTTGGTGTTCCCAATTGGTTATCACCAACACAGTTGTTTGCTCTCAATCCAATCTTCCACTATCAAGTGTTCAAGGTTTAACTAGCAGATGTGCAGTTTCGTCATCACCTATGCCTGTCCTCAGGTTTATAGAAGTAATACCTTGAGTGATTGGGAATTTAACAATTATGTTGACCATTCTCTTCTGTATCTAGTTTTGTTCTCTACTTCATCTTTTCCTATTCAAGAAAAAGGGTCTTATACATTAAGAGCTTTTAAAAGTCAGGTCCCATTTCCATGAGTATTTGCTTATAAACAAGATAAGTACATTCTGGTATTATTCTTGTATAGCCTTCAGGTGTATTCTTCTTCATTAAATGCTTCAAGTGAGAAGATTTCTTCCATTCTCATGGATGTAACATTGATTATTATCATCAACATCATCATGGTTTTTATAATAATTGTAATTAAAATCCTTATCATTATTTTCATAATTATTACATGGTTATTACAATCATCATCATTATTATCATGTTTATGACATTAGAAATCATTACATTATTCTAACATTATCATCATAATCATGGTTATATCATTTTCATTAAATTACAGTCATCCTCATCATCTTTGAAATTCATTATTATCATTACAATAGACCATATGTGTTAACATGAACTACAAAGTGGGATTTTGCTTAAATTACAAACACAGATGCTGGGGCTATGCGTAATGTATGATATGGTTTGTGTCGTGCTTTGCGCACAAGACTAGATGATAGGGATATGAATGATACTTTATACAAAGTGGTGTTATGCGCCGGAGTGTACTAAATTATTTTTTTAGTTTATGGGGTACACCGAAGCATTTCTCTAGTGATAGGCATGGCATTCCACATCAAAGTTGCTGGCTATCATGAGATTGACTGTTGGCTTATACTCCCTCTCTCTCACTCAGCATGTAACTTCACTCACTCACCTCTGACATCATTCATATGTATGGATGATAATTTCACTCAGTCCACAGACACATTCATATGGGTATGGGTGATCATATAGGAATCATTCATCACACATCCTTCATACTGTCATGTAAAGTGGGTACTTATGTGATTTCCAAATGACAACATAACATGTTTACACCATATGGCATCACAATGAGGTCTCACCCATTCATCAGACACAATCATATCTGTATGGATGACAATCATGCATATGTAGGTGCTTTACACAGAATACATTCACAGATTCACCAAGAATGACATTACAAGGGAATCTCATCCTTCAACCTAACTTGTAGTCATGCATGCTGGTGGGTTTTATGAAATGATACATTCACATCTGTTTAACAATGATGAACTCACACATGAATCCTCACAGACATGTTATCAACAATGTCATAGTGATCATTGTGATCATTAGACACACTTAGGCAATTCATCCAGGATTTAGCAACATGGAGTCCAGGAGTTATCACATGTTCTCATGAAATACATACAATTTAGGTGATATATCCAATTCATATTCAGGCATTATGAATTAAAATACTTCTTGCATGGCGGTTGGTTACGAACTATTATGATGTGGCACAAACATTAATTCCATATGTTTACAACATTGAAAATACATTTGACTCACTGCATGGGCGCCTTAACTCAACACACAAAATTATGATACCTGTAGAATCTGGTTCTCATAGATTCATGAATTATAAGAAAACTATTTGGTTGTCCATGTGCTCATGTAAAAAAATAAATTTACTGACTAATGTGCTCAATCTACTTGACTATACACATTCCACTAAATTCTCTATTAGTGCTGGCACATGTAAACTAGTTTTTTTTTTTAATCTTACCAGTGGGCCATAAACATTATGTCCTTACCACTGTACTAAGAATTCTGAAGTTCCTTAAGTCACTCTAATTCATTGTAGATTCAGTTTCATGCTTAAGAAATAAAATGTATAACATGTGTCTAATGTTTTATACATTAACTAAGTTGCTTAGCTGGGAGAAAATAAACACTGTAGTTTTTCTCTTAATGTACAGTTTATCTTGTGACTATGATAACTGAGTATAATATTATTTAGTTTGTACTAAATTAAATTCTTTAAGAACTCATCATTCCAATCATTGTGGATTGAGTTGCTTAAGAACTAATTGTACAACTTGGATTACTGCTTATACATTAATTCAGGTGTTTACTTTTGGGAGAAAATAACATTCAATATGGGTATTCTTAATTAATAGTTTATCTATAAACTATAACAATTAAATTAACTTCTTAGTTCACCACACGTGTTCACCGAGTCTACTTACCCTCTCTTCTGGGAAAATAGGCTCACAACTAACTAAGATTTAACTGAATTAAATGTGGTGTTTACCTTATTTATCAGAATGACCTCAACATGTCGAAATTTCTCACAGCGATTTCGTAGGCTGAGGATTTTCTTTTCTCATGAATTTTGAAACTCTCTCACTCCTTCCGCTGCTTCAGTTCTTATGTCTCATGCTGACTGATGTACAAACAGGCCATGTCGCTCTGCACGCTGCTATTTATACGGTCCTTTCCGGGTTAATGTTTTTCATTCCCAACGGGTATATTAAATCTTGGATCGTACCATTATGGACAAATAATTCGGTTGCGGTGAACGCCGATTTTTGTCGTCCTGGAAATATTTAATCGTGATGTTACGTTTGTGAAAATCTAATATATCACTGTCTCCTTAGTACTCCTTTTGCCTCCTTAGTTATACCTTTATCTCTCTAGCGCTCTCTGTCTCCCTAGATCTCCCTCTGCCTCCCTAGCTATCCCTTTATCTCTCTAGCGCTCTTTATCTCCCTAGATCTCCCTCTGCCTCCCTAGCTATCCCTTTATCTCTCTAGCGCTCTCTGTCTCCCTAGATCTCCTTCTGTCTACTTAGTACTCCCTCTGCCTCCCTAGCTATCCCTATATCTCTCTAGCGCTCTCTGTCTCCCTAGATCTCCCTCTGCCTCCCCAGATATCCCTTTATCTCTCTAGCGCTCTCTGTCTCCCTAGATCTCCTTCGGTCTCCTTAGTACTCCCTCTGCCTCCCTAGCTATCCCTTTATCTCTCTAGCGCTCTCTGTCTCCCTAGATCTCCCTCTGCCTCCCTAGCTATCACTTTATCTCTCTAGCGCGCTCTGTCTTCATAGATCTCCCTCTGCCTCCCTAGCTACCCCTTTATCTCTCTAGCCTTCTCTGTCTCCCTAGATCTCCTTCTGTCTCCTTAGTACTCCCTCTGCCTCCCTAGCTATCCCTTTATCTCTCTAGCGCTCTCTGTTTCCCTAGATCTCCCTCTGCCTCCCTAGCTATCCCTTTATCTCTCTAGCGCTCTCTATCTCCCTAGATCTCCTTCTGTCTCCTTAGTACTCCCTCTGCCTCCCTAGCTATCCCTTTATCTCTCTAGCGCTCTGTCTTCCTAGATCTCCCTTTGTCTCCTTAGTACTCCTTTTGCCTCCTTAGTTATACCTTTATCTCTCTAGCGCTCTCTGTCTCCCTAGATCTCCCTCTGCCTCCCTAGCTATCCCTTTATCTCTCTAGCGCTCTTTATCTCCCTAGATCTCCCTCTGCCTCCCTAGCTATCCCTTTATCTCTCTAGCGCTCTCTGTCTCCCTAGATCTCCTTCGGTCTCCTTAGTACTCCCTCTGCCTCCCTAGCTATCCCTTTATCTCTCTAGCGCTCTCTGTCTCCCTAGATCTCCCTCTGCCTCCCTAGCTATCACTTTATCTCTCTAGCGCGCTCTGTCTTCATAGATCTCCCTCTGGCTCCCTAGCTACCCCTTTATCTCTCTAGCCTTCTCTGTCTCCCTAGATCTCCTTCTGTCTCCTTAGTACTCCCTCTGCCTCCCTAGCTATCCCTTTATCTCTCTAGCGCTCTCTGTTTCCCTAGATCTCCCTCTGCCTCCCTAGCTATCCCTTTATCTCTCTAGCGCTCTCTATCTCCCTAGATCTCCTTCTGTCTCCTTAGTACTCCCTCTGCCTCCCTAGCTATCCCTTTATCTCTCTAGCGCTCTGTCTTCCTAGATCTCCGTTTGTCTCCTTAGTACTCCTTTTGCCTCCTTAGTTATACCTTTATCTCTCTAGCGCTCTCTGTCTCCCTAGATCTCCCTCTGCCTCCCTAGCTATCCCTTTATCTCTCTAGCGCTCTTTATCTCCCTAGATCTCCCTCTGCCTCCCTAGCTATCCCTTTATCTCTCTAGCGCTCTCTGTCTCCCTAGATCTCCTTCTGTCTACTTAGTACTCCCTCTGCCTCCCTAGCTATCTCTTTATCTCCCTAGCGCTCTCTGTCTCCCTAGATCTCCCTCTGCCTCCATAGCTATCCCTCTGTCTCCCTAGCTATCCCTTTATCTCTATAGTGCTGTCTGTCTCCTTAGATCTCCCTCTGCTTCCCTAGCTATCACTTTATCTCTCTAGCGCGCTCTGTCTCCATAGATCTCCGTCTGCCTCCCTAGCTACCCCTTTATCTCTCTAGCCTTCTCTGTCTCCCTAGATCTCCTTCTGTCTCCTTAGTACTCACTCTGCCTCCCTAGCTATCCCTTTATCTCTCTAGCGCTCTCTGTTTCCCTAGATCTCCCTCTGCCTCCCTAGCTATCCCTTTATCTCTCTAGCGCTCTATGTCTCCCTAGATCTCCCTCTGCCTCCCTAGCTATCACTTTATCTCTCTAGCGCTGTCTGTCTCCCTAGATCTCTCTCTGCCTCCCTAGCTATCCCTCTGCCTCCCTAGCTATCCCTTTATCTCTCTAGCGCTCTCTGTCTCCCTAGATCTCCCTCTGCCTCCCTAGCTATCCCTTTATCTCTCTAGCGCTCTCTGTCTCCCTAGATCTCCCTCTGCCTCCCTAGCTATCCCTTTATCTCTCTAGCGCTGTCTGTCTCCCTAGATCTCCCTCTGCCTCCCTAGCTATCCCTCTGCCTCCCTAGCTATCCCTTTATCTCTCTAGCGCTCTCTGTCTCCCTAGATCTCCCTCTGACTCCCTAGCTATCCCTTTATCTCTACAGCGCTCTCTGTCTCCCTAGATCTCCCTCTGCCTCCCTAGCTATCCCTTTATCTCTCTAGCGCCCTCTGTCTCCCTAGCCCACCTCTTGTCTCCCTAGCCCACCTTCTGTCTCCCTAGCTCTCCTTCTGTCTGCCTAGCTCTCCCTCTGTCTCCGTCTCTTTTTCCCTGTCTCGCTCCGACGCTATTTCAGGCTCTCTCCCTCCCTCCCTCTGTGTGTGTGTGTGTGTGCGTGTGCGCGCGCTTGCGTGTGTGTGTGCATGTACGCCCCACTCTAATTAAACATAAACATTTGCAATGTTTCAATTGAGTTCCATGGATTGTCATCAGATTCTCTCTCTCTCTCTCTCTCTCTCTCTCTCTCTCTCTCTCTCTCTCTCTCTCTCTCTCTCTCTCTCTCTCTCTCTTCTCATTGTTCCTGTCTCTCTAACTCTGTCTATGTCTCCCTATATCACTTTCTCTCTCTCTGTCACTCTAGCTCATTTGCCATTTCTCTCTCTTTCTCACTCCCTCTCTCTCGCTCTGTGTCAAATTTTCTTTATCATTCCTGCTCGATTGGGAGGGTATAAGCCTGACCTTAGTGCGAGGAAATGCAATCAAAAGACGAAATATCATGGCAGGGCAGACCTGGCCCTAAGCCTTCGTCGGCAACTCGTCTAGGATGGATGCTCCGCCAGGCATTGCTTTGCTGATCCGGCAACTTCATCAGCTTGTTTTGTCCCAGACGTATTGGTGTTACCTTTCCTCTGGAGTAAACTAGGCAGGCCGAGAGAAAGGATCATGCTGCATGGGCAGCCCAGGCTGTGTACTATGGAGAGGTATGACTCTATTGTACAAACTATCGTCTATGAAGACAAGGTGGCAGTCATAACGAGATTCTCATGGACTGTTATTCCTTCTGACAATCGTCTACATGATCGGCCTCTTTCGGTTCAAACGAAAGAATACTTATTATTATACTCAAATACAAGGAGGCGACACAACTGTTCTGTGGTCATGTAATGAGAAGAGTGACATTGCTACACACGGTCATGACAGGAAAGATTACCGGTTTAAGAGGAAGGGGCTGGACCGATAGAAATGCTAATTATGCTGTAACAGATTCAGTGCCTAACAAAAAGGTTGGACCAAACTTGCTGCACAATCAAATGACCAAGTATTATAACGGGAATTTCCGTTCACTGAAACTGCGGAAGATACCACGAAACGATACAAATAGCACAATGGCCCTAATATAGCGCTATATTATCCTTCTGTCTAAATGGGAGGTCGAATTTGACGATATATTATCATTCAACACTTAATCAGTTAATGTATAATCACTGTAGTGTCGTCTCTTTGGTTCAAGTGTTATTGTTTTTCTTGTTGTTGTTAGCCGATGAAGGCTTCCTTACCGCAACGTTCCCCATGTCGGAGATTATATTTCAAAAAGCAATCCCACATTTAATGATTTTAGTGTTTACATTTCTACTTCCGAGGTCTGTGGTGTAGAGGTAGTGAACATAATTTTATAATCCCCAACATCCGGAGTGGAGGATTTCGAAATCTGGCGCCTACGATGTGGTGACGGATCGCATAGAGTTGATTTAAATGATGTGAGCATCGGTAATTTAGAATGTAATAATAACTGAAGGTAAAGATTGCCTAGTAAATCAACATATTATAGTGCTTGGATTATTTTAGTTGTGTGTTCACTGTCTTTGGGCTCAATCTCTTCACGTGCTATTACTTCTAGAAGTTGCTAGTACTGAGGAGTGTGCTGGACTGATTGTTACGTGTTGATTAGCTTTCCCTATTAAACCCGCTACCTTGCCACTAGCGCATCGACAGGTTAAGATCGTGTGCTCAGCCCATTCTGCCATGCTGACCTCTATGATTGAGTTGGTTGCGAGGTCATGTAAAACCATGTAACATTTTGTTTTTAATATTGGCAATTTTGAGCAATTTTAACCCACTTAATACATAAATGTAGCCATGGAATAGCCTGCATGCTCTCTGCTTGTTCCTTTTCCAGCTCATTTTTGCTTAATTATGTACCTAGCGATAATATTTCACATCTGTCATCACCTTGACGAGCTTCGTTGCCTGAACCGTGTACACGAATTCCCCTCATTAAAACTGTTATCTGACAGACCTGCAACTTGACTGACACGGCGACACCTGCTATCTTCATCAACCCCGTTGACGTTTCTGGTGTTTAAAGACACATGGAGCTCGCTCACATGTGCGTCCTTTGCAATAGAAGAGCCAACAGAATCACATCTGATCTTAAACACCGACGTTATAGTTTACATCATAATTATCATTATCAGCTGGCACCTTGTTGTCTTGACAGAAGATAGTTTGTCAGTTCATATAATTGTTGAGGAAGTCATTATAGAAAGGAACTTTCAAGTCAATGGTGGACGGAAGGAAGGAATGAAGGAAGGAAGGAATCTGGGAAGGAAGGAAGGACGGGAAAGGGAGGTAGGGAGGGAGGAGGAAGGAAGGAATGAGGGAAGAGGAAGGAGGGAAGGAGGAAGAGGAGGAAGGAATAAAGCAAGGAAGAGGAAGGAATAAAGAGAGGAAGTGGGAAGGAAAGTAGGGATGAATAGGACATAATAATGGGAGGGAGGGAGGAACGAAACAAGGGATTGCGGGAGGAAAGGGAGTGAGGGAAGGAGAGAAGAGGGAGGGAGAAAGGGAAGAAGAGAAATTCGGCAGACTGGCAGGTATAACTACAATCCATGGAGTAGCGAATGTGACTGATCAGACCAATTCACGCGGTAAATGTTCATCCACAATGAATGCATATGAGAACATAGTCATTTTCACCATCATGCACCATCTGACGTTTTATGCGCTCAGTGTATGACCTATCAAATGACCTACCAACAATCATTGTCTCCTTTGTCTTTATTCCATTTCTGATATTTGCCCTCCATGCAACACGTTCAGCGGCGACTTGTTCCCACTGTGCACTACCAATGCCTGTATAATCATGTCCCGCTTACACAATCTTTGTACCATTGTTGAGGCCGACCCTGAGATCATTTCGCCCATCTAGCTGTTATCAAGCAGTCTGCAAATAGTTTTCTTGTTTTGGGGTTCAAAGGACAGCTGATATCAAAGTGGTGAAATGTCTGCAACTGCCGTCCGCTTTTGTGAATTCATCCTCGATATTCTCTTTCCTCCTCTTCATTCCTCTTCCCGAGGGCATCACTCCCTAGTTATGCACATCAATGGTCAGAGTAGCAGACTTTGGTGCGCAGTTCGAACCCTGTGGTTTCTTATCTTGAGGTAGCCACCTTAACCTCGCAGCATCGCCCCACCATCTGTAATCATCATCATGTACCGTGTCGATAATCACGAGTGTCATGGCTCGCTATCTCACACAATCACCAAAGTCACGGAACAGGTCAGTATTCTTGTCTCATAATCTGACCAAGTCATTCAGAAATGGATTTTTGACTTCCTCTTGCTATTTCCCCATCATTTTATTTTAAAAAAAAATAATTTATAGCACTCGGTGTTCCGCAGGAGCAAGAGGAGCCCCACAAAGTCCCTGTGTGTTGATTGACCGTCTCTAAATGTGGCCAAAGCCAGATTAAAGTGTGCTTGATTACGCTTCGATCTTAGCCAAGTTAGTTAGTCGCGGTTCCAACTTCACGGCAAAGGGTAGCCCTATTATGCTCCCTTCCTGTGCCAGTGAATATCTCACAGAATGCTCCTCACGGCCCCATGGGAAAAGTGGAACAGACAGGAGTCTCGACAAACCAACAGCCCGCACAGATTTACTATGCATAATGCCGCGGCCAGAATGCCAACACAAAAATCCGACACGAAAAATACAGTTCATCGTCGTAGGAAGCGGCAGTCACTAGAAAACCAGCAACCACACATTACTGCAGCCCAGTTAGTTCATCTACCATTTTTCTGAACATGCAGTTCACGCTACAAACAACCACGGACAGATGTAAAAGCACTCCACACGAAATTCACAGCTCACAGTGTTCCTCCAAGCCCACAGTTCAGTAGCAGGCGACTGAACCAAAAATCTTAGCCAAAAGGCCGAGAAGAGGGTGATGGCTCTTAATGTACTTTTAAAATCTACCTAGTGTTGCAATTTGTGACGTGTTTTCAAGTTTCCTTCTCCTCATAACAGCCCAAAACAATTTGACTGCCTCCGTCTAATTTCTCTAACAAATTATAATTTTCATTTGTTTCTTGTCGAACTGCTTCATTCGTGTTTCAGTTCGTCCATGATATTCATTGTATTTTTCTCAGAAATCACATTTCCACTGCTCGTAGACGTTTCTCAGCTTTCCCGCTTATTGTCAATTTTTGTCACCACATACGCTTTCACAATTTCAAGTACCTCGGAAGTCGGAGTTGGTTCGCCTGATGGCGAGGGACACAAGTAATAGGAAGTCTGGCCCACACTCAAACACTAGTCCAGTGCACTACAAGTAGTGATGGTGTCACGTGTATGGACTACGCTATAGTTCAAGGCAAGCGAAAGATAATACAACACGAATACAACGGTATTGTTTCTGTTGAGCACTTGAAGACTCTTTCCCTCACTGTTAACTTTTTTATTGGTGAGTAAAATTGTTGTAAATCTTACCATCCCGTGACGCTCTCAGCTCCATCAACATCTCATCGCTCCGTGACTCTCTTTTCTCCATCACACAATCTTTCAATCTCAATCGGGATTTCCCAGACCGAATGCTGGCGACAGCTGCAAACTAAGGTGTGCCTACAGCAAGTTACACTCAACATTTAGGAAATCCGGGAGTGTGTGGGTAACAAGTTCATCATTATCACGCGCCATGCTGATAAGCGTGGGCGGTCATGTTTCGCCATCTCATGCGATCACCAGAGTCGTTGATCAGCTCTGTGTTCTTGTCTCGACCATGCCACGAGGCTAATCATCTAGATATTTACTTCTCTGCTGTCCCCTTGTCTTCCTCTCAATCTTGCCATTTGTCACCTGTTGTCTAGTTTATTACTTCTCATAAAGTGCCCGAAACATTTTGACCGCCTGTCTAATTTCTGTAATCAGTTTATGGTTTTCAGTTTCTTGTAAGACATGCTCATTGGTTGTTTTGACTCAGGGCTGCGCCGTGCTATGATACAGGTGTGTAGACCGATCGACCCCGCATGCATCAGGTGGCGTGTCGTAAGCACCTTTCCAATCTCTCTCACTCTCTCTCTCTCTCTCTCTCTCTCTCTCTCTCTCTCTCTCTCTCTCTCTCTCTCTCTTCCATCTTGCCTCCCGGTGCCCACATATTCCAACTATATTGCTGGTGGTCTCATTTTAACACAACCACTGGGTGATTTGATCCTCAAATACGTTGTATAACAATCAAACCTTACTGCCTCTAATTCATAGGGAACAGTATGAGTGAAGCCTCGTATTTGTAGACCGACCGACCCCGCACACATCAGGGGTGTGTCGTAGGCACTTTTCCAATCTCTCTCTCTCTCTCTCTCTCTTTCTCTCTCTCTCTCTCGCTCTCTCTCTCTCTCTCTCTCTCTGTCTCTCTCTCTCTCTCTCTCTCTCTCTCTCTCTCTCTCTCTTCTTACATATACTTTGCACATGCCCACATACACTAGCATTTTGTCTGTTGAGGGGTGCCTATGTATGTATGCACGTTCACACATATCAGGCCACTCAGACTTTAAGACTCGCCCCTGTAATGACACAATGTGGTTTTGGGTACTACCACCTTCAATCTGGCGCGCCCCATACTTCACTAGCACACCCACTGTGATTGCTCAGATGCCCTTGCCAGACCATTGGCCGTCCTCTTACCCCGCCCCCTTCCTTCTATGTGCTCACTGAACCGTAACACCCAGCGCCGGGCATCGGAATACATCGGGGTTTTGTCTTAGTCACTTGCAGATCCGAACGGGGTGAGGTGAGTATGCACGTTTTCTCTATTAACATTTTTTTTTTCAATTAAACATTTTCTTCAACTAACATTCTTTTCCGGTCTCTCTGGCTGAGGGATTACTACACTTTCTCGGTAATCCCGTTTATCACGCAGAGTCTCGTAGCGGGAGAGAACTGGGAGCGGTTCGACCCCCGCTTGTGACTTGCGGGATACTGAGCCGGCCGCTCAGAAAGCAATGGCAAACTACTGAGCGTAATCTTGCCAAGAAATCAACAGACAGCTGAAAGATGCTGCTGTTGACAGCGATGTCCTGTAAAGGATATGCAAAAAAAAAAAAAAAACAATTCTTTTCAATTAACAGTTTTTTAATTCTCATTTTCTCTCCATTGCTATCATTTTTCCATGCTTTTGTTCTTCTTGTCCTGTCGTCACCTTCTGATGTAGTCACAGGAGGTCTCCTTGACTATATGTTGTGTTTGTGAATGTGTTTGTTTGCTTATGAAGGCTAATCGTCGCAACGTTCTGTATGTGTCTTAACTCTGTTATGTAAAGCTGCACTACTTTGTGTCATTTTATATTGTTTACACTTTCACAGCTTTACCGCAGTTCCACCAAATTTTATTCATATCATACAGAGAGGCGGTCGCATCAGGGGGCACCGTAAGGGGGCGGCATATGTAGCGAAATCAAAATACAATTTAAACCACCCAACAATTAAACATCTGTAAGGGGCGGCACTTCGAAGACTTCCATCACGCTGAGAAAATCTACCGCACTGCCCTGTTCTGTCTGTCCATAGTATTCTTTACAATTTACATCGTCCCCAGAAATAAAATGTCCATTGCCATTATGTTTTTCAGCTTGTTTGCTCATTGTCCTCGTTTCATATACATACAAAAGTACAGACTCTATGTGGCACCTCAACACTCTTTTTCTCGTTGCAAGTGACATCTGTTTATTGGTCAGTATGTTTTCCATCTTGCAAAAAGAAATCTTTCCCATAACGATTCTTGTTCTAATCTCTTCAAGGCATCTCCCATCAGATGTTAGGACTGCTCTGAGATAGTTGTACCGAGATAGTTGTGCTGAGATAGATGTACCGAGATAGTTGTACCGAGATAGTTGTACCGAGATAGTTGTACCGAGATAGTTGTACCCAGATAGTTGTACCGATGACCTAACACGTTAGACCTTCATATAGAAAGGGGGGGGGGGGTTTACAATCCAGAAGATCGACTTCATTGCATCGCGTTTTATCCCATACCACGGTCTCTTTCCACAGGGCGGCCTGCCGAAACCGAAAGCGTCACACAAAGAACGAACTCCGTAGCTCCAGCGACGACCCCACAGAAGTCTCCGAGAAAATTGCACCCGTGAACCGATTGACTTAGGCCGGCATCTGTATCTCACTTACCTTCCTTCTCTCTCTCTCTCTCTCTCTCTCTCTCTCTCTCTCTCTCTCTCTCTCTCTCTCTCTCTCTCTCTCTCTCTCACACACACACACACACACACACACACACACACACATCTGTTTCACATGCGTGAAGAATGTTGAGGCGACATTTGCCGACAGCAAATGAAGTGTGCATGCAAATTACCACACAGATGTCTAACAGGCATTCAAATATTGTGGACACGTGCGAGTCCGAAGAATTCGCATCATTTAAGACCGCCGAACAAGAGGAATAGATTACTCACGTCTGTACACCAACCTGGCTCAAATGTTGAGTTCTCGCCCTTTGTTGGTAGGCTTAGATGTGCTAAGGTTGTTTGCCCTTTCAAATGTCATAAACGAGCAAACTTGATTCCGAACAGGTTCAAGATTTAGGCACATGGGCCGGTCTAGTCTCCTACGTTTCGCATTATTTACGATAAGTTAGTGGTGTATCCTTTACATGACGTCTCAGTCAATCCATCACCTTTTTGGAGAAGGCTCGGGTGGAAAGCGTAGTGCTGTAAGGAGATGGCAAAATGCCAAGACAGAGCTGATCACCCTAGTCCCTGCATGCACTTAGAAAGAGAGATGCACACAAAAGTAAGCTATTTCAAAAAAACTGGTCAAGGTGGTTAAAAGCGAAAAATGGGCAGAGGTGTGCCAAAGAGTAAGCACAGACAAGTCACTGAAATTGTTCTGGCGACTACATAAAAGCATGAGTGGTGTAGTCAAGAATAAGAGCATTTCTGACTTCCAAGGTGCTGACCTCATCTGGCAGAGGACTGACGAGGACAAGGGCAAAGCCCTCTTTGAACTGCTATCTAGAGCAGAGCAACCAGACAGACATGGGAGGCCGAAATCTGCCAAGGAGGTCACCTCAGACAGGTGCAAGGCCCAGAACAATTCGGATGAAGACACAGTGACAGTGAAAGAAATCAAGGCTGTGCTTGGACGATCAAAAAACAGCGCTCCAGGGCCTGATGGCATAAGATACGACGACATCAATAGGTGTACCGACAACGAGCTAGAGAAACTAGCAGACAAGTACAACAAAAGTATAGGGAGTGCTAGCATCAAGGAGGAGTGGTTACACAGCTATCTGATTCCCTTGCCGAAGCCTGACAAAGACCACACAAAAATTCAGGGATATCGAATTATAACCATGCAGAATACAATAGGCAAGCTGCTGGAGAAGGTAATTGCCAGGAAAATATCAAGCCAGCTAGAGAGGCAAGGTGTTTCCCCACCTACCCTGGGTGGGTACCGTCCAAAAAGAGAAACCTGGACCAATGCAGCAGTTTTTGCCTATGATGTCTATGAAGGTTTCCACTCAGGCATTGAAACCTTTGCTGCAGCGATTGATCTTGAGGACGCGTACAACAGAGTACCATTGGATTTTTTAATGCTTCAGCTTCTTGAACTCAAAGTAAGTCCATTCCTCCTTAGTTGGATCGCTGCAGCCCTCTTCCAACGGAAAGTAGTTTTTAGATGTGGCAGTTGGACTTCGGAACCAACAACAATATATCCTGGCCTACCACAGGGATCACCATTATCTCCGGTACTGTTCAACGCCTACACAGTGAGAATCACCAGTGAGCAGATCACTGGACCTGGCAGGACATTGTCATATGCCGATGATGTTTTAGTGTATCGTCAGGGTAAGGATAGAGAGCAGGTTGCTGTGGAACTACAAACCGAACTCAATCGCATAAGTACTTGGTGTGATGAAGCTGGGGCAATGGTCAACCCAACAAAGGCAACAGTGACTTGGTTCTCGTTGAATAATCATATTGTCAACACTCCAACACCAACTGTAAAGCTGTGTTCAGAGACGGTGGAAAGAACGCAGGCAATGAATTACCTGGGGATACGGTTTGATCGAAGCCTTGCTTATAATGAGCACATAGACCAGGTGATAACAAAGGCCAAGCGGGGTTTGGCTGCGATGCGGGTGATGGCGGCAGCAAACTGTGAGCAGCGCCATCTATGTCTTCCGTACGAGGGACTGGTCATGTCTGTTTTCGAGTATGCAATGGCAAGCCTGACTCTCAGCCGTAAGCAGATAGAAAGGATGGAAATGATACAGAATGAAGCTATGCGCATTATTCTTGGATGTACAAGAGATACAGCATGCAGGGCGATGCGCTACCTTCTTGATTTTCCAACCATTGAAGAGAGAATACAAGTTTGCAGAGCACGCGCCTACCTCAGAGTTAACGCAAACACACAACATCCACTGCATAGTGAAGTTATGAAGGTGAAGGGCAGCAGGTTAAAAAGAGGACGGTCGTGGATGGGTCAAGCCGAAGACATTCTTCAACAGGTGTGTTCACTTGAGGACTTAGAACCTGGCGAGGAGTGGGTACAAGTGCCAACAGATTTCTGCACATCCTTTTCAGTTTGCATCCAACTAGATAGAAAATGCAGACAAGAAAATCCGGCTGCTGTGGAGGCTGAAGTACAAGCGTTGATTTTCGAGAATTCGCTAGACGGTGATGCTGTCATCTACACAGATGGGTCGGTCGTCCGACATGTGAGAAGCTCATGGGCCTTTACGGCTCGGGCCGGAGGGAGAATTGTGAAGGAGGACTCTGGTGCTTTCACTGAAACCACAAGTAGCCTGACTATGGAAGTCATGGCAGTAAGTAAAGCAATAACATGGCTCGAGACACAGACATTCACTAGGGCATGTTTCCTTAGCGACTCAATGAACATGATCAAGAGGATAGAGGAAGGGTCGATCCGAAGAGAATGGTTGCTGCCTCTGGAGCGGTCTCAGCTGGCAAAGATTAGTTTCATCTTCGTGCCAGGGCATGCGGGAGTACAAGGAAATGAGCGGGCTGACAAGCTCGCAGGTGAGACTACGGTGGAGGGCGGACGCGTCATGGACTAGGCTGACATTCTGAATGCTCTACGAGAAGTAAGACTTTTGCGTGAACCAAGTGATGACTGTAAATCTACAACCATGGCCAGACTGCGAGAACAGCAAATTAAAAGAGGGGTGGCCAAACAAGAACACTACGCAGGAAGCCAAAGAAGATTGATAAACCAACACAGAACTGGTGTCGTTAGTCGCTGCACGCTGCGGGATTTGCTGAGGAGGGGATCCGAGCACTTATGGAATGAATGGTTCGATGTGCAATGAGGATGATCTTTCGACTAACTAACTAACTAACATATCCACGGTCAACTAGAATTCTACATATCCACAGTCAACTAGAATTCTATATACTGCACGGTCAACTAGAATTCTACATATCCACGGTCAACTAGAATTCTACATATCCACGGTCAACTAGAATTCTACATATCCACGGTCAACTAGAATTCTACATATCCACGGTCAACTACAATTCTACATATCCACGGTCAACTACAATTCTACATATCCACGGTCAACTACAATTCTACATATCCACGGTCAACTACAATTCTACATATCCACGGTCAACTACAATTCTACATATCCACGGTCAACTAGAATTCTATATACTGCACGGTCAACTAGAATTCTACATATCCACGGTCAACTAGAATTCTGCACACACACGGCCTACTAGAGTATGGCTTCCCCGAAGAGCACTTCCACAGTGTGACATCGAGACAACCAAAGTTGACTACCACTGGATTCTGCGACTGAGAGATAGCCAAATAGGAGTCCTGAGAAACATAATAATAGAATCACACGCACGGTCAAATAGAATTCGATACACGCACGGTCAATTAAGATTCGATATACGCATGGTCAACTAGAATTCGATATGTGCACGGTCAACTATAATTCGATATACGTACGGTCAATTGGATGTACCCACGGCCAATTAGAATTCTGAATTCCAACGGCGAATTAGAATTCTTCCTAACGCCATCTGACTCCATTCAATTACACTTTCTCACAGAAAGTGAGACATCAAGAATAATAAAGTTGAGAACCACTGAATAGACCAACTGAGAAAGAGTAAAATAAAAACAGTAGTCACGAAAAACAGAATAACAGAAGCTATCAAGAATAGACAGAAGGAAAACATATACCCGCAGGAGATTTCTCGACTGATTAACTTATATGTGGAAAGGAGGCAGACACCAAAGGATGGAAATGGCAACGTTCATTGGAGAATCCGACACGAAATTTGCATTTCCGGATATTGTATCAAGTTGGATGCGTCGTTTGTTGTCGTCTGTGAATTTAAATTTAAGACAATCCCTAAAGAGTTGCATCTTTTACAATATGAGACTTGGTGGCAACTCCAGGAGAGAAATATGAGGTTCTGGCAGTTTATAAACTTATAGAATTTAACTTCGTAAAGAGTTAGGAGAAAAGATGCTGGATGGACTGAGACAGTAACATGGAGGAATATCAACAGAATTAAATCAGAACACTAGAATACCGAGATCTGAGGAGAGACACGAACGCTACGCCAGCTGGCAGGGCACTTGAGGATAATGATGAGGATAATTGTAGAGAGTCGTGTACTGTAGGTTTTGAAAAATTGTGTTGGCATCGCTTGGTAGAAGGAAAACTGCACATTAAATTTAAAAAGTATTTTCCGTTGTGAATTCGATTAATGAAAAGACAAACAGTATATTCATCATCATCATGTGTCATGCCAATAAGCGTGGGCGGTCATGTTTTGCCATGTCACTCGATCACTAGAGTCGTGGATGAGCTCAGTGTTCTTGTCTCGACCATACCATCCAGGTATTTACTTCTTTGCCCTCCCCTTGTACTCTTCCCCTCGATCTTGCCAGTTGTCACCAAGTTCTCCAATTTATTTCTTCTCATAACGTGAAACACAAAATGTAACTGTCTACGTCTAATTTCTCTAATCAGTTTACGGTTTTCATTTGTTTCTTGTAGAACTTGGTCAATGGTTTTTCTGTCTGTCCATGGTATTCTTTGCATTTTCCTCAGAAACCATATTTCCACAGCCATCAGATGTTTTCCATCTTGTCTCCTCATTGTCCACGCTTCACATCTACACAAAAGCACATGTTCTATGTAGCACCTCAACACTCTTTTTTGCAAATGACATCATTTTATTGGTTAGCATGTTTTTCGCCATGGCCATTCTTGTTCTAATCTCTTCAAATCATCTCCCATCAGATGTTATGACTGTTCCGAGATAATTGTACCGATTCACTTGTTTAAGAATATTCCCATTTACTTGTATATTAAATTGTGGTATATCCTTCTTCTTAGTGACGACGATAACCTGTGTCTTCTTACAATTTAATTCTAACTCAATTTGTTCACCGTGTGCAACACTCGCATCTACTAAATGTTGCAGATCCTGCTCTCTATCTGCAATCAACACTGTATCATCCGCATACGTAATGTTAGTGATGCAATGTCCCCCAATGATGATTCCTTTCATACAGTACATTGCACGTCTCTGAAACAAGTTAAAGAATTCAAATATCTAGGAGTATGATCAAGAAGATGGCAGAATAGACATCAATCGAAATCATATGTCAAAAATCAAAAGCGCTTATATATCAACTATCACCCATAATTAAATATCCAGATATACTTTTGTCCGCAAAACGATAGATAATAAATAGCATATTCACACCAACTCTATGCTATTAATGTCAAACGTGGATATTATCCAAATAACAACTACAGAAAATCAACATCTGTGAGATCAGATTCTTGAGGAGAGTTGACAACTTAACCATCGAGAACGAATAAGAAATGATATTATCAAACAGTGGGATCAACACCTTGGGCCACGTATATTGAAAGACGGAAGATCAAATGGTTTGTGAATTTCGGTAAAATGCAACACAATCAACTACCAGCACTGGCGCTATATTAAAGAAGATCTGCTACGAGGTGTCGTGTCCTCCTTTAAAGTGTCGTCCCTGGAGTGAAGAGAGTCAACACCCACATTATAATATTTTTTTTCCCTTATCAATATCCTGGAGAATCCACCAGCTTCCGTCCAACACACTCCATCAGCCTATGGACACCTTTTAGATCACTCTCTCACTGTCGTACTATGCCCCCTCTCATACTTCCCCAACGCAACATACTCAACAACTCTTGCTTCTAAAAATTAATAAAGATTAATTTATTAAAAGAAAAGTGTAACGTATATGAGACGTGTATGCGAAGAAAATGTGTGTCGTGTATTATAACATAAATGTATGTGTCAGCCCTCAAAGTTCAGGATCATAGTGTACACATCATGGCAAGGATCACACGACATCACTACGAGTCAGTACGATAGACCTCACCGAAGTCGTATCCTTCTCTCCAGACATGTCCTCCTCCAGGAACTCTGATGACCATGAGATCTGAATCTCATGTAAATATATAATCCGTGGAAAAATACTATTATTGTTCCTAACGCAACTGTTCCTAATAGTTTATAGAAACTCCGGCTTCATAATTCCGGCGCAGTGAAACCAACCTGGAACACTGTCCAATGAACAGGACTTTTTGTCTCTTGCTAAATGTTCTCTAGTCCTCACTATTAAACAGTTATTGTCTATACTCCAATAGAGTCCTTTATTTTTGTTCTAGTCATAAGTGAACTGAATATCCATCACTACTGGTGTGTTAAAACTGGTATGACCTAAACTCATTCGGTATTTATCCTGTAGGATACATATACCATTCAGCTCCACTGAGCAATGTTGATCATCTTCCTCTAGCATAATCTCTGTTGTAAAGTTGCTGGCCAATCTTCCTGCGCCAAACTTTATCCGGGATCGGATTTTCTCTTGGTTCCGTGTTCTTCATTCCAACCAGACGAACCTGTAACATAAATCATATAACCGGTGATAGCCTCCCCGTCACTGATCTCTATTAGATGATCGTGGGCCATCGGCCTCGCTCAGAAAATATAATGAACCTACTCTGTCATGGACAGATGACTGAACACATAGGTTATCATCAGGCCAAGACAAGAAAAAAAAATCAACAAACAGAATGCGGAACCCCCCGGCCCACCAGGGACACCTACGGGAATATCCCAATTATCCCTCATTACTCAATTCTCAACTAGTAAAGCTTATCAACACTTCACTAATCTATTTTCAACTAACAGAGCCAAGTATCACTTCCCTACTCTAGCTAGTTTTCCACTAACAGTGCTAATCATCACACTTAGTTTTAACAAGGCTACAGCCTATATTAATTAGAACTAATTATAATCGGTTCTACCTTAGGCAACACTGCAGTTAGATCAAATTACATCCACTCTTGCCATGACAGGCACGTGTAAAATTAAATTAACTCAATTCGCACACGGTAGACGTTTTCCCATCAGAACCACAGTGCCGAAGCACGTCTTCTACAATCCAAGGTTTGCGTTCAACTTCCCATCTCCAATCATGGTTTTTGGCCAAACCTCTAAAATTGGTCACGTGACATGGTTGTTGTCCTGCAGGTGTTATTTGGGCAATCATCCATTGTCAAGAATCGATTTTCCCTTGCCTAGTCACTGTCAAAGTTGTCATCAGTTGTTTTGACTCCCCCAACAAACTAACGAGTTACGGTATGATCCCAACAACAGCCCTCCCCAACACGCTGCCAATCTTCTTGATGTCCGGAAACTATAAATTGACAGATGGACTGTTTTCTTCCGAGCTGAGTACTTCCGCTTCCAATCCGACTTGTTTATAATCTGTCAAAGCGATGTATGATTCAGCTCATTCACTTCCCCTACACATCTGCAACTGTTAATTTTGCCCGACATGTGATGGCCGACATCCGATTGCCACCATGATCCCACGGGTTCCATCTGTATTCAAATGTTGACAAACTGTCAAAGCGATGCCGGGATCCTGTCTCACTCACCACCGAATGTTCCAATCCGTCGACCAGATGTACACGTGCAGCTACAAATATTGTCCTGGGATTTTGACATCCGATTTGTTTTATACTGTTAGTAAAATAGTTGTCGCTGGCCGATAGTCCGTTTTATCAGAAAGCCTCTATAATAATCAACTGGGTAAACGCACGGTTTTATTTTGTGACATAGGCTCCCTCTTAAGAGAGTAGTCCATCTCATTCTTCTCCACCGTGAGTTTAATCCAGATGATTCATTCTTCTTCTTCAGGAGCTGGGTGTCTTGACAAGAAATCCGCTCCAACATTTTCCTTCCCAGGAATGTACTCCACTGTGAAATTATAAGGTTGAAGTAACAACGACCACCGCATCAAACGGGCGTTGAGCTTCTGAGAAGTAGCCAGGAACATCAGGGGCTGATGATCCGACTGGACTCGAAACTTAACTCCATACAAATATGGCTGGAATTTTTGCACTGCCCATACGAGGGACAAGCACTCTCTCTCGACAGTTGAATAATTCCTCTCCGCCTGTAGAAGTTTCTTGCTTGCGTATGCCACAGGTTTCAAAACCGAAGCATCGTCTTTTCCTTCCTGTAACAAAGCGGCTCCAATTCCAATCGCACTCGCATCTGTTCTCAACACAAATGGTTTGGAAAGGTCAGGGAGCTGTAATACAGGTTTGCTGACCAAGGCCTCCTTTAACTGACTATAGGCATTCTCACATTCTGGTGTCCAAATGATTTGGTCCGGGAATCCCTTTTTCAAGGTTTCCGTCAATGGAGCTCCCAGTTCAGTGAAATGTGGGATAAATTTGTGGTAGAACCCACACAACGAGAGAAAAGATCGCACATCCTTCTTCGTTTTTGGCCTTGGTGCATTTCTGATTTTCTCCAGGTTCTTCTCTTCTGGGACAATGTGTCCTGGAGTGATGGTGTGGCCTAGAAATTCCAGAGTTTGGTAACCAATCATGCACTTGGTTGGACGAGCAGTAAGCCCTGCTTCCTTGAGTCTATTAAACACTCTCTCCAAGGATTGTAAGTGGTCATCCAAGCTGTCACTGGAAATCAGAATATCATCCATGAATGAGATGATGGACGGATCCTGTAACGGATCTAGTAAAGTCCTCATCATGCGTGTAAACACACTAGGTGCATTGCTGAGTCCAAAGGGCATGACCTTGAATTCGTAGTGTCCACTGGGTGTACTGAAAGCTAACAGTGGTCGAATCTCCGGTTTTACTGGTATATGATAGTACCCCCGACTCAGATCCACCTTTGAAAAGTACCGAGCCTTATGGAGCCTAGCGAATAACTGAGTTGGATTCGGCAAAGGTTCCACCTGAAATTGTGTGTGACTGTTCAGAAGTCGGTAGTCTATACACAACCGGTGTTCTCCACTTGGTTTCCGTAACAAAACTACCCCTGCATTGTATGGGGATGTGGATGGTGCAATCACGTCATCCTCCAGCAGTTTTCTGTATTTCCTCCTCCAGGGCCTTTTCTTTAGAGAATGGCACTGGGTAAACCTTTTGACGAACAGGCTCCTGTGTGGTCAAAGTCATCTCGAACTCAACCAACCTCGTTCGTCCTGGTTTATCAGTCAGTATCTCCTTATGAGACTTGAGAACCTGGGTTATCCTTTCCCTCTCCTGGGAGGTCAGATCAGGGTTCACTTGCACATCCCTATAGGTTTCCTGGTGTACCAAGGGATATTCCCTGCCCTCGCTGGTTCCCACTTCAGTCTCCACTGCAACTGCCATTGCCATGAGGTGAGCTGCCTTGTCTCCGGGTCTCTCTTCGTATTTCCGCAAGAGATTGATATGGAAAATCTTCGACTTTCCCCGGATCCGGATCTGATAGTTGGTTCTGGATATCACCCTTTCCACGGGAAATGGTCCTTGCCAACCTATCTCCAGTTTGTTGTTTCCCGTTGGGAGTAGCAACAAGACTTTATCTCCCACCTCTAGAGATCTTTCTTTAGACCTACGGTTGTAGTAAGCCGCATGTCTTTTCCTGGCCTTTTTCAAGTTTTGATTTGCCAGAGTCCATCCCTTGTGGAGTTTTTCTTTCAGTTCCTCCACGTATTTATAGGATGAGATCACTTCTTCTGACGTCCCCTCTTCAGTCCAACTCCTCAACATGGCTTCCAACGGTCCTTTGATTGGACGACCAAACAGCAACGTAGCGGGTGGTAGTCCTGTTGAGCCATGAGGAACTTCCCGATAGGCAAAGAGTGCTGCTGGGATATATTCATCCCACCTATCAGGTTTTTCCTGCGCTAGTTTCCTGAGCATTGTCATCAACGTGCCGTTGAAACGCTCTACTTGTCCATTGGCTTGAGGGTGGTAAGGGCTGGTATGTATGTGGTTAGAGTGAAACACCCTAAATACCTCCTCCATGAGTTTTCCACAAAACTGAGATCCATTGTCCGTCAGAATTTGATCCGGAAAGCCTAATCTGGTAAAGGCCTCCATCAGTGCGTCCGCCACTCTTTTCGAGTCAATCGTGGTCAACGGTATGGCTTCACCCCACATTGTACAGCAATCCACCATTGTGAGTATATACATGTTCCTCTTCCTAGTCCTGGGAAGTGGACCCACGATATCGATGGCTACCCTCTCGAAAGGAGAGTTCATGATGGGCATCTCACCCAACACCACCGGTGCTGTCCAGTGTTTCGGTGCCACCCTCTGGCACTCAGGGCATGACTTCACATACCGACGCACATCATCTGTCATTCCCGGCCAATAGTAATGGCAGGAAATCCGCTGCATGGTGGCGGCAATACCCATGTGTCCACTAAAGGAGATGGTATGCCCCATATGAAGAATCTGGGAACGGTGGGCCTTTGGGACCACCAACTGACCGTATAGGTTGTCTCCCCTTCCTGCTCTCCTGTAGAGTATCCTATTCTTCATGTAGTACTGCCCCCGTCCTGGTGGATCAGCACTTTTCTGCAGCTTTCTGTAGCAAGGACGTAAAGTATCATCCTCACTCTGGGCAGTTCGTAGCTCCCCCGGCATTGGGTTAGTCACAATTGCGTCTGCCTCTTCCGTTTTCGTCTGAGAGCGAGTCTGCATTGCTCCCATATGGATTGGCTCCCTGGGCATTCCCAGAAAGACATACCGGCAACCTAGGATGACTGGAAAAATGGGATCGGTCAATACAGCGGCCTTGATGGTGCCGGTGACGTACCTTGACCGAATCTCCACATTAGCAATGGGCAACTTCATGACTACAGCACTCTTCTGTGCAGGCTGTATCTCCATTGTTTCACCTGTGAATTGTTCTGGATGTACCAGATCCGCAGAAATCACGGCCTCCCCGTCCAGTCCTGTGTCGTATAAACACTCCACTTGATGACCGTTAACCTCTACCAATTCCACTACAGGTGGTTTTTCCTGGTCTGGAGTCTCTTCTTCGGCCTCGACCTGTTCGGTGGGCTCCACCTTAGGTTTCCCGGGGCACACGACGAATTGAGTGTCTCCTGACTTTCCCCTGCAGTCAATAGCATTGTGCGTATTCGACTTGCATTGGTTGCACCATTTCCCTGTCCTAGATTTTCTAGTGCCGGACTTGAGTGAGCTCTCCTGGTGGCGAGCTTCCTTGTTGACCTTGGCATTTTCCGTGACAACCTCCTTGGAAGTCACTTGACATGCTGCGAAGTGAGGGTTCTTAGCCTTCGATTTGCAGTCCCTCGTATTGTGAGAGGGTGACTTACAAATTGAACACCACTTCTCCGACCACGGTCGTTTTGGTGTAGAGCTTGAAGTGCTCTTGCTTCCCTCCTTCTTCTTCTCTGAACTATCCTCTGATTTTTGCACATAAGGTTCCCACTTTTTGGTTCCTGAGTTTTTGGCTTTCTTCTTGTCATGTTTCTCTTGACTTTTGGTGTTGGTGGAAAGGTTTTCCCCTGCCTCCCCATGTACCTCGACGAACCGTTCTGCTAATTTAGTCACGAGGTCAATACGTTCCGCTCCTTGTTCTCCCAGGAACGTCCTGAGAGGTTTAGACATTTGCTTCTTCAGCTGGTCGACCACCATGAGCTCTTCCAGACTCTCATAGTCATGTGCGAACCCAGCCAAATCCATCCACTTATGGAGATAAGATTTTAGACGCAAACTGTAGGCGGCAAACAACTCCCCCGGTTCTCGTTTCGCTGCTCGAAATTTTTTCCGGTAGGTATGTGACGTAACCTCGAATCGTTTCAGCAGAGCCGTCTTTAACTCGTCATAATTGTTCTCATGTCCTGGTGGCAGGCGAGAATAAACCTCGTAGCCGGTCCCGCGTAAACCCTGGGATAGCTTGAGATTCCATTTGTTACGCTCCAGACCCATAGCAACTGACATAGCCTCGAAGCGTTGAAGGTACTGGTCAATCTTCTCTTTGTCCTCCTCGTAGACCGCTAAAGGAAACTTCATAGCATGGTACCCATGTCCACCTACTGGTGTTGAGCCTGGGATGGAGGAACCTCCAACTGCTCCCTCAGTTTCTCCATTAGATTGACTCTTCAACTCGAGTTCCCTCATCCGGTACTCGTGCTCCCTTTTCTGAGCTTCTTGCTCCGCTTCCAGTTTCCTAGCTGCTTGCTCAGCTTCAAATTTCTTAGCTGCTTGCTCAGCTTCCAATTTCTTAGCTGCTTGCTCAGCTTCCAATTTCTTAGCTTCTTGTTCCAACTCCATCCTTCTCAATTCCAACTCGGCCTTTCGATCTTCCCGTTCTGCTTGACGATACTCTCTCTCCACTTCCTGTATGTAATCCGTTAGAGCAGAACCCGACAGTCCCATTTCTTCCCCCTTTGCCTTTAATTCTAACGTGGTTAGTTTAGGGGTGGCCATTATACAGAGAGGTAAGCTAGCAGGTCGAGTACAATATAACTGCAAATTACTATACAGATATATGAACAAGTACTATAAATCTAGATATTACCACACACAGCACATTCACTCAGTGACAAGAGTAGAATCAGGACCACAGACCTATGCAGACGTGTGAAGTGTGAACAGGTAAGATATTAGTCCTAACCCCTATCCACATTCACTCTAGCTGGATTCTCCAATATGATATCTCCCTCTTATAACTAAGGATCCCGTGTCAAAAGACCCCGTTGTCAGAAGATCCCACTGTCAAAGGTTCCTGCTTGCAGGAGATCTCGCTGTCCAAGGATTCCGTTTACGAGAGATCCCGCTGTCCAAAGATTCCGTTTACGAGAGATCCCGCTGTCCAAAGATTCCGTTATCGAGCCCCCAATAATGTCGTGTCCTCCTTTAAAGTGTCGTCCCTGGAGTGAAGAGAGTCAACACCCACATTATAATATTTTTTTCCTTATCAATATCCTGGAGAATCCACCAGCTTCCGTCCAACACACTCCATCAGCCCGTGGACACCTTTCCTATCACTCTCTCACTGTCGTACTATGCCCCCTCTCATACTTCCCCAACGCAACATACTCAACAACTCTTGCTTCTAAAAATTAATAAAGATTAATTTATTAAAAGAAAAGTGTAACGTATATGAGACGTGTATGCGAAGAAAATGTGTGTCGTGTATTATAACATAAATGTATGTGTCAGCCTTCAAAGTTCAGGATCATAGTGTACACATCATGGCAAGGATTACACGACATCACACGAGTCAGTACAACAGACCTCACTGAAGTCGTATCCTTCTCTCCAGACATGTCCTCCTCCAGGAACTCTGATGACCTTGAGATCTGAATCCCATGTAAATATATAATCCGTGGAAAAAAACTATTATTGTTCCTAACAGCAACTGTTCCTAATAGTTTATAGAAACTCCGGCTTCATAATTCCGGCGCGGTGAAACAAACATGGAACACTGTCCTATGAACAGGACTTTTTGTCTCTTGCTAAATGTTCTCTAGTTCTCACTATTAAACAGTTATTGTCTATACTCCAATAGAGTCCTTTATTTTTGTTCTAGTCATAAGTGAACTGAATATCCATCACTACTGGTGTGTTAAAACTGGTATGACCTAAACTCATTCGGTATTTATCCTGTAGGATACATATACCATTCAGCTCCACTGAGCAATGTTGATCATCTTCCTCTAGCATAAGCTCTGTTGTAAAGTTGCTGGCCAATCTTCCTGCGCCAAACTTTATCCGGAATCGGATTTTTCCTTGTTTCCGTGTTCTTCATTCCAACCAGACGAACCTGTAACATAAATCAAACAACCGGTGATAGCCTCCCCGTCACTGATCTCTATTAGATGATCGTGGCCATCGGCCTCGCTCAGAAAATATAATGAACCTACTCTGTCATGGACAGATGACTGAACACATATGTTATCATCAGGCCAAGACAAGAAAAAAAAAATCAACAAACAGAATGCGGAACCCCGCCCACCAGGGACACCTACGGGAATATCCCAATTATCCCTCATTACTCAATTCTCAACTAGTAAAGCTTATCAACACTTCACTAATCTATTTTCAACTAACAGAGCCAAGTATCACTTCCCTACTCTAGCTAGTTTTCCACTAACAGTGCTAATCATCACACTTTAGTTTTAACAAGGCTACAGCCTATATTAATTAGAACTAATTATAATAGGTTCTACCTTAGGCAACACTGCAGTTAGATCAAATTACATCCACTCTTGCCATGACAGGCACGTGTAAAATTAAATTAACTCAATTCGCACACGGTAGACATTTTCCCATCAGAACCACAGTGCCGAAGCACGTCTTCTACAATCCAAGGTTTGAGTTCAACTGTCCCTCTCCAATCATGGTTTTCTGGCAAAACCTAAAATTGGTCACGTGACATGGTTGATGTCCTGCAGGTGTTATTTGGGCATATCATCCATTGTCAAGAATCGATTTTCCCTGGCTCAGTCACTGTCAAAGTTGTCATCAGTTGTTTTGACTCCCCCAACAAACTAACGAGTTACTGTATGATCCCAACAACAGTTTTCCCCAACAAGCTGCCAATCTTCTTGATGTCCGGAAACTATAATTGACAGACTGGACTGTTTTCTTCCGAGCTGAGTACTTCCGCTTCCAATCCGACTTGTTTATAATCTGTCAAAGCGATGTATGATTCAGCTCATTCACTTCCCCTACACATCTGCAACTGTTAATTTTGCCCGACATGTGATGGCCGACATCCGATTGCCACCATGATCCCACGGGTTCCATCTGTATTCAAATGTTGACAAACTGTCAAAGCGATGCCGGGACCTGTCTCACTCACCACCGAGTGTTCCCAATCCGTCGACCAGATGTACACGTGCAGCTACAAATATTGTCCTGGGATTTTGACATCCGATTTGTTTTTACTGTTAGTTAAAATAGTTGTCGCTGGCAGATAGTCCGTTTAATCAGAAAGCCTCTATAATAATCAACTGGGTAAACGCAAGGTTTTATTTTGTGACATAGGCCCCCTCTTAAGAGAGTAGTCCATCTCACTCTTCTCCATCGTGAGTTTAATCCAGATGATTCATTCTTCTTCTTCAGGAGCTGGGTGTCTTGACAAGAAATCCGCTCCAACATTTTCCTTCCCAGGAATGTACTCCACTGTGAAATTATAGGGTTGAAGTAACAACGACCACCGCATCAAACGGGCGTTGAGCTTCTGAGAAGTAGCCAGGAACATCAGGGGCTGATGATCCGACTGGACTCGAAACTTAACTCCATACAAATATGGCTGGAATTTTTGCACTGCCCATACGAGGGACAAGCACTCTCTCTCGACGGTTGAATAATTCCTCTCCGCCTGTAGAAGTTTCTTAGCTTGCGTATGCTACAGGTTTCAAAACCGAAGCATCGTCTTTTCCTTCCTGTAACAAGAGCTGCCCCAATCCCAATCGCACTCGCATCTGTTCTCAACACAAATGGTTTGGAAAGGTCAGGGAGCTGTAATACAGGTTTGCTGACCAAGGCCTCCTTTAACTGACTATAGGCATTCTCACATTCTGGTGTCCAAATGATTTGGTCCGGGAATCCCTTTTTCAAGGTTTCCGTCAATGGAGCTCCCAGTTCAGTGAAATGTGGGATAAATTTGTGGTAGAACCCACACAACGAGAGAAAAGATCGCACATCCTTCTTCGTTTTTGGCCTTGGTGCATTTCTGATTTTCTCCAGGTTCTTCTCTTCTGGGACAATGTGTCCTGGAGTGATGGTGTGACCTAGAAATTCCAGAGTCTGGTAACCAATCATGCACTTGGTTGGACGAGCAGTAAGCCCTGCTTCCTTGAGTCTATTAAACACTCTCTCCAAGGATTGTAAGTGGTCATCCAAGCTGTCACTGGAAATCAGAATATCATCCATGAATGAGATGATGGACGGATCCTGTAAAGGATCTAGTAAAGTCCTCATCATGCGTGTAAACACACTAGGTGCATTGCTGAGTCCAAAGGGCATGACCTTGAATTCGTAGTGTCCACTGGGTGTACTGAAAGCCAACAGTGGTCGAATCTCCGGTTTGACTGGTATCTGATAGTAACCCCGACTCAG
This sequence comes from Cepaea nemoralis, assembly GCA_014155875.1. Classification (NCBI taxonomy): domain Eukaryota; kingdom Metazoa; phylum Mollusca; class Gastropoda; order Stylommatophora; family Helicidae; genus Cepaea; species Cepaea nemoralis. Next base: position 363,790 of record JACEFZ010025249.1, read on the forward strand.
ATCCACCTTTGAAAAGTACCGAGCCTTATGGAGCCTAGCGAATAACTGAGTTGGATTCGGCAAAGGTTCCACCTGAAATTGTGTGTGACTGTTCAGAAGTCGGTAGTCTATACACAACCGGTGTTCTCCACTTGGTTTCCGTAACAAAACTACCCCTGCATTGTATGGGGATGTGGATGGTGCAATCACGTCATCCTCCAGCAGTTTCTGTATTTCCTCCTCCAGGGCCTTTTCTTTAGAGAATGGCACTGGGTAAACCTTTTGACGAACAGGCTCCTGTGTGGTCAAAGTCATCTCGAACTCAACCAACCTCGTTCGTCCTGGTTTATCAGTCAGTATCTCCTTATGAGACTTGAGAACCTGGGTTATCCTTTCCCTCTCCTGGGAGGTCAGATCAGGGTTCACTTGCACATCCCTATAGGTTTCCTGGTGTACCAAGGGATATTCCCTGCCCTCGCTGGTTCCCACTTCAGTCTCCACTGCAACTGCCATTGCCATGAGGTGAGCTGCCTTGTCTCCGGGTCTCTCTTCGTATTTCCGCAAGAGATTGATATGGAAAATCTTCGACTTTCCCCGGATCCGGATCTGATAGTTGGTTCTGGATATCACCCTTTCCACGGGAAATGGTCCTTGCCAACCTATCTCCAGTTTGTTGTTTCCCGTTGGGAGTAGCAACAAGACTTTATCTCCCACCTCTAGAGATCTTTCTTTAGACCTACGGTTGTAGTAAGCCGCATGTCTTTTCCTGGCCTTTTTCAAGTTTTGATTTGCCAGAGTCCATCCCTTGTGGAGTTTTTCTTTCAGTTCCTCCACGTATTTATAGGATGAGATCACTTCTTCTGACGTCCCCTCTTCAGTCCAACTCCTCAACATGGCTTCCAACGGTCCTTTGATTGGACGACCAAACAGCAACGTAGCGGGTGGTAGTCCTGTTGAGCCATGAGGAACTTCCCGATAGGCAAAGAGTGCTGCTGGGATATATTCATCCCACCTATCAGGTTTTTCCTGCGCTAGTTTCCTGAGCATTGTCATCAACGTGCCGTTGAAACGCTCTACTTGTCCATTGGCTTGAGGGTGGTAAGGGCTGGTATGTATGTGGTTAGAGTGAAACACCCTAAATACCTCCTCCATGAGTTTTCCACAAAACTGAGATCCCATTGTCCGTCAGAATTTGATCCGGAAAGCCTAATCTGGTAAAGGCCTCCATCAGTGCGTCCGCCACTCTTTTCGAGTCAATCGTGGTCAACGGTATGGCTTCACCCCACATTGTACAGCAATCCACCATTGTGAGTATATACATGTTCCTCTTCCTAGTCCTGGGAAGTGGACCCACGATATCGATGGCTACCCTCTCGAAAGGAGAGTTCATGATGGGCATCTCACCCAACACCACCGGTGCTGTCCAGTGTTTCGGTGCCACCCTCTGGCACTCAGGGCATGACTTCACATACCGACGCACATCATCTGTCATTCCCGGCCAATAGTAATGGCAGGAAATCCGCTGCATGGTGGCGGCAATACCCATGTGTCCACTAAAGGAGATGGTATGCCCCATATGAAGAATCTGGGACCGGTGAGCTTTCGGGACGACCAACTGACCGTATAGGTTGTCTCCCCTTCCTGCTCTCCTGTAGAGTATCCTATTCTTCATGTAGTACTGCCCCCGTCCTGGTGGATCAGCACTGTTCTGCAGCTTTCTGTAGCAAGGACGTAAAGTATCATCCTCACTCTGGGCAGTTCGTAGCTCCCCCGGCATTGGGTTAGTCACAATTGCGTCTGCCTCTTCCGTTTTCGTCTGAGAGCGAGTCTGCATTGCTCCCATATGGATTGGCTCCCTGGGCATTCCCAGAAAGACATACCGGCAACCTAGGATTACTGGAAAAATGGGATCGGTCAATACAGCGGCCTTGATGGTGCCGGTGACGTACCTTGACCGAATCTCCACATTAGCAATGGGCAACTTCATGACTACAGCACTCTTCTGTGCAGGCTGTATCTCCATGGTTTCACCTGTGAATTGTTCTGGATGTACCAGATCCGCAGAAATCACGGCCTCCCCGTCCAGTCCTGTGTCGTATAAACACTCCACTTGACGACCGTTAACCTCTACCAATTCCACTACAGGTGGTTTTTCCTGGTCTGGAGTCTCTTCCTCGGCCTCGACCTGTTCGGTGGGCTCCACCTTAGGTTTCCCGGGGCACACGACGAATTGAGTGTCTCCTGACTTTCCCCTGCAGTCAATAGCATTGTGCGTATTCGACTTGCATTGGTTGCACCATTTCCCTGTCCTAGATTTTCTAGTGCCGGACTTGAGTGAGCTCTCCTGGTGGCGAGCTTCCTTGTTGACCTTGGCATTTTCCGTGACAACCTCCTTGGAAGTCACTTGACATGCTGCGAAGTGAGGGTTCTTAGCCTTCGATTTGCAGTACCTCGTATTGTGAGAGGGTGACTTACAAATTGAACACCACTTCTCCGACCACGGCCGTTTTGGTGTAGAGCTTGAAGTGCTCTTGCTTCCCTCCTTCTTCTTCTCTGAACTATCCTCTGATTTTTGCACATAAGGTTCCCACTTTTTGGTTCCTGAGTTTTTGGCTTTCTTCTTATCATGTTTCTCTTGACTTTTGGTGTTGGTGGAAAGGTTTTCCCCTGCCTCCCCATGTACCTCGACGAACCGTTCTGCTAATTTAGTCACGAGGTCAATACGTTCCGCTCCTTGTTCTCCCAGGAACGTCCTGAGAGGTTTAGACATTTGCTTCTTCAGCTGGTCGACCACCATGAGCTCTTCCAGACTCTCATAGTCATGTGCGAACCCAGCCAAATCCATCCACTTGTGGAGATAAGATTTTAGACGCAAACTGTAGGCGGCAAACAACTCCCCCGGTTCTCGTTTCGCTGCTCGAAATTTTTTCCGGTAGGTATGTGACGTAACCTCGGATCGTTTCAGTAGAGCCGTCTTTAACTCGTCATAATTGTTCTCATGTCCTGGTGGCAGGCGAGAATAAACCTCGTAGCCGGTCCCGCGTAAACCCTGGGATAGCTTGAGATTCCATTTGTTACGCTCCAGACCCATAGCAACTGACATAGCCTCGAAGCGTTGAAGGTACTGGTCAATCTTCTCTTTGTCCTCCTCGTAGACCGCTAAAGGAAACTTCATAGCATGGTACCCATGTCCACCTACTGGTGTTGAGCCTGGGATGGAGGAACCTCCAACTGCTCCCTCAGTTTCTCCATTAGATTGACTCTTCAACTCGAGTTCCCTCATCCGGTACTCGTGCTCCCTTTTCTGAGCTTCTTGCTCCGCTTCCAGTTTCCTAGCTGCTTGCTCAGCTTCAAATTTCATAGCTGCTTGCTCAGCTTCCAATTTCTTAGCTGCTTGCTCAGCTTCCAATTTCCTAGCTTCTTGTTCCAACTCCATCCTTCTCAATTCCAACTCGGCCTTTCGATCTTCCCTTTCTGCTTGACGATACTCTCTCTCCACTTCCTGTATGTAATCCGTTAGAGCAGAACCCGACAATCCCATTTCTTCCCCCTTTGCCTTTAATTCTAACGTGGTTAGTTTAGGGGTGGCCATTTTACAGAGAGGTAAGCTAGCAGGTCGAGTACAATATAACTGCAAATTACTATACAGATATATGAACAAGTACTATAAATCTAGATATTACCACACACAGCACATTCACTCAGTGACAAGAGTAGAATCAGGACCACAGACCTATGCAGACGTGTGAAGTGTGAACAGGTAAGATATTAGTCCTAACCCCTATCCACATTCACTCTAGCTGGATTCTCCAATATGATATCTCCCTTTTATAACTAAGGATCCCGTGTCAAAAGACCCCGTTGTCAGAAGATCCCACTGTCAAAGGTTCCGTTTCCGAGAGATCCCGCTGTCCAAAGATCACGTTTACGAGAGATCCCGCTGTCCAAAGATTCCGTTTACGAGAGATCCCGCTGTCCAAAGATCCCGTTATCGAGCCCCCAATAATGTCGTGTCCTCCTTTAAAGTGTCGTCCCTGGAGTGAGGAGAGTCAACACCCACATTATAATATTTTCTTTCCTATCAATATCCTGGAGAATCCACCAGCTTCCGTCCAACACACTCCATCAGCCCGTGGACACCTTTTCCTATCACTCTCTCACTGTCGTACTATGCCCCCTCTCATACTTCCCCAACGCAACATACTCAACAACTCTTGCTTCTAAAAATTAATAAAGATTAATTTATTAAAAGAAAAGTGTAACGTATATGAGACGTGTATGCGAAGAAAATGTGTGTCGTGTATTATAACATAAATGTATAGTGTCAGCCTTCAAAGTTCAGGATCATAGTGTACACATCATGGCAAGGATTACACGACATCACACGAGTCAGTACAATAGACCTCACCGAAGTCGTATCCCTCTCTCCAGACATGTCCTCCTCCAGGAGCTCTGATGACCATGAGATCTGAATCCCATGTAAATATATAATCCGTGGAAAATAATAGTATTGTTCCTAACACCACTGTTCCTAATAGTTTATAGAAACTCCGGCTTCATAATTCCGGCGCAGGTGAAACAAACATGGAACACTGTCCTATGAACAGGACTTTTTGTCTCTTGCTAAATGTTCTCTAGTTCTCACTATTAAACAGTTATTGTCTATACTCCAATAGAGTCCTTTATTTTTGTTCTAGTCATAAGTGAACTGAATATCCATCACTACTGGTGTGTTAAAACTGGTATGACCTAAACTCATTCGGTATTTATCCTGTAGGATACATATACCATTCAGCTCCACTGAGCAATGTTGATCATCTTCCTCTAGCATAAGCTCTGTTGTAAAGTTGCTGGCCAATCTTCCTGCGCCAAACTTTATCCGGGATCGGATTTTTCCTTGGTTCCGTGTTCTTCATTCCAACCAGAGGAACCTGTAACATAAATCATATAACCGGTGATAGCCTCCCCGTCACTGATCTCTATTAGATGATCGTGGGCCATCGGCCTCGCTCAGAAAATATAATGAACCTACTCTGTCATGGACAGATGACTGAACACATATGTTATCATCAGGCCAAGACAAGAAAAAAAAATCAACAAACAGAATGCGGAACCCCGCCCACCAGGGACACCTACGGGAATATCCCAATTATCCCTCATTACTCAATTCTCAACTAGTAAAGCTTATCAACACTTCACTAATCTATTTTCAACTAACAGAGCCAAGTATCACTTCCCTACTCTAGCTAGTTTTCCACTAACAGTGCTAATCATCACACTTTAGTTTTAACAAGGCTACAGCCTATATTAATTAGAACTAATTATAATAGGTTCTACCTTAGGCAACACTGCAGTTAGATCAAATTACATCCACTCTTGCCATGACAGGCACGTGTAAAATTAAATTAACTCAATTCGCACACGGTAGACATTTTCCAATCAGAACCGCAGTTCCGAAGCACGTCCACTAAAATCCAAGGTTTGAGTTCAACTGTCCTCTCCAATCATGGTTTTCTGGCAAAACCTAAAATTGGTCACGTGACATGGTTGATGTCCTGCAGGTGTTATTTGGGCATATCATCCATTGTCAAGAATCGATTTTCCCTGGCTCAGTCACTGTCAAAGTTGTCATCAGTTGTTTTGACTCCCCCAACAAACTAACGAGTTACTGTATGATCCCAACAACAGTTTTCCCCAACAAGCTGCCAATCTTCTTTACTGTCCGGAAACTATAATTGACAGACGGACTGTTTTCTTCCGAGCTGAGTACTTCCGCTTCCAATCCGACTTGTTTATAATCTGTCAAAGCGATGTATGATTCAGCTCATTCACTTCCCCTACACATCTGCAACTGTTAATTTTGCCCGACATGTGATGGCCGACATCCGATTGCCACCATGATCCCACGGGTTCCATCTGTATTCAAATGTTGACAAACTGTCAAAGCGATGCCGGGATTTGTCTCACTCACCACTGAATGTTCCAAATCCGTTAGAGATGTACACGTGCAGCTACAAATATTGTCCTGGGATTTTGACATCCGATTTGTTTATACTGTTAGTAAAATAGTTGTCGCTGGCAGATAGTCCGTTTTATCAGAAAGCCTCTATAATAATCAACTGGGTAAACGCACGGTTTTATTTTGTGACATAGGCCCCCTCTTAAGAGAGTAGTCCATCTCACTCTTCTCCACCGTGAGTTTAATCCAGATGATTCATTCTTCTTCTTCAGGAGCTGGGTGTCTTGACAAGAAATCCGCTCCAACATTTTCCTTCCCAGGAATGTACTCCACTGTGAAGTTATAGGGTTGAAGTAACAACGACCACCGCATCAAACGTGCGTTGAGCTTCTGAGAAGTAGCCAGGAACATCAGGGGCTGATGATCCGACTGAACTCGAAACTTAACTCCATACAAATATGGCTGGAATTTTTGCACTGCCCATACGAGGGACAAGCACTCTCTCTCGACAGTTGAATAATTCCTCTCCGCCTGTAGAAGTTTCTTGCTTGCGTATGCCACAGGTTTCAAAACCGAAGCATCGTCTTTTCCTTCCTGTAACAAAGCGGCTCCAATTCCAATCGCACTCGCATCCGTTCTCAACACAAATGGTTTGGAAAGGTCAGGGAGCTGTAATACAGGTTTGCTGACCAAGGTCTCCTTTAACTGACTATAGGCATTCTCACATTCTGGTGTCCAAATGATTTGGTCCGGGAATCCCTTTTTCAAGGTTTCCGTCAACGGAGCTCCCAGTTCAGTGAAATGTGGGATAAATTTGTGGTAGAACCCACACAACGAGAGAAAAGATCGCACATCCTTCTTCGTTTTTGGCCTTGGTGCATTTCTGATTTTCTCCAGGTTCTTCTCTTCTGGGACAATGTGTCCTGGAGTGATGGTGTGACCTAGAAATTCCAGAGTCTGGTAACCAATCATGCACTTGGTTGGACGAGCAGTAAGCCCTGCTTCCTTGAGTCTATTAAACACTCTCTCCAAGGATTGTAAGTGGTCATCCAAGCTGTCACTGGAAATCAGAATATCATCCATGAATGAGATGATGGACGGATCCTGTAACGGATCTAGTAAAGTCCTCATCATGCGTGTAAACACACTAGGTGCATTGCTGAGTCCAAAGGGCATGACCTTGAATTCGTAGTGTCCACTGGGTGTACTGAAAGCCAACAGTGGTCGAATCTCCGGTTTGACTGGTATCTGATAGTACCCCCGACTCAGATCCACCTTTGAAAAGTACCGAGCCTTATGGAGCCTAGCGAATAACTGAGTTGGATTCGGCAAAGGTTCCACCTGAAATTGTGTAGTGACTGTTCAGAAGTCGGTAAGTCTATACACAACCGGTGTTCTCCACTTGGTTTCCGTAACAAAACTACCCCTGCATTGTATGGGGATGTGAATGGTGCAATCATGTCATCCTCCAGCAGTTTTTGTATTTCCTCCTCCAGAGCCTTTTCTTTAGAGAATGGCACTGGGTAAACCTTTTGACGAACAGGCTCCTGTGTGGTCAAAGTCATCTCGAACTCAACCAACCTCGTTCGTCCTGGTTTATCAGTCAGTATCTCCTTATGAGACTTGAGAACCTGGGTTATCCTTTCCCTCTCCTGGGAGGTCAGATCAGGGTTCACTTGCACATCCCTATAGGTTTCCTGGTGTACCAAGGGATATTCCCTGCCCTCGCTGGTTCCCACTTCAGCCTCCACTGCAACTGCCATTGCCATGAGGTGAGCTGCCTTGTCTCCGGGTCTCTCTTCGTATTTCCGCAAGAGATTGATATGGAAAATCTTCGACTTTCCCCGGATCCGGATCTGATAGTTGGTTCTGGATATCACCCTTTCCACGGGAAATGGTCCTTGCCAACCTATCTCCAGTTTGTTGTTTCCCGTTGGGAGTAGCAACAAGACTTTATCTCCCACCTCTAGAGATCTTTCTTTAGACCTACGGTTGTAGTAAGCCGCATGTCTTTTCCTGGCCTTTTTCAAGTTTTGATTTGCCAGAGTCCATCCCTTGTGGAGTTTTTCTTTCAGTTCCTCCACGTATTTATAGGATGAGATCACTTCTTCTGACGTCCCCTCTTCAGTCCAACTCCTCAACATGGCTTCCAACGGTCCTTTGATTGGACGACCAAACAGCAACGTAGCGGGTGGTAGTCCGGTTGAGCCATGAGGAACTTCCCGATAGGCAAAGAGTGCTGCTGGGATATATTCATCCCACCTATCAGGTTTTTCCTGCGCTAGTTTCCTGAGCATTGTCATCAACGTGCCGTTGAAACGCTCTACTTGTCCATTGGCTTGAGGGTGGTAAGGGCTGGTATGTATGTGGTTAGAGTGAAACACCCTAAATACCTCCTCCATGAGTTTTCCACAAAACTGAGATCCATTGTCCGTCAGAATTTGATCCGGAAAGCCTAATCTGGTAAAGGCCTCCATCAGTGCGTCCGCCACTCTTTTCGAGTCAATCGTGGTCAACGGTATGGCTTCACCCCACATTGTACAGCAATCCACCATTGTGAGTATATACATGTTCCTCTTCCTAGTCCTGGGAAGTGGACCCACGATATCGATGGCTACCCTCTCGAAAGGAGAGTTCATGATGGGCATCTCACCCAACACCACCGGTGCTGTCCAGTGTTTCGGTGCCACCCTCTGGCACTCAGGGCATGACTTCACATACCGACGCACATCATCTGTCATTCCCGGCCAATAGTAAGTGGCAGGAAATCCGCTGCATGGTGGCGGCAATACCCATGTGTCCACTAAAGGAGATGGTATGCCCCATATGAAGAATCTGGGACCGGTGAGCTTTCGGGACGACCAACTGACCGTATAGGTTGTCTCCCCTTCCTGCTCTCCTGTAGAGTATCCTATTCTTCATGTAGTACTGCCCCCGTCCTGGTGGATCAGCACTTTTCTGCAGCTTTCTGTAGCAAGGACGTAAAGTATCATCCTCACTCTGGGCAGTTCGTAGCTCCCCCGGCATTGGGTTAGTCACAATTGCTTCTGCCTCTTCCGTTCTCGTCTGAGAGCGAGTCTGCATTGCTCCCATATGGATTGGCTCCCTGGGCATTCCCAGAAAGACATACCGGCAACCTAGGATGACTGGAAAAATGGGATCGGTCAATACAGCGGCCTTGATGGTGCCGGTGACGTACCTTGACCGAATCTCCACATTAGCAATGGGCAACTTCATGACTACAGCACTCTTCTGTGCAGGCTGTATCTCCATGGTTTCACCTGTGAATTGTTCTGGATGTACCAGATCCGCAGAAATCACGGCCTCCCCGTCCAGTCCTGTGTCGTATAAACACTCCACTTGACGACCGTTAACCTCTACCAATTCCACTACAGGTGGTTTTTCCTGGTCTGGAGTCTCTTCCTCGGCCTCGACCTGTTCGGTGGGCTCCACCTTAGGTTTCCCGGAGCACACGACGAATTGAGTGTCTCCTGACTTTCCCCTGCAGTCAATAGCATTGTGCGTGTTTGACTTGCATTGGTTGCACCATTTCCCTGTCCTAGATTTTCTAGTGCCGGACTTGAGTGAGCTCTCCTGGTGGCGAGCTTCCTTGTTGACCTTGGCATTTTCCGTGACAACCTCCTTGGAAGTCACTTGACATGCTGCGAAGTGAGGGTTCTTAGCCTTCGATTTGCAGTCCCTCGTATTGTGAGAGGGTGACTTACAAATTGAACACCACTTCTCCGACCACGGTCGTTTTGGTGTAGAGCTTGAAGTGCTCTTGCTTCCCTCCTTCTTCTTCTCTGAACTATCCTCTGATTTTTGCACATAAGGTTCCCACTTTTTGGTTCCTGAGTTTTTGGCTTTCTTCTTGTCATGTTTCTCTTGACTTTTGGTGTTGGTGGAAAGGTTTTCCCCTGCCTCCCCATGTACCTCGACGAACCGTTCTGCTAATTTAGTCACGAGGTCAATACGTTCCGCTCCTTGTTCTCCCAGGAACGTCCTGAGAGGTTTAGACATTTGCTTCTTCAGCTGGTCGACCACCATGAGCTCTTCCAGACTCTCATAGTCATGTGCGAACCCAGCCAAATCCATCCACTTATGGAGATAAGATTTTAGACGCAAACTGTAGGCGGCAAACAACTCCCCCGGTTCTCGTTTCGCTGCTCGAAATTTTTTCCGGTAGGTATGTGACGTAACCTCGAATCGTTTCAGCAGAGCCGTCTTTAACTCGTCATAATTGTTCTCATGTCCTGGTGGCAGGCGAGAATAAACCTCGTAGCCGATCCCGCGTAAACCCTGGGATAGCTTAAGATTCCATTTGTTACGCTCCAGACCCATAGCAACTGACATAGCCTCGAAGCGTTGAAGGTACTGGTCAATCTTCTCTTTGTCCTCCTCGTAGACCGCTAAAGGAAACTTCATAGCATGGTACCCATGTCCACCTACTGGTGTTGAGCCTGGGATGGAGGAACCTCCAACTGCTCCCTCAGTTTCTCCCTTAGATTGACTCTTCAACTCGAGTTCCCTCATCCGGTACTCGTGCTCCCTTTTCTGAGCTTCCTTGTTCAGCCTCTAATTTCTTAGCTGCTTGCTCAGCTTCAAATTTCCTAGCTGCTTGCTCAGCTTCCAATTTCTTAGCTGCTTGCTCAGCTTCCAATGTCTTAGCTGCTTGTTCCAACTCCATCCTTCTCAATTCCAACTCGGCCTTTCGATCTTCCCTTTCTGCTTGACGATACTCTCTCTCCACTTCCTGTATGTAATCCGTTAGAGCAGAACCCGACAGTCCCATTTCTTCCCCCTTTGCCTTTAATTCTAACGTGCTTAGTTTAGGGGTGGCCATTATACAGAGAGGTAAGCCAGCAGGTCGAGTACAATATAACTGCAAATTATTATACAGATATATGAACAAGTACAATAAATCTAGATATTACCACACATAGCACATTCACTCAGTGACAAGAGTAGAATCAGGACCACAGACCTATGCAGACGTGTGAAGTGTGAACAGGTAAGATATTAGTCCTAACCCCTATCCACATTCACTCTAGCTGGATTCTCCAAAATGATATCTCCCTCTTATAACTAAGGATCCCGTGTCAAAAGACCCCGTTGTCAGAAGATCCCACTGTCCAAGGATCACGTTACGAAAGATCCCACTGTCCAAGGATTTCGTTTACGAGAGATCCCGCTGTCCAAAGATCCCGTTATCGAGCCCCCAATAATGTCGTGTCCTCCTTTAAAGTGTCGTCCCTGAAGTGAAGAGAGTCAACACCCACATTCTAATATTTTACTCTTTTTCAATATCTTGGAGAATCCACCAGCTTCCGTCCAACACACTCCATCAGCCTATGGACACCTTTTCCTATCACTCTCTCACTGTCGTACTATGCCCCCTCTCATATTTTCCCAACGCAACAGACTCAACAACTCTTGCTTCTAAAAATTAATAAAGATTAATTTATTAAAAGAAAAGTGTAACGTATATGAGACGTGTATGCGAAGAAAATGTGTGTCGTGTACTATAACATAAATGTGTATGTCAGCCTTCAAAGTTCAGGATCATAGTATACACATCATGGCAAGGATCACACGACATCATTCGAGTCAGTACGATAAACCTCACCGAAGTCGTATCCTTCTCTCCAGACATGTCCTCCTCCAGGAACTCTGATGACCATGAGATCTGAATCTCATGTAACTCTATAATCCGTGGAAAATATATTATTATTGTTCCTAACACCACTGTTCCTAATAGTTTATAGAAACTCCGGCTTCATAATTCCGGCGCGGTGAAACAAACCTGGAACACTGTCCTATGAACAAGACTTTTTGTCTCTTGCTAAATGTTCTCTAGTCCTCAATATTACAAAGTTATTGTCTATACTCCAATAGAGTCCTTTATTTTTGTTCTAGTCATAAGTTAACTGAATATCCATCACTACTGGTGTGTTAAAACTGGTATGACCTAAACTTATTCGGTATTTATCCTGTAGGATACATATACCATTCAGCTCCACTGAGCAATGTTGATCATCTTCCTCTAGCATAATCTCTGTTGTACAATTGCTGGCCAATCTTCCTGCGCCAAACTTTATCCGGGATCGGATTGTCTCTTGGTTTCAGGTTCTTCATTCCAACCAGAGGTAACCTGTAACATACATCATATAACCGGTGATAGCCTCCCCGTCACTGATCTCTATTGGATGATCGTGGGCCATCGGCCTCGCTCAGAAATTATAATGAACCTATCAGGGACAGATGAACTGACCACATAGGTTATCATCAGGCCAAGACAAAAAAAAAAAAATCAGCAAACAGAATGCGGAACCCCGCCCACCAGGGACACCTACGGGAAGATCCCAATTATCCCTCATTACTCAATTCTCAACTAGTAAAGCTTATCAACACTTCACTAATCTATTTTCAACTAACAGAGCCAAGTATCACTTCCCTACTCTAGCTAGTTTTCCACTAACAGTGCTAATCATCACACTTAAGTTTTAACCAGGCTACAGTCTATATTAATTAGGCCTAAATAGACTATATTGACTACCTTAGGCAAAACTGCAGTTAGATCAAATTACATCCACTCTTGCCATGACAGGCACGTGTAAAATTAAATTAATTCAATTCGCACACGGTAGACGTTTTCCCATCAGAACCACAGTGCCGAAGCACGTCTTCTACAATCCAAGGTTTTCGATCAACTGTCCTCTCCAATCATGGTTTTCTGGCAAACCCCTAAAATTGGTCACGTGACATGGTTGTTTTCCTGCAGGTGTTATATGGGCAATCATCCATTGTCAAGAATCGATTTTCCCTGGCTTAGTCACTGTCAAAGTTGTCATCAGTTGTTTTGACTCCTCCAACAAACTAACGAGTTACTGTATGATCCCAACAACAGTTTTCCCCAACAAGCTGTCAATAGCAATCTGCCCATCTGCGTGATGTCCGGAAACTATATGACAGATGGACTGTTATCTTCCGTGCTGAGTACTTCCGTTTTTCCCTCTGACTTGTTTATAATCTGTCAAAGCGATGTATGATTCAGCGCACTCACTTCCCCTATACATCTGCCACTGTTTAATTTTGCCCGACAAGTGATGGCCGACATCCGATTGCCCCCATGATCCCACGGGTTCCATCTGTATTCAATTGTTGACAAACTGTCAAGGCGATGCCGAGATCCTGTCTCCATCACCACTGAATGTTCCAAATCCGTTAGAGATGTACACGTGCAGCTACAAATATTGTCCTGGGATTTTGACATCCGATTTGTTTATACTGTTAGTAAAATAGTTGTCGCTGGCAGATAGTCCGTTTTATCAGAAAGCCTCTATAATAATCAACTGGGTAAATGCACGGTTTTATTTTGTGACACGGTGTAGGGATTGAACCGCCGCCGTCAGGGTTCTGCAATTTAAGCGCAATCGCATTATTAACCCTACGGCCACGAAGTCCTCAGCTGAGAAAACGAGACGTATTGCTGTACAGATGTGAGACAAGAGTATTCATCAGCCCAGGTCTATATATAGTTTGTTTAGATCAGCATGGGAGAAGTATTGCTGTACAGATGTGAGACAAGAGTATTCATCAGCCCAGGTCTATATATAGTTTGTTTAGATCAGCATGGGGGAAGTATTGCTGTACAGATGTGAGACAAGAGTATTCATCAGCCCAGGTCTATATATAGTTTGTTTAGATCAGCATGGGAGAAGTATTGCTGTACAGATGTGAGACAAGAGTATTCATCAGCCCAGGTCTATATATATTTTGTTTAGATCAGCATGGGAGAAGTATTGCTGTACAGATGTGAGACAAGAGTATTCATCACCCCAGGTCTATATATTGCTGTACAGATGTGAGACAAGAGTATTCATCACCCCAGGTCTATATATAGTTTGGTTAGATCAGCATGGGCGAAAGGATAAGAGCGCTCGTACTTAAACATCCAGGGTGTTGATGCTGAGGTCAGAGGTTCAAACCCTACACCGAACACGTGGACTTAAATGTTAACTTCTCAAAAGTTATTTCAAGGAGCATAACTTTTAATAACATTTCTATATACTTTATAGTCATATTGTTGGACTTACTTGCACTATTGTTAAACTCTTTGTCTATAGTTATTTTCAGGCATATGAATTATAATAAATAATGATATAATCTTTAAGGCATTTTCAAAGTTTTCATAAATATAATGCATAATGCATAACATTGTAACCCATCTTTTTCTGCTTAAAGAAGTTATCAACTGTAATGTCGGTGATTAAAAACACATTTATTTAAAAATAATGGATGGTGTGTGGAAGGACATTCTTTTAAGTTACTGTGCGCCAGGAGCTGGGCGAAACCACGCCGGGTCAGATAGATAGACAGACAGAGAGATAGTCGGGAACGGGAGCTTATTTGACTACTTATATGAATTAAATGAGATGCTCCCCACCAGGGACTGTGTGAAGCCGGGCCGGATCAGACAGACAGACATATAGTCGGGAACGGGAGCTTATATGACTACGTATATGAATTAAATGAGATGCTCCCCACCAGGGACTGGGTGAAGCCGGGCCGGGTCAGACAGACAGACAGACAGATAGACAAACAGACAGATAGTCGGGAGCGGGAGCTTATATGACTACTTATATGAATTAAATGAGATGCTCCCCACCAGGGACTGGGTGAAGCCGGGCCGGGTCAGACAGACAGACAGATAGACAGATAGACAGTCGGGAACGGGAGAGCTTATGACTACGTATATGAATTAAATGAGATGCTCCCCACCAGGGACTGGGTGAAGCCGGGCCGGGTCAGACAGACAGACAGAGAGACAGATAGACAGACAGATAGATAGTCGGGAACGGGATAGCTTATATGACTACTTATATGAATTAAATGAGATGCTCCCCACCAGGGACTGGGTGAAGCCGGGCCGGGTCAGCCAGGCAGACAGACAGACAGACAGACAGACAAACAAGCAGACAGACATACTGATAGATAGATAGATCCCCTCCAGGGCCTGGGCGAAGCCGGGCCGGGTCAGCTAGTACAATATAAATTATCAATAACAACAACAATATGAAACAGATTCTTATATCAAATACATTTAAGTTACCAATACAATTTAATAGCAATCAAGTGTGTATGTTTACTCTATATTATGGTTTGGACTTCCGATTCAATATCCCTAAAGTCAGATCATGTCTGTGGTAGCCTTGTGTCTCGTGTGCTGCAACTCCTTTCTGATGTTGATATCCCTCCATGCCATGATGCCAAACCGCCCAGTATCGTCTCTCTTTAGACTGTCCTATTTGCTCAATTCTTAACCGTGTGAAAATAAAGTTTGTTTGTTCGATCGTCTCGCCCTGCTCTCCTCTGCTCCAATTTTACCGTTGTGACCATACTGCAGCGTTCCCTTTCTCATGACTCGTCCATGAATGTATTGTGGGATAACCGCCATCAGAGTCTCCAAGCTGGAAATCCGGATGTGATCGCACGACAGGAGAAGGACAAACTGGAAGACCCTCCTCCGGGAATTGTCAGGAACGCAATGGATGCGAGGTACTCGTCGAAGGGAGCGGGATGGGGCGGTTGGGGGTGGGGAGAAATGTGGCTGCTTCTGACGACTGCAGACCTGATGTGAGCTCGCTCAGCAGTGGGTTTTTGTAGCAATGACCGTGGATGACGGATGTCCGTGTATAAAATCTTCCACGTCCCCGTGTGTCATTTAGATGACCACCTCTGTTGATGACTCTGGTCAAGTCAAGTTCTGATGACTACTCTTTGATGTTAGCGAATAGGTCAATCATTTGAAGGCGACCGTTCTTGTTGTTATTGTTGTATTTTTCAAAATTGAATTAAAGGCGCGGTGATTCCCACAGGTGCCTGAGCCGCCCCATCATTTCCTCACGTACCTGTGTTTTACTCGGATGACGGCCTATGTACGTGACCCTCACTAGATGAAGTGCAGATACTACACTTTCATATTAGCCAAATGGTTGAGAAGTAAAATAGCTGTAGATTATTTGGCCTTTTAAAGGCCTGCCAAAAATATATACAAAGAAAACTATTTATTCGCACAATAACAAGTGTTGTAAAGTCATATATATAATTTTCCAGAAATCAGGAAAGCAGATTATAAAATTGTATTGTGCAAAAGGTGTAATTAAATAATACAATTGCTTATTTCAGTACGATGTTTATATTTCGTTAGCATATATTACTTGAAATATTGGTGAAATGCAGTAAAGGTTGATTTGCAAATGAAATTAACAAAAACTTAACAATGTAATTGCCAGAAATGTAAATGTTAAGAATATTTTTAGATTTGGTAATGTCCCTTACTATGTTACGTCGTTATGCCCCATGTTTTAATTTAATTGTATTTATTCCTTATGTTTATGTGGTTTCTCCCGAAGTTGTTTGAACATAATTTTTTATAAATTCGGTGACCACTCAACAATTATGATAGCCTGTTATTATGATAATCTGGAACATGTTCTAAATATAAACAACAAATAAGAAAATAAACACGCGAAGTACCATTTTATGATTTCTTATCAGGTGTACAATATGTTGTTTCGATTATGATAATTAGAGTTAGTATCAGCAGTCAGATCTGTAGAAAATAGAAAGAAAAGGGAATATTGTAACCTAAAACACTTGTATAAACACTGCAAACGACATATGTTTAAATATCACGTTTAGCTCTTGTACAAGGATATAATCCCATGAAAGCAACAAAAATAAAATCTATAAAATGTATAAAATCTAATTATGGCTAAATTTATAACCAAACAATGTCCTAGAAAATCATGTTTCGTCAATTCATATAGTGAATCGGTACAGCTCCCACAGAATTGGCTTAACATCTGACGGGATGTGCATTAAAGACATTACATCAAGCAAAGATGTCATTTGCTTGAGGGAAGACATACTGACAAATACAATGATGTCAATTGCAATGCGAACAAAAGTGTAAAGTGCGAATAGATCGTGCATAATTATATAATCTTACACTGAGTAGAGATATTAGACGTAGGCAGTCTACGTAATGAGAAGAAATAAATTGGAGAACTTGATGACAACTGGCAAGATCAAGAGGAAGAGAATTAGGGGAAGGCAGAGAAGTAAATTCCTGGATGGCTTCGCCCCGTGGTATGTACGCGAGAAAACAGTGAATTGATCCACGACTCTGGGATCGAGTGAGTTGGCGAATTATGACCGCTTACGCTTATCGGCATGGCACATGAATGAATGAATGATTATATGGATGTTAATCATGTACAGTTACATAGATGTGAATCGTGTATCGTGAGCAGAAAAGCTGGCTGTGGAGGTGTAGTTTCTGAAGGAAATTCAAAGGAATCCATATCCAGACAGAAAAAGAATCAATGAGCAAGTCCTACAAGAAACAGTTGAAAACAGTAAACTGATTAGAGAAATTTAACGTTGACAGTTTAGATTCTTTGGACAGTTTATGAGAATAAATAAATAAACTAGAAATGTTAGTAACAGTTGGAAAGGCTAATGGGACAGGAATAATGGCAAGGCTGAGAGATTAATTATCTTGATGACTAGACCACATGGAAAAATCGAGACAAAAACACATTATTTATCCACGACTGGCGATCGTGTGAGATGGAGAAACCTGATCACCCATTCGTACCAATATGACACATGCTGATTTCCAACAAATAAACAATTGCCTTGCTTATCTGGGCAATAGTCTGAGTGTTGGTTTCTTTGCGTATCAAAGATATGGTCAGGAATCAATCGCTATCATTGGCTACATACTCTTTTTTTTTATTTCTTTCTTTTTTGTGTTTTATTTTTTGTTGTTTGTTTTGTTTAACTACAAATTTGATGACAGAGGTTTGACAACATTAAAAACATATGATGAAGCAGTTGCGATTCGTATGATTAAACCATTGTTGTGTTAACAAACAGTCGTGATATTCCGATCAAATTACAGTGGTAAACATTTAAATTACGATGGGAAAAAATGTGTTTCAATTTAGCTTGAAGGATTCGTTCATTTGACTGTTATGGAATAGAAAGAAAAAGCAGCGGCTGCAGCAGTATATAACAATATGAATTGGAAACAAATAGGTATATTAAGCTCCTGCGAGAAAAAACGTACTAAACATCAACACGTTGCACATACCTTATAGGGAGATCCATCGTATAGCGAAATACAGGGGAAAATCCGAAATCAGAATCGCTCAATAAATATATCAAACGAATAATAGGGGATGGACTCCCTGTGGTCAGATTAGTGTCCTAAACCTGCGACTGGCCTAGCAAGCCGGCAGGGGATCTTCATACTGCTCGTAGAAAAACTAAGAAGTATTAGAAAGCAGCAAGTCAAATGGTTTGGCCATGCAAGTAGGCTACCAGTCAACAGCATGCCACAACAAGCAATGACGTAAAGACCAGATGGAAACAGAGGAAGAGGCCGACCACGTAAACGCTGGACGGAGGGAATAACAGAATCCATGGGAATGTCGATATACGAAGCCCATAACCGGGCACTCTCACGAAGTTTATACTTCACCTCGACACCGCAAGGTACAAGAGGAACATGATGAGATGAGATGAGATGAATAAAATAAAATGAAATAAAATACACACAAACGCGTACAATACGACACACAGGACGGCCGACTTTTCGATTCTCAGAATCTTTGTCAAGGACAGGACACCACAGATAGCTGACACAATGAAATACAGCAAACAAAGAAAAAACACTACTCTGATGCCATGTGGGGCAGAAAAGGTGGCTTTGCCAGCTGTGTGGGGACACACCCTTATATTTTCATAGCAGACTGTTCGCAGATTTTTGGCTACTTAAATCCTATCTGGCAACCCACTTTTAACTCTGCAGCCAACGAGCGCCTTCAGACGCTTATCCTCATTGTAACATTATTTAAACTGTTAGCTCACTGTGCTGCGGCTTATTACTGTGATGCCGACGATGTGATTCTTTTTCATGTGATTTTCTAAACATAATTGCTCACTCTCAAATGTGGCTTTCACTTTGAACAAATCTTTCAACATGCCAAAAGTAAAGCAATATGAACAAAAATTTAGGAAAGAATGCCATTCAGGGATATTACACCGTGGACGTCTGTTTTCAGAACTACACAGATTAATGAATCATCAAAAGTTGAAGGATCTGTTGCAATGTTTTTAAGTTTTCATCGAGCAATTGCGAACTGTGACCATTTGATTGATGTGTTTAAATACAATTTTTCTTACAATAAAGTTATAAATGACGTAAAAATGCATCGCAGCAAGTGTACAGCTAATATAAGAAGTACTTTGTGTTCTCACTTTGAAGAAGATTTGATCAGTGATATTTCTACAAATTAATATAGATTATATTTAGACGAATCCGAAAGACAATTCGGCTCTTAAAGTGCCTGGTGTATGTGTTATATATTATAGCAACAGCAAAGACAAAGTATTTCTACATTTCTTGGACTAGTTCACCTGGAAAAGTGTGATGCAGAAAGTATAGTTCAAGCACTGAAGACATTTTTGGTCAGTAAACATTTAAACTTGAAGAATTTGGCTGCAATTGGTACCGATAATGCTTCAGCGATGGTTGGTATCAACACTGGCGTTCATGCAACATTGAAGGAAGCTATGCCATCTTTAATCCTCATAAAATGTGCGTGTCATTCCTTGTAGATTACCAAGGAATTTGAAATTCCTTATTGCTGAAACACATAACTGGTTCTCCAAATCATCTGTCAGACAACAGCAATACAATAATTTATATAAAGCATTAAATGATAGTTCCTCACGACTGAAAATTCTGTCATATTGCAAAATTAGATGGTTATCAATTCAACCAGCTGTTGAACTAATTGTGAACCAATGGTTGGAGTTGAAGACACACTTCGAAATAACAAGACAAAGTGAAAAGTGCTACACAGCTGAAATACTATATGGAATGTACAGTGGTGACAAACATTTTGCATTCCTTCTCTTTTAACAACCCATTCTAAGTGTAGTGCAAAATGTTAATAAACTGTTTGAATCTAAAAATGTTGATAAAGTTAAATTACTTGACGATCTCACTTTTCTATTTCACTCAATTGGTAAAAGACTTATATAGCCAACTTCTAAAGCTGATTTTCTCACTTGCGATATAGAGAGCTATTTGGCTCCTAAGCCATACCTGGAATACCAAATCGAATCAACAATTGATGGTTTGAAAACAAAAGGACTGTTAACAGAAAATGAAGAGAACAACTTAAGAAAGCGCTGAGAAGATTTTCATATCTCATTATTCAAGCAATTGAAGCAGAGACTTCCTGAAAATTTAGATGTATTGAAAAATATTTCACTCTTTTCTGTTATCAACATACTTCAGCCAGTAAAGGACACCTAAATATTGTTATGAAATTTCTAGGGACTACTGATAATAGTGTGGCGGAAGCAGAAAATCAGTTAACTAAAATAAATGTGGTTGACTGGACAAACAGAAACTGAAGCTTTTTGGAATGAAGTAAGACAATTTAAAGATTCCTCAGGTAACAGTACATTCTGTAAGCTCTTTGAATGTGCTTTGTCTGCCATGATACTACCCCATTCAAATACTGATGTGAAAAGAGATGTTAGTACTATGCATTATATAAAATGTAAACTAAGAAATAGGATTAATCTTGACCTCTTAAATGCTATCTTGACAATAAGATTTGGCCTGATGAGAGTAGGAAAATGCTGTTCAATTTATCAGCTCCTGATCCTGTATTTAAAGAAATTGGAACAGCTAAAGCATACCAGAGTCATTTTGAATCTGAAGCTTCATCGTCATCATTCAAGCTAAGTTTATACTATCTTCTGATTCTTGTGAGTCAGACATCAGTGAAGATGAGGACATGATTCTATAGGGTAAGTCACATCCATATCTATGTAATTTCTTTTTTCTCAATCTAGATGCTTTTTCTTGATGTTTCACAACAAGATATTTCTAGATGTTGTTTGGTCCGTTTCTAGATGTTTTCTGTCAAAGAAAAGTGGCAACCCTGGTCAATAGTTACCTAATTTTTCCCTTATGAATAATGTGCGTGCAATTGTTGGTTCACTAGTGACTGCTTTTTCAATCGTTTATAAATTGTAATTCTGGTGGCGATCTAATGTGTTGGCATTCTGGCATTGGCCGTAGGCCTATGCATGTATGCGTGTCGCGTGCTTTTTTGTTTTTTTTTTGGTTTGTCGGAACTGCTGTCTGATTGTGGCAAAGTAGATTTAAAACACGGAGAAAGATATCCCTATTCGAAGAGACCAACTACTATAGAAAATCTGAAATGGCTAATAAGACTCAATTAGGGTGAAGACAGGTCATAGAGTGTGTTTCATGTAGATATCAGAACAGTTTTCCAGTAGAGGGTCAGGAGAGCCAGTAACGTCACCGCAGTCAAGAGAGGAGGAAGTCCATTCTGAATATTTGAATATCTGAATAACTTGATGCGTGTAGTCTCACCGCCACCTTTTGCTCTCCTCTGCATGTGATGTCAAATTATATAACAATATTACATTGAACATCACGAAACATTACATCAATCAACACGAAAAGTGAAGAACACTCATTGTTGTACATTATGACAATATAATGGGATAGCATGGGGTAGAGGGGGAATTATGATCGTGTTGGCATAACATAAATTACACACATTAAAAAACATACATGTATAAAAACATAACACGACAACTAATTATCCCCTGGGATCACTAATAAAATGTTCCAAACTCCTCGTAAATCACACTACTAATATATTCCATTGAGGCACCATTAAGTCTATTCTAACTGTTCATGGAGTCTCTGTACACACATGACTTGCAATGTTCATTGATTCACAATTGAGCCTAATATGAATGTCCTTGGGATACTCTTAAAATATCTGGAGAATCATCACACAATATCTGGAAAATGTCCCTGGGATCTGGATTCTACAATGTGGCTACTAATGTTTAAGCATTTCTTGTGTTGGTCCTTCCACCAACAACAGCAACAAAGTGTTGTTTTTATCCACGGTGGATTTTCTATAAGTCAAATTGGTATGCATAGGTCCGAGTAGCATAATATGAATCGTATAGGCCTTTCACCGGCCCGCCAAAAATATAACATACTTCAAACCATAAGCATGCGTTATAGGAATAACAAAAGTAAATGTATTATTTTGACAAAGTTAGAAAAGTAGTTTATAAAAATGTATTGTAAAAAGAGAAAACTATGTATCTTCTTCTGCGTTCATCCGGATTTTTATTTTTTCGGACGTGACTGCGTTGTGCCTGTTTACAGCAGAGCTGTGTTCTTGCGCCGTTAGGCCGACACATCCCACTTCTGCGGGCATTTGTTGACCGGGTTAACCTTCCCGGGAAAACAATGTATAATAATTATTATTGACACACAATATACATATTTATATTTTTCCATATATAACTTAAGGAACTTGTAAATGAAAGCAAATGACGATTTAAAAGGAAATTAAAGACAAATAGAAACATAGTTCACATATTAAAAATATGTTTATATTGAATAAATTCCCTTAAGATTATAAATTGTTATGTCCCATGTTTTATTTACTTTACGTGTGTTGGAAACATTTTTACCTAAATTCCCAAAATAGAATTAGAATCAATTGCACTATGTTGTCAGTTTAAAAATAAACAAGCCACAGTAGTAGAAGGCAAATAATAAACAATTGGCAGACATTTTAAATTGTTAATTAGGTCACGGCACATCCTATTGAAAAAATAAATAATACGTCAAGTTAGGCCTCGCCACCCCGGACGCAACGATATATGGCACTACGTTGTCCGTTTAAAAATAAACAAGGCACAGTAATAGAAGGCAGAATTTCTCAGCTTCCAATTTAATGGGCCGAGATAAAATTGTCCTTATCTCTTAGGTCACCATTACACTTCCTGATATTAAATTATGCCACCAAAAAATGCATAACTCCGCTTAGAGTTAACGTATTCTCTTCGTTTAGATACCGTTGGATTCGTCTTGTCAAGCTGTATCTAACTGGAATGATATCATAAGTAAAAACCCAATTTTTAAATATTGACCAAAATTGCTATAAGCTAATGAAGGTAACGGCAATAAAACCTATAAAGCTACAAATAAATGACTAGAAAGATTATACTTCGTCAATTCAAAGAACGAAACCTATTTTAAAACAAATAGTTTATTACCGGTCTCCCTGGCCAAGGTGTTAGCGACATTGTTCTTAATCACGTATATGCACGTGGGGAAACCAGCAGCTGCGAGAATCGGTAGAGGTTAGCTCTGAGCTGGTAACTTACGGTAGGTATGTGAGCCGGTCGTTCGGTAAGCAATGGCAAACTACTGAACTTAAAACTTGCCTAGTACACCAACAGAAGCTGAAAATGCTGGTGTTGACTGCAACGTCCTGAAAGAGATATGCAATATTTAAAACAAAATGTTTATTACATGTATTATGTAAGTAAACGATTAATTTACTTATCCTCCTTTGATAGGAGGCGATCATTGGGGTTCATCACCTTGATGGCCAACTGTTGGGCACGCTCAACAATGTCTGTCCCCTT
Source organism: Cepaea nemoralis (assembly GCA_014155875.1). Classification (NCBI taxonomy): domain Eukaryota; kingdom Metazoa; phylum Mollusca; class Gastropoda; order Stylommatophora; family Helicidae; genus Cepaea; species Cepaea nemoralis. The sequence continues at coordinate 387,314 of JACEFZ010025249.1, forward strand.
CCTTCTGGAGACACTCAGGCCAATCTCAGCTGAGAATATGCGGTACTGCATCAGAAGCACTTCCAGTTCCTAGACATTGTGAACGAGGAATTTCTTGTATCCATCGGACCAGGCGAGCTGGCACTTCTTCCAAGTACCGCAACCAATGTTTGGCATCTATTTCTGACCCTTGAACCTCCTTCTCACTCTGTTGTTAACATTTGATGGCCTTTAAACGGCCTGCCAAAGATATAATATCCTTAACGTGATGAGTCTGTGGTCACAACTATTAACTCTTGCATAATACAATTATGTATAACATTATGAAGAAGCAAGAAATGAAGAGTATAAAAATGTATTATGCAGAGAGATAACTTAATAATACAATTTCGTGCGTACACACGCTAGGCTTATTTTCTTTTACATGTATAATATAAAGTATTTGTATATGGCAGCAAAGGTTAATTTTCTAATAAAATTAACCATAGATTAATACGTAATTTTCAAATCTGTAAATGTTAGACATATTTTTAGATTAAGTAGTGTCCCTTAATATGTAAAGTCGCTAGGTCCCTTGCCTTAATTTAATTTTGGTTGTTCCTTTTGTTTATGTGGTCTCTCCCAAAATTGTTTGAAGAGAATTGTTAATAAATTCGGTGGCCACTCAACAATTATGCTATCTTGTTGTTATGATCATCTGGGCATGCTCTAAATTTTGTTTTAAAATTAAGAAAATAAATAAGCGAAGCTGAGTTTTATGATGTATTATCATGTGCATAATATTTTGTTTTCATTATGATAATGAGAGTCAGTAGTAGCGGTCTGATCTTTAGAAAATATAAAGAAAATAGAATATTGTACCTAATAAACACAGCCTGAGACATATTTTAAAAACTCAGATTTATCTGTTGCACAAGGATATAATACTGTGAAATAAAGTGCAGTAAAATCCATAATGCTAAATTTCAAACCAAATGGAACAATTCACAAAAAATCATGTTTCATCAATTCTTAGAGTTAATCGGTATAACTATCTCTCGTCTTTTAATAGTGTCATGATAAAACTATCTCTCGTCAATTCATAGAGTGAATAGGTACTTTTATCTCAGAACTTACATAACATCTTATAGGAGGTGTTTTAAAGGCATTAATTAGATCAAACATCACGATGGCGAAGATGTCTGATGGCAAACATACTGTCCAATAAAAAGATGTCAGTTGCAACGAGGTAAAGATTGTTGAAGTGCTACATAGATCGTATACAATTATATGGATGTGTATCGTGTACAGTAAGCAGAATAGCTGGTAAACCTGTGACGGCAGTGGACACGTTGTTTCTGAGATAGATGCAAAGAATATAATAGAAAGACAGAAAATAAAAACAATTAGCAATTCCTGCAAGGAACACAAGAAAACACTAAACTGATTAAAGAATGTAAAAGTTGGCAGTCAAGATTATTTTGGCACGTAATTAATGGAAATAAACTAACAAAATTAGTAACAGTTGGATAGATTTAGGGAAAGCAACAAGGGGAAGGCAGATAGATAAATATATCGATGGCAAGAACACATGGCATAATCTAGACAAGGACACATAGCTGATTCACGACTGGTGTTAGTGTCAGATGGCGAAACATGACATAATCTAGACAAGGACACATAACTGATTCACGACTGGTGTTATATTCTAGACAAGGACACATAACTGATGCACGACTGGTGTTATATTCTAGACAAGGACACATAGCTGATTCACGACTTGTGTTAGTGCCAGATGGCGAAACATGACATAATCTAGACAAGGACACGTTGCTGATTCACGACTGGTGTTAGTGTCAGATGGCGAAACATGACATAATCTAGAAAAGGACACATAGCTGATTCACGACTGGTGTTATATTCTAGACAAGGACACATAACTGATTCACGACTGGTGTTATATTCTAGACAGGGACACATAACTTATTCACGACTGGTGTTATATTCTAGACAAGGAAACATAACTGATTCACGACTGGTGTTATATTCTAGACAAGGACACATAACTGATTCACGACTGGTGTTAGTGTCAGATGGCGAAACATGACGTAATCTAGACAAGGACACATAACTGATTCACGACTGGTGTTATATTCTAGACAAGGACACATAGCTGATTCAAGACTGGTGTTAGTGTCAGATGGCGAAACATGACATAATCTAGACAAGGACACATAACTGATTCACGACTGGTGTTATATTCTAGACAAGGACACATAGCTGATTCACGACTGGTGTTAGTGTCAGATGGCGAAACATGACATAATCTAGACAAGGACACATAGCTGATTCACGACAGGTGTTAGTGTCAGATGGTGAAACATGACATAATCTAGACAAGGACACATAACTGATTAACGACTGGTGTTAGTGTGAGATGGCGAAACATGACATAATAATCTAGACAAGGACACATAACTGATTTACGACTGGTGTTATATTCTAGACAATGACACATAACTGATTCACGACTTGTGTTAGTGTCAGATGGCGAAACATGGCACCCCCTCCCCCACACCCATTTTTATCGGCATGGCACATGATGATGACTAACACATCAACTAACATAGAAAGTGGTAAGGCTTAGCTTTATAGCTTCGATAAGGAGACTCCCATTTCTTAGTACTGTTTTCTTAATTTAGTACTGCTCAGATTTGATAATAATGAAAAACATGTGCTGAAGCAGATGCGAGTTATATGCTAAACTATCGTTGTGTAAATAAAACGCCTTGATATTCTGTTGAAAAGTACCAATATGGTAGACACTTTAAAATATTGTGGGCATGTGTGTAGGTGTATTTCATATTTTTGAAGGATTCGTTGATGTGTTTGTTGTGTGACTTACGCGACTTAAATAGATGCAGCCAAATATGCAAGACACTGTGCAATCTACTGCTTGTGTCTTCGACATAAAATAAAAAAAACAAAAACAAATACGAGTTACTACGTGACTATTGTAAACTGTCGTAAGATCGACAATCTTTTGTGATGGGAAGGAGGGTGGGTGGGCACGATGAAAGACGATGTTCAGTAAAGGACCGTACACCTCATCATCACCATCTTCCACTTTTGCACCAAGCGGCGTGGGGAGAAATAGGTGACGTTCCCGTGCCCGATGTGTGGCACAGGATATTGTTAATCCTTGTGATTGTACAATCTCTATGATGTCGTCAATCCATGTTCTTTCCTCGCGTGTCCTCTCGCTCGCGTATCAGATATTATTTGGTTTAGCGCCAGTGCTGGTAACTGGTGGTATTGTATTCTAACGAGATCCATGTCATCATCTGCATTTCAATACATGTGGCTCAAGGTGTTATTCACTGCCTCAGTGAGTCATTTGTTATTGATTATTTTTCATGCGTTTTAATGTTCTTTTGTTGTCAAAAGTTGCTTCATAAGTGATGTTGAATGAAAGAATGTATGAGAGGAAATAGAGAAGAAGGGCAGAATGTCAGACGGGCCTGCGTGCCCAATTCTTAACCCTTTGAAAATAAAGACATTATTATTATTATTATTATTATTATTATTATTATTATTATTCCCACTGTCTGTCTGATAACACAATTTTTTTCTCAGTATTGGAAAATTAAGTTGGCAGCTCTTCTCTAGCCCCTCATCTCGTAGATATTGATTTTGCATGTGATTTGGATGATGTCCAAGTTTGACATTGGCAGCATATGGTTTGTGTGAAAATGCTATTCATCATCTGTCGTTTTGCTGCTATGAAGTGTATTTGAATGTCTCAGTATGGGTCATTACGAATAATGTGTGTACAACTGTTAGTTCTCTAGTGAATGTTTGTTTTCATTGCCGACAAACTTTAGTTATAGTAGGCGGACTATTGTGTTGGCATTCTGGCAGAGGCCTGTAGCGTATATTAGTGTGCCTGCGTTTGGTTTGTCGAAAGTGCTGTCTGTTCTACTTTTCACAGTGAGGAGTATTTTGTGTGATGTTCACTGGCACAGGAACAACGGAGCTGTATGGGATGACCCTGTGTCGTGAAGTTGGTACCACGAATAACGTCTACTTTATGTTAAGAAATATGGACAACGAATAAACAATCCAATGATAAAACTGAAGATTTCAAAACTTGGAAATATTGCCGAATAGAAGCAGTGTGATGGCAGGATAAGAGAAGAACCAAAACTCTAGTAAAACTGTGACTGAAGGAAACAGTACTGAATGATAGTACTCTACATCTATATGGAAGCACCAATTCTTTTCAAGGAATTTTAAGGAATAAAACAAGGAGGTGAAATGTGCTGAAGGAAGACATCGTCACAAGTGTGTGGACAATATCAACACATGTACTGCAAGAGTCCTGTATGAATGCACCGTTTTGAAGCTGGACAATGTGTTGTAAACTCGCTACACCCAAAACTCTGTACAAATATGGCACGTGATGAAGATACTAATATTTGAATTACGATTTGCTCATATTCGTTGAGAATGTCATGCGAAGGGAAAACTTGAGTATGTCGTCACAACGGGAAAGTAGTAGGGAAGGACAGGCAGGGTAGATCGTAGATAAATGGTCGGGAAGTGACGTAGACTGAAAAAGGTAATCATTGACCTTTCAACGGCCTGACGTAAATATAATCACTAATTTCATGTAGGTCGTCGCTAGAGCTACGGAGTTCGTGCTTTGTGCGACGATTTCCGCGCTGCTGAAAGAGACTGAGCCACATGGGATAAAAACCAGGTGCAATGAAGTCGACACTGTCGACTTTTTAAGCGACTTTTCAATAACTAAATAATATAATTACTTGTTCTAATACGCTGTTTATTTTTCTTCAACATATATAACTTAGAATATTAAGTAATGGCAGTAGACACTTTAAAATACTGTTGGAATATGTGTATTGTATATTGTTGAAGGATTCGTCGATTTGCTTCTTGCGTGACTTCCGCCACTTCGATATTTAACAAAAAAAACAAAAACATATGCCTGCAAATTACGCGACTATTGTAAACTGTTGTAATATCTACAATCTTTTCGGATTGGAAAGCGGGGGGGGGGGGGGGGGGGTATGATGGAAGACGATGTTCAGTAAAGGACCTTATACCTCATCATCATCACCTTGCACTTTTGCTACAAGCGTCGTGTGGAGAAATAGTTGACGTTCCAACACACGATGTGTGGCACAGGATAGTGTCATTCCCTGTTATTGTACAATCTCTATGATGTTGTCAGTCCATGTTTTCTCCATGCGTGTCCTCTTGCTCCCGTGTCAGATATACTTTGGTGTAGCGCTAGTGCTGGTAACTGGTGGTATTGCATTCTAACTAGATGGCCGATCCATTTAATCTTCTGTTTTTTAATATATATGGCTCAAGGTGTTAATCCCACTGTCTGTCTGATAACACAGTTTTTTTCTCGGTGTCGGAAAGTTACGTTGGCAGCTTTTCACTAGCCCTTCATCTCGTAGATACTGATTCTGCGTGTGATTTGGGTGATGTCCAAGTTTGACATTGGCAGCGTATGGTTGGTGTAAATATGCTATTCATCATCTGCCGTTTACGAACATAAGTATATTGGAATGTTTCAGTGTGGGTGATAGTGATATGTAAGTTCACTTGCTTTTTGACATCTGACTAATATTTTTCAAAATCAGATGTCAACGGTTAACTGGTTTTTCCTCACGAATAATGTGTCTACAACTGTTAATTCTCTATTGAATGTTTGTTTCCATTGACAACAAACTTTAATTTTAGTGGCGGACATTTAGTCTTGGTATATTTTGCAGTAGCCTTATGCATGTATGCGTGAGCCTGCTTTTGGTTTGTCGGAACTGCTGCTTGTTCTACTTTTCACAGTGAGGAGCATTTTGTGTGATGTTCACTGAGACAGGAACAATGGAGCAGTATGGGATGACCCTTTATCGTGAAGTTGGTGCCACGGCAAACGTCTATTTTATGTTTTAAAATGTGGACAACGAATAAACAATCCAAGGATAAAACTGAAGATGTCAAAACTTGGAAAAATTGTAGAATAGAACAAATGTGATTGCAAGAGAAGAGGAGAACCAGAACTCTAGTAAAACTGTGATTGAAGGAAACAGTACTGAAAGATAGCAACGTCAAATAATTAAAGTACACTATGTTTACATGGAAGCACCAATTCTTTTTAAAGATCTTCAAGGGATAAAACGAGGAGGTGAATTTGCTGTAGGAAGACATCGTCACAGTGTGTGGACAATATCAACACATGGATTACATGAATATAAGTGTGTGGACAATATCAACACATGGACTACAAGAATATAAGTGTGTGGACAATATCAACACATGGACTACAAGAATATAAGTGTGTGGACAATATCAACACATGGATTACAAGAATATAAGTGTGTGGACAATATCAACACATGGATTACAAGAATATAAGTGTGTGGACAATATCAACACATGGACTACAAGAATATAAGTGTGTGGACAATATCAACACATGGATTACATGAATATAAGTGTGTGGACAATATCAACACATGGATTACAAGAATATAAGTGTGTGGACAATATCAACACATGGATTACAAGAATATAAGTGTGTGGACAATATCAACACATGGATTACAAGAATATAAGTGTGTGGACAATATCAACACATGGATTACAAGAATATAAGTGTGTGGACAATATCAACACATGGACTACAAGAATATAAGTGTGTGGACAATATCAACACATGGACTACAAGAATATAAGTGTGTGGACAATATCAACACATGGGTTATATGAATATAAGTGTGTGGACAATATCAACACATGGATTACAAGAATCGTGTATGAATGCACGGTGAAGAAGCTGGGCAATGTTTTGTAAACTCGCTGTATCCAGAGCCCTTTACCGATATGGCACTTTATGAAGATACTAATATTTGAATTAAGATTTGCTCATATTCTGTGAAAATGTCATGTGAATGAGACAGCTGGGGCATGCCGTCACAACGGGAAAGTGGTAGGGAATTAGAAGCAGAGGGAGAACTGAGAGAAGATACTGTCGTGGAGAGCTGCCTTGTTATGGGCACGACACGTGTCTAGCACGCGCTTCGAATGGTGGTGGAAGAGATAGTTAGTTAGTTAGTTAGTTAGTTAGTTAGTTAGATAGTTAGTTAGTTAGTTAGTTAGTTAGTTAGTTAGATAGTTAGTTTGTTAGTTAGCTAGTTCGTTAGTTAGTTAGTGAGTGAGTTAGTTAGTTAGTTAGTTAGTTAGTTAGTTAGTTAGTTAGTTAGTTAGTGAGTGAGTTAGTTAGTTAGTTAGTTAGTTAGTTAGATAGTTAGTGAGTTAGTTAGTTAGTTAGTTAGTTAGTTAGTGAGTGAGTGAGTGAGTTAGTTAGTTAGTTAGTTAGTTAGTTAGTTAGTTAGTTAGTTAGTTAGTTAGTTACTTAGTTAGTCGGCAGATCATCCTCATTGCACATCGAACCATTCAGTCCATAAGTGTTCGGATCCCCTCCTCAGCAAATCCCGCAACGTGTAGCGGCTAACGACGCCAGTTCTGTGTTTGTTTATCAATCTTCTTTGGCTTCCTTCGTAGTGTTCTTGTTTGGTCACCCCTCTTTTAATTTGCTGTTCTCGCAGTCTGGCCATGGTTGTAGATTCTCAGTCATCACTTGGTTCTCGCAAAAGTCTTACTTCTCGTAAAGCATTCAGAATGTCAGCCTGGTCCATGGCGCGTCCGCCCTCCACAGTAGCCTGAAATGCGAGCTTGTCAGCTCGCTCATTCCCTTGTACTCCCGCATGCCTTGGCACGAAGATGAAACTAATCTTTGCCAACAGAGACCGCTCCAGAGACAGCAACCATTATCTTCGGATCCCCCCCCCCCCCCATCTCTATCCTCTTGAGCATGCTCATTGAGTCGCTAAGGACACATGCCCTAGTGAATGTCTGTGTCTCGAGCCATGTTATTGCTGTACTTACTGCCATGACTTCCATAGTCGGGCTACTTGTGGTCACAACAAAAGCACCACGGGGCTTCCGGTTTCAAGATGGCGACGGACGGTCGTGTTGTTTTGTGTTCGTTAACTTTTTCGCGTAGGGGATGGATTTATTCATCTCTTGCGTGCAATTGGTGTGCCAGGATGTAAAACCAGGAGTTTCTACTCAAGATCTGCGCAGGTGCTACGGAGTTCGTGCATCGAGCGAAGCCATCCTTGAGTGCATTTTCAGCAGAGTGTGTGGTTCTCAGCAGTCTGTGTTTACGTTTTTTCAACATGGCGGAACAACGTGTTTTTTCCGAGCGGTCAGCAGTCAACATAACGAAGCGGCGTGCTAGCCGCGCAGGGACAAAGAAGCAAGGTAAGCGCGGTGGTTTGAGACGTTTTAGACTCAAGTGTCACCGTCTAGGACTCAGGAACATCCGTATTCTATATTGGAACTGTGCGTGTAAAACAACGGGGCTCTATTTTAGAAACCCTAGTTTACAGGAACGACATTGTAGCACTCCAGGAGACGAGACTGGGCGATCAGCTACTCCGAATTGCCGGCTTCAAATGTTTCTACAACAGACGACATCTGGGAACGGCGATTCTCGTTCGCGACAGCATGGTGGCGTCAGAGCTAGACATGTCCAGTTGGGACAGTGACGATATACAAATACAGGCGTTGAGAGTTCATTCCAGTATACCATTCGTGTTGGTTAATGTTTATGCCCGCAATGCGAGTATGGACGCCCAGAAGTGGCAGTGCTTAAGTGGCATATTAGGCCACGAGAGAAATGTTATTTTCTGTGGTGACTTCAACGCTAAAGGCAGATCATGGGGAAACACTTCCTCCAATACACAAGGGGAGGAGCTCGAGACTGCACTGGAAACCATCGACCTGGTTTGTATCAACAGTGGCTGTGTCACCAGGACAGCAAGCCGTCCAGGCGATGAGGACAGTGCTATTGATCTGGCGCTAGTTTCACCTTCACTCACTACAGTGTGTAGATGGGGTGTCCTAGGACACCATGGCAGCGACCACCACCCTTGCAGCATATTGGTGGAGAAAGGCAGAACCAGGCAGCACAAGCTAAAGGTAAAGACGTTCCAGTATGACAGTACAGGGCAAGATGTGGTGAGTAAAATAAGACGTGACAAGCGCAGAACGTTTCAGGGCAGGAAAAAAAGCTGGGAGCAGCCACCGTGGTGGAGTTTCGAGGTGGAGAAGGCTTGGGTGGATAAGCGTAGTGCTGTAAGGAGACGGCAAAATGCCAAGAAGAACAGAGCTGGTCATCCTAGTCCCTTCTTGCACTTAGAAAGAGAGATGCACACAAAAGTAAGCTATTTCAAAAAACTGGTCAAGGTGGTTAAAAGCGAAAAATGGGCAGAGGTGTGTCAAAGAGTAAGCACAGACAAGTCACTGAAATTGTTCTGGCGACTACATAAAAGCATGAGTGGTGTAGTCAAGAATAAGAGCATTTCAGACTTCCAAGGTGCTGACCTCACCTGGCAGAGGACTGACGAGGACAAGGGCAAAGCCCTCTTTGAACGCTACCTTGAGCAGGGCAACCAGACAGACATGGGAGGCCGAAATCTGGCCAAGGAGGTCACCTCAGACAGATGCAAGGCCCAGAACACTTCGGAGGAAGACACAGTGACAGTGAAAGAAATCAAGGCTGTGCTTCGACGATCAAATAACAGTGCTCCAGGTCCTGATGGCATAAGATACAACGACATAAATAGGTGTACCGACAATGAGCTAGAGAAACTAGCAGACATGTACAACAACAGTATAGGGAGTGCTAGCATCAAGGAGGAATGGTTACACAGCTATCTGATTCCCTTGCCGAAGCCTGACAAAGACCACAAAAAAATTCAGGGATATCGAATTATAACCATGCAGAATACAATAGGCAAGCTGCTGGAGAAGGTAATTGCCAGGAAAATATCAAGCCAACTAGAGAGGCAAGGTGTTTTCCCACCTACCCTGGGTGGGTACCGTCCAAAAAGAGAAACCTGGACCAATGCAGCAGTCTTTGCCCATGATGTCTATGAAGGTTTCCACTCAGGCACTGAAACCGTTGCTGCAGCGATTGATCTTGAGGACGCATACAACAGAGTACCACTGGATTTTTTAATGTTTCAGCTTCTTGAACTAAACGTAAGTCCATTCCTCCTTAGTTGGATCGCTGCAGCCCTCTACCAACGGAAAGTAGTTTTTAGATGTGGCAGTTGGACTTCGGAACCAACAACAATATATCCTGGCCTACCACAGGGATCACCATTATCTCCGGTACTGTTCAACGCCTACACAGTGAGAATCACCAGTGAGCAGATCACTGGACCTGGCAGGACATTGTCGTATGCCGATGATGTTTTAGTGTATCGTCAGGGTAAGGATAGAGAGGAGGTTGCTGTGGAACTACAAACCGAACTCAATCGCATAAGTACTTGGTGTGATGAAGCTGGGGCAATGGTCAACCCAACAAAGGCAACAGTGACTTGGTTCTCGTTGAATAATCATATTGTCAACAACCCAACACCAACTGTAATGCTGTGTTCAGAGACGGTGGAAAGAACACAGGCAATGAATTACCTGGGGATACGGTTTGATCGAAGCCTTGCTTATAATTTGCACATAGACCAGGTGATAACAAAGGCCAAGCGGGGTTTGGCAGCGATGCGGGTGATGGCGGCAGCAAACTGTGAGCAGCGCCATCTATGTCTTCTGTACGAGGGGCTGGTCATGTCTGTTTTGGAGTATGCAATGGCAATCCTGACTCTCAGCCATAAGCAGATAGAAAGGATGGAAAGGATACAGAATGAAGCTATGCGCATTATTCTTGGATGTACAAGAGATACAGCATGCAGGGCGATGCGCTACCTTCTTGATTTTCCAACCATTGAAGAGAGAATACAAGTTTGCAGGGCACGCGCCTACCTCAGAATTAACGCAAACACACAACATCCACTGCATAGTGAAATTAGGAAGGTGAAGGGCAGCAGGTTAAAAAGAGGACGGTCGTGGATGGGTCAAGCCGAAGACATTCTTCAACAGGTGTGTTCACTTGAGGACTTAGAACCTGGCGAGGAGTGGGTGCAAGTGCCAACAGACTTCTGCACATCCTTTTCAGTTTGCATCCAACTAGATAGAAAATGCAGACAAGAAAATCCGGCTGCTGTTGAGGCTGAAGTACAAGCGTTGATTTTCGAGAATTCGCTAGACGGTGACGCGGTCATCTACACAGATGGGTCGGTCGTCCGACATGTGAGAAGCTCATGGGCCTTTACAGCTCGGGCCGGAGGGAGAATTGTGAAGGAGGACTCTGGTGCTTTCACTGAAACCACAAGTAGCCTGACCATGGAAGTCATGGCAGTAAGTAAAGCAATAACATGGCTCGAGACACAGACATTCACTAGGGCTTGTTTCCTTAGCGACTCAATGAACATGATCAAGAGGATAGAGGAGGGGTCGATCCGAAGAGAATGGTTGCTGCCTCTGAAGCGGTCTCGGCTGGCAAAGATTAGTTTCATCTTCGTGCCAGGTCATGCGGGAGTACAAGGAAATGAGCGGGCTGACAAGCTCGCAGGTGAGGCTACTGTGGAGGGCGGACGCGCCATGGACCAGGCTGACATTCTGAATGCTCTACGAGAAGTGAGACTTTTGCGAGAACCAAGTGATGACTGTGAATCTACAACAATGGCTAGACTGCAGGAGCAGCAAATTAAAAGAGGGGTGGCCAAATAAGAACACTACGCAGGAAGCCAAAGAAGATTGATAAACCAACACAGAACTGGCGTCGTTAGCCGCTACACGCTGCGGGATTTGCTGAGGAGGGGATCCGAGCACTTATGGACTGAATGGTTCGATGTGCAACGAGGATGATCTGTCGACTAACTAACTAACTAACTAACAAAAGCACCAGAGTCCTCCTTCACAATTCTCCCTCCGGCCTGAGCCGTAAAGGCCCATGAGCTTCTCACATGTCGGACGACTGACCCATCTGTGTAAATGACAGCATCAGCGTCTATCGAATTCTCGAAAATCAACGCTTGTACTTCCGCCTCCACAGCAGCCGGGTTTTCTTGTCTGCATTTTCTGTCTAGTTGTATGCAAACTGAAAAGGATGTGCAGAAATATATTGGCACTTGTACCCACTCCTCGTCAGGTTCTAAGTCCTCAACTGAACACACGTTTTGAAGAATGTCTTCGGCTTGACGCATCCATGACCGTCCTCTTTTTAACCTGCTGCCCTTCACCTTCATAATTTCACTATGCAGTGGATGTTGCGTGTTTGCGTTATCTCTGAGGTACGCGCGTGCTCTGCAAACTTGTATTCTGTCTTCAATGGTTGGAAAATCAATAAGGTAGCGCATCGCCCTCCATGCTGTATCTCTTGTACATCCAATAATAATGCGCATAGCTTCTTTCGGTTTCCTTTCCATCCTTTCTATCTGCTTACGGCTGAGAATCAGGATTGCCATCGCATACTCAAAAACAAGACATGACCAGCCCCTCGTACTAGAAGACATAGATGGCGCTGCTCACAGTTTGCTGCCGCCAACCACCCGCACCGCAGCCAACCCCCGCTTGGCCTTTGTTATCACCTGGTCTTTGTGCTCATTATAAGCAAGGCTTCGACCAAACCGTATCCCCGGGTAACTCATTGGCTGCGTTCTTTCCACCGTCTCTGAACACAGATTTACAGTTGGTGTTGGAGTGTTGACAATAGGATTATTCAACGAGAACCAAGTCACTGTTGCCTTTGTTGGGTTGACCATTGCACCAGCCTCAACACACCAAGTACTTATGCGATTGAGCATAAGTGATGCATAAGCGGTGGTAGAAGAGAACATGCGGACACGCGGGCTGGACAGGAACAAGGTATTCGAAGGTAGTATTGGAAGCTGTAGGGGTGGAGAGGGTCAATCACAAAACGCCACATATAGGCATAGAAAAATGACAACAGGGAAAGGAAATGGCGTCCAGGTGAGCAACAGTGATACCTGTAAATGACATGGGCAACAATTGATGGAGTATGCATTATGAGGCGTTTTAATGGTTATCTCACTTCTTACAGCCCATGCTGTGTGGCGAAGGTAATCATGTCTGTGAATAAACTTCGGTCTCGTTGGCTGCCACTCATTTCTGATGTTGATGTTTCTCCATGTGAAGATGTCAAACTGCCCGGTATCTTCTCTCTTGGTCTCTCCTCCACTCCAGCTTTCATACTGTGTTGACATACTGCAGCGTTACCTTTCTCATGTCACGTCCACAAACTTATTGTGAAATAAAACGCTACTGGCCAGTAAGGCGTCTAGAAGCTGGACATCATGATGTCAGCGCACGCCAAAAGAAGGACACTCGGGAAGTTCCGCCACCGTATAGTGTGAGGAACGTAATGAAAGCGAAGCACTCGCCGCGGAAAAAGGGCGGGGGTGCTGCTTCTGACGACCGGAGACTTCATGTGCTGCTTTCTCCGCCGTTGATTTTCTATAAGTCAACATGGAGTATCATAATATGAATCTTATATGTGTTTCTTTTACAAAGCGTGTTTATTTTACATTTGCGAAAACAGTATATACAATATATGCGAATTCATATACACGTGATAATATTGCATTCAAGGCATGGTGTAATTACCTACATATTACTTGTTGATTATGATGGTGATGTGGTTTGCTCTCATGCACACTAAAATCTTCCAATAGAAATTCTTTCGAACTCCAAGTATTCTCAATCACACTTAGTTTTATTTAAACAAGTTTAACGGTATCATTGAATCGTACATGGGAGTCTCCGTGGCGAAGTGTTCAAGCCGTTTGACTCGGGCTCCGAAGGTTGTGAGTTCGATTCCAGGCCGCGTTCCTTCGGTTCACGAGTGAAATTTTTCGGAGACTCCTGTGGGTCGTCGCTAGAGCTACGGAGTTCGTGCTTTGCTGCGACGCTTTCAGCGCTGCGGAAAGAGACCGAGTCATACGGGATAAAACCCGGTGCAATGAAGTCGATCCTGTCGACTTTTAATCAACTTTTAATCTTTAAGCGACTGAATCGAACATACTCCAAATATTCTCATTTACTTTTGCTTTCTGAAAATGGTACATCTTGTATGTACCGACGCAATTTGTCATACATGTATATTTCGCAACAAGCATACCATTTTACAAAGTACATTGCTAAACAAGTATATATGGCGTTTGCTTGACCCGCATGCGAGAGAGAGAGAGAGAGAGAGAGAGAGAGAGAGAGAGAGAGAGATAAGAGAAGAGAGAGATAGAGAGAGAGAGAGAGAGAGAGAGAGAGATAAGAGGGGAGAGAGAGAGAGAGAGAGAGAGAGAGAGAGAGAGAGAGAGAGAGAGAGATAGATAGATAGAGAGAGAGAGAGAGAGAGAGAGAGAAAACAAAGACTGAAGTACTGAAGTTAGCTACATTAGATGGTAACTTTGTTGGCCTTTGAACGGCCTGCCAAAAATATAAGTTTATTCAAAAATATCTGACCTTTATATATAATTTAAAAAAAAATTAATATATAGCTATTACAAAGTAAAATAAAGTGGATTATAAAAATGTATTGTGCAAATAAAAAGCTAAATAGTATAATTCTTCTTCTTCTTCTTCTTCTTCAGCATTCCGAGCCATTGAGGTTCTTTGCTGCAAATACAATCTGTCTCCATTCGTCTCTCTGGTGGACCTTCTCTTGCCAGTCGTTGATTCCAAGTGCTTGTAGGTCTGTATGTATATTATCTCTCCACCGCCTTCTTGGTCTACCTCGGGGTCTACGGTCATTTATTTCCTGAGTGTAAGCGAGTTTTGTTTCCCTATTATCTTCCATTCTTTCTATATGCCCCAGCCATTGTAGTCTATTAGCCTTCATGATACCAGTGATTAGCGGGGACTTAAACAAATCATAAATGTCTTTGTTACTTCTTCTTTTCCACTCTCCACTTTGTGTATCCCTAATGGGTCCAAAGATGCGTCTTAAAATTTTGTTCTCAAAGGTTTGTAACAAGGCTTCGTCTCCTTTCGTTGTACTCCAGGTTTCAGAGCCATACAGCACAACTGGTCTGATCAGTGTTTTGTATATTGTGATTTTGGTGTTACGAGATAGCGCCTTTGATTTTAGTAGATGTTGTAGTGCATAGTATATCTTATTTCCAGAGTTGATTCTAGTTTGTATTTCTTCCCTTATGATGTTGGAGCAGTTGAAGATTGTACCCAGGTATTTGTATGTTTCCGTTCTTTTAATGGTCATATTATCTATTTGTATGTGGCCAGAGTTTTTAGCCATTCCGTCTCTTGAAATTACCATATATTCTGTCTTAGCTTGGTTGATAACCAGCCCCATCTGTTGGGCTTTTTCCTTTAAGTGAGTCAATATTTCTAATGTCTTTTGTTCACTTTGCCCTATAATATCTATATCATCTGCATAACCAAGCAGCTTGGATGTTCCTCCAATATCACATTCCTCCTTTACCTTATTATAATTACTTTTATATATACGATATGTATATTTACATTTTCAATATAACCATAAGGAATTTGTAAATAACAGCAAAAGATGATATCAAATGAAATTAACTAAAAATTAAGAAAGTAATTCACAGAACTGTAAATATTATAAATAATTTTAATTTGGATAATGTCCCTTAACATTATAAATTATGTCCCATTTAATATCTGATCCGTTTGTTGATGTGGTCTCCCCTGAAGTTGTTATACACTCGGTGGCCACTTAACAATTATGCTAGCATGCTGTTATGATAATCTGGATATGCCCTTTAAATAAATAAATAAGGAAATAAACAACGGGTATGCCATTATAATATTGTTTCTCATTTTAATAATATTTTGTTATTAGTTAATTAGCGTTATTAGATGCAGTCAGATGGGTAGAAAATATTAAGAAAAAGAAACACGGTAACTAATAAACACTAGTAGAGACATGTTTCATAAATAATCATGTTTAGCGTTTGTATAAGTATAAGCCAATGAAGGTAATGGCAGTAAAATCTACAATGCTAAATTTCTTACCAATAAATGCCTAGAAAGATTATGTTTCGTCAATTCATAGAGTGAATCAGCACAAGTATCTCTCGTCAATTCATAGAGTGATTGATTAATTGATTGATTGATTTAGGAATCGACATCACAGCATTCGGGGCATTCCCATAAGTGCTCCGTCACCATCCTCAGCAGCCAGCGAATAGTTCCACCACTAATAGTACCAGTAGCAATCTGATTATAAGTCCGTCTCGCCTTTCCTCTGAGCATTGAGCGTCGGCCAGATCCCTTCGTCACTCATCGTTGTCTCATTCTTGCCTCATAGAGTGAATCAGCACACGTATCTCTCGACAATTCATAAAGTGAAAACTTGTTAAAAATAATTTATTATATTTATTATGTAAGTAAGTGATTATATTACTCACCCTCTTTTGGTAGGAGACGAGCAATGAGGGTCGTCAGCTGGATGGCCAACTGCAACAATGTCTGTCCTCTTCCTGCTGGAGACATTGAGTGCAATCTCGGCTGAGAATGTGCGGGTCAACATCAGTAGCACTTTCAATTCCTGGACATTGTGAACGAGGCATTTCTTGAAGCCATCGGGACAGACGTGCAGGCATTTCTTCCAGGTACCGTAGGCACTGTTTGGCATCTTGTACTGATACTTGAACCTCCTTTTCGCTCTGCTGTTAACACTTTATGGCCTATAAACGGCCTGCGAAGCGAAACATATAATTATCACAGCGAACCAAATACAAGCTGTAAAATAATTATAGAATAATGAAACATATCGTTATAAATAAGCAAGACAAACAGATAATAAAACATGTATTATGCAGAGAGAAAACTAAATAGTACCATTACTTGTGTTCACAAGCTATGCTCATTTTCTGTTCTATAAAGTTAAAGTTATATAAGTTACAGTTGTTGTAAATGGTAGCAACTGTTGATTTGTAAATGAACATAACGAAAAATAAAGAAACTAATTGCCAGAACTGTAAAGATTAAAAATATTGTTTAGATTTAGTCATGGCCCTTATGATTCCAAAATCGTATGTCCCATGCCGTAATTTAATTTATGTTGTGGGTATTATTTTTTTTTGTTTATGTTGACTGTTGCGAAGTATTTTTAACACAAAAGTTTATAAATTTGGTGAACATTTGACAATTATGCTAGCCTTTTCTTATAATATTCAAGGTATGCTTTAAAAAAAAAAAGGAATAAACAAGCGAAGTGCCTACCATATTATGATTTCTTATCATATCAACTGCGTGGTTGTCGGCATCAAAAATCACACTACAAGAGCTGGACAGGATGCAGAATCAAGCTTTTGGATTTACCACAGGAGGGATGATATCAACCCCTATAGTAGCTATGGAGAAAATGGGGAGGATATAAGCACTGAGAAAGCGCAGATATTCGAAAACACTAATACACGCAGAAAAGTTCCTCAGTTTGCTAGGCCACCCTATGAAGAACCGATTTGAAAACTTAGCTACGGGGCGGTTGAAAAGAAGTAGTTTTATCCACCAGTAGAAACGACTCTGCAGATAAACCACCGATATGCCCACAGTTAGTATCCCCTCTGACAACTATTCCAGAGCGAACTCCATAGAAAGATGCACATAGACTATCACTACAAATCCATACTAAAGTGCGAGGAATATTTGACAAGGAAGAACTGATCAGTGTACAGCGCAGAACAGCCACTCTCTGCTTCCTTGATTACGAATACCCACAGGACCTCTGGATCCGAGTCTACGCTGATGGGTCAGCACAAAATGCTGCTCCAAATGGAGGAGCGGGAGTGTACATAGAATACCCAAATAATACTAGGGACACGGCCAGAGTTCCATCAGAAAAGTACTGCCATAACTATGATGCTGAAATTGAGGCAATCAAGATAGCAACAGAGAAATTACTAAATACCAACTATTGTACACAACCTGTGGTGCTGTTGACAGATGTAAAATCAGTACTCGAGGCGATCCTGTCTGGGAAATTGCCAGTACTAAGGACACTACATTCTGAACTTAGCAGTCAGCATAAGGTCACCATTCAGTGGGTACATCTCACCATGGAGTACCCGGAAACGCCAGAGCTTATCAATTGGCTAAGTTAGGAGCAAAAGAAGAACAGCCTGATGTGCCCATTACATACCACCAAAAGAAAAGAATGATTACATTAGTCAGAAGACCACCAAAACCTGCTCAAGACAACTACCACGTCATAGATAGACCAGAGAAAGTCATTATTCTGCGCCTCAGAACAGGACACAATAGATTACGCAACCACATGTATAAAAAATTCAAGATTGGTGACTCAGCCATGTGCACATGTGGTTTGGCGTCACAGACGGCAGCGCACATACTCCAAGACTGCCCAAACTACAACATATCCAGACAAACCTTCTGGCCTAGAGAGACAACTGTGGTAGATAAACTCTATGGACCGCTGAGTGAACTAAATAAGACAGTTAAATTCATACAAGAGACAACATTGCAATTATAGACATATTTCAAGCGAACGAAAGAAGAAGAATATCAACAATAATACTTTATTCTGATGACGATACTTAGCATTAATAGTAGCAGTCAGATCATTAGAATATGTTAATAATAAGGAATAGTGTCCCGATAAGCAATACTAGAAACATACTTTTAAAAATCAAGTTTAGTGTATATCAATCAATCATGTGCCATGCCGGAAAGCGTGGGTGGTCATGACTCGTCATTTCACTCGATCACCAGCGTCGTGGATCAGCTCAGTGTTCCTGTCTTGTCCATGCCATGTGGCCAAGCCATCCAGGTATTTTCCTCTCGGTCTTCCTCTTGGTCTATTTTCTTCGATCTTGCCAGTTATCACTAAGTTCTCCAATTCATTTCTTCTCATAACATTGCCAAAAAATTTGACTGTCTGCGTCTAATGTCTCTAATCAATTTACGATTTTTATTTGTCTCCTGTAGTACTTGTTCATTGGTCTTTCTGGCTGTCCATGGTACTCTTTGCATTTTCCTCAGAAACCACATTTCTGCAGCCATCAGATGTTTTTCAGCTTGACTGCACATTGTCCAAGTTTCACATCCATACAAAAGAACAGGCTCTATGTATCCGCTCAACACTCTTTTTCTCTTTATATTGGTCAGAATGTTTTTCATCTTGCTAAAGGCTACTTTCGCCATGGCGATTCTTGTTCTAATCTCTTCAAGGCAACTATCTCCCGTCAGTGCATAGAGTCATTCGGTACAACTCTCGTAAGTTCATAGAGTGAATCGGTACAATCGTCAATTCATATAGTGAATCGCAACAACCCTCTCTCTCTCTCTCTCTCTCTCTCTCTCTCTCTCTCTCTCTCTCTCTCTCTCTCTCTCTCTCTCTCTCTCTCTCTCTCTCTCTCTCTCTCTTCACTTCATAGAGTGAGTAGGTATAATTATCTCGGAACAGTCTTAATATCTAATAAGAGTGTGCCGAAGCGATAAGAAGAAGAATCGCTTTGGCAAAGGTAGTCGTTTGCAAAATGGGAAAATATACTGACCAATAACAATTTGTCAATTGCAAAGAGAAAAAGTGTGTTGAAGTGCTACATAGAACCTGTACTGTTATAATAATTGTATGAATGTGAAAAGTGGACTGTAAGCAGAATAACTGACAAATATATGATAGCAGAGGTTTCTGAGGAAAATGGAAGAATACCATTGTCAGACATAAAAACCAACGGGAAAGTCCTACAAGAAACAAATGAAAACTACAATATTTAGAGTATGTAGGCGAAGACAATCAAGAATTTTGGAACACGTTATGAGAAGAAATAAACAAGAAAAATAAGCAACAACCTACAAGATTATTGTGGAAAGAATATAAGGAAGGCGGAAGGATAAATATTTGGATGATTAGACCACGTGACATAATCTAGACCAGAACACAAAGCTGAACCACGGGTCTGGTGATGGTGTGAGACAGCGAAACATGTCCGAACATGATTATCTACATGACACATGATGATGACTGTGACGGGATGAGTCTAGATCACTATGCAAACACCACCACTACTACGTTAGTGGAATTACTATTTACAGTCTGCATTCAGTACGGCAGCTAAATTACTAATAATGACGTCAGAATGACTACGCAGACATTTTCTGCACTAAAACTACACTGTGCATTGGGGACAGCGTGTATTTTCACGTCATCTATTCAAATGATGTCACAAGGGAAATCCCCTGTCTTCAACCCTTATTAATACCAAGTGTAAGGACTGGGGACATAGGTCCGTCACTCCCTAGCAACGGGAATACAGCGATATGCTATTAGTACGGCTGCACCGGAAATTGTGACTAACGACTTCCGCCCGGTTCACAACGACCATAGCTGCTGTGCTAAGCAGACCTTACATGAAGTGAGCTGCCATATCCAACTGCATCCTTGGTAGATTATACCAAAACCTACCTTAAGTGCTGCACTAAGACTGGGGGTGAGTGTAGTAACATAATAATTATGATTATAGTAAGAAGTGTGTACACATTTATATTCTGATATTGGGAAAACACAAACTTTCCCGACCATGTATATTTATGACACGTGGTATTTGAAAGGGGAGACATTGAGAGAAAACATGTGAGGCCTAGATATATTTATAGATAAAAATATATAGATATAATGTATAAACCTTACTGATTATTTTCATATGCATTTTGTGAATGTATTTACGTGTATATTTTGTTGAAAATATGATAACATGATTTTGCCATGTGGGCAGAAGTAGAAGAGACATGTGGAACATGATTCTCACATGCCAGCAATATTACTAGGCGATTTATATTCAAACATAAATTTGCTTACCCCTGATTCACCGCCATGCCGAACTACACGACACTGACGGTCATAAGTTCAAAGCAAATACTATGTGGTGAGGAATCAGAATTTGGGGAGTAAATAACTCAACAAGGGATAACTGAGACATCCTAAAGCCCAATGCCTGGAATATCTCAGCCCTCTTGCTTGCCTGCTGGCCCTCTTATCTTTTAGCTCGTATATTATGTTGGGTATACCTCATGACTTCGTGGCGACACTTGATTGCTTTATGCCTAATGATTGATGTGGGATTAGGTTGAATTATTGTTGGCCTTCCCTTAGCTATCTAGGGAACCATCCTGGCTGCCCAGGACTTCCTCACCATGGTGTTAAGGAATACACCAGTAATTATTGCATATGAGTCACTTCAAGTTTTACAACCATATACATTTTGTAATGCCTTTTTCAAACAAAGATTTGTCTACATGTTCTACTCCAATGGACCATGTGGTCTTAGAATGTGTCCACTTCTGGACCCTTTTTCACCTTGTATCATCATGTCATACAAGGTATAGCCAAGCTGATAAGAACTATTGGCCTTTGCTTTTGATACAGAATAGCAGAGAGGAATTGTTTTATTCCTATTCTGCATCTGACACATACACAACAGACACACAACACCAACACTCAGACACATTGCTATTGTCTAGACACTAAGGAGTCTGCAACTGTTTGTTTGATTTAAGGAGCCTCGCTGCTGATACTGCTGACACCTAACTGGTCCGGTTACCGAAACTTTGAGCCACCAACTAGTGGAGACGGAACCTGGAATCCGGAGGAGCATCGTAACCTGTCAAATGCCAGGGTCGACTCCAAGACATAATACAAACGAAAGCCAGCACTACTCCTAAACGAGATCAGATTGTCTCAGGTGACTCTGTGTCTACATGTGTTCTGAGTGTGTCACTGTCTGGATGGTGTGAATGATGATATGCTATCTAAGCATCAGAAAACTGTTTTATTTTTGTACCTGTAACATAATTGTAACTGTCATAGTTCACCAGTGAACGACAATTTTCATTATCTCTTTTACTATTAAAGAGTATTATTGTTTTATACTTGTACCAACGTACTCCCCTCGTGATCATTTGAACGCAAGGCGTGTGCTTGAGTGCGTGCAAGTATTTAAAACAGGGGGCTTATCATTAAATGACGAAGGATCACCGACAGATAAACTAGACATTCGTGTTAGGTCTTCCTACATACACGAGTGTTCTTCACCTTCTGCCTTTGTCTACCAAGTGAATCCCAGTCTCTTCTATCGGGACCATCCCTTTAGACATTCTGATAACGAGCCATACTTTCTAGAGACTGTCGGCAAACTCTTGGATAGGGATTTCTGTCTATTTCAATAGAAATACCCTAACGGTCGGTGAAAATGACTTACACATCAATAGAAATGGAAAATAGTAAGGCGTAGCTTTATAGCGTTCCCGCTGACATTGTGTTTCAAAAGAAAAAGCAATTGTAAGGATGAACTCAGGCAGGATGCAAGTTTCTTTGCTTAAAAGGGAGAAGTTCGACTTCATTGACAAAGACATTAACGATGGTGTTTGCTGTGTTGGTTATGATTGATGTGATTCTTCGACTTTGCCATTTTACATCTATCTGTTGTGGTCCACTAAGACCAACCTGCCAGTGTTTGTGATTAGGTGACTCAGGTTTGAGTTTCGATGGCCGTCTCTGCACCCTGGCCAGATCAAGCACAGATAAATCCGCACTTTTATCTAGGCAAAAGGTTGGGAAGTGACGTAGACTGAAAAAGATGATCATTTAAAAAAACAATTATAACGATATTTTATTATGTACAAACATAGTATCTTTCATCCATTTTCAAATAAAACATATACATTCATACACATGTGACAACATTATGTTCATGACATGGTGTAACTACCCACATATTACCTGTTGACTATGTTGGTTGCGTAATCATTAGCTCCCCTGCATACCAAAACATTTAATAGTAACCATTTCACACTCCGTATATTCTGTCACGGAAAATACTGCAGTTTAATGATTCCTTGATAACTTACATATTAAAATACAAGGAAGGAGAAGGGTTAACAATCGTGTACTTCATTCTGAGAGGAGGACGAATAAAAGATCATTGACCGACACAGATATGAAAATAGGATACAGGTGTTCGTAAAGTTCATTGCTTGACGATCTGACGGACACGGAGAAACGGGAAGATCGCGCTGGGGACACACGACCGGAGAAAACGATCAACGTGTGAAGTTGCTTTGAAGTATTCGCTTACGGGGAAACTCGGGGACCAGCGTAACAACGGAGGACACGAACAACTAACCACTACGGGATTTCTCCGCTGTTTGACGGGCAGGATACGGCAAAATTGATTGTAGATCAAACAATCACCAGAGGATTGGACACTTGTTATAAATAAGTAGCAACTGGGATTGCTAGTTAGTGTGTGTTCCAAACTGGGCTGAATGAGATATGCTCCTGAGGGGGAAAAGAAAGACACGTCCCTAATGGTTTAAAGAAGAGGGGATATTAGTGTGTTATTCGCTAGTGTATTTCGATTCCAGGAACATAAGTGCATATATATAAGGTAACACTAATATTAGAGTAATATTAGTATAGGGAAATATGTGGTTGTGCGTAGGGTTTACTATTGCTTTCTATTTAGTGAATAGTTTATACTTTAGTGAATTCTGCTGTTTATGTCAGAGTATTCTTTCGGAGGCTGTTTCATTACGGCTGGAGAAAGATAATCACATAGACAGGGATATGAGGCAGACTTAAATCACCTGATTTAATGTTTATTACCCAGGTTCTACTACACAGCCTGACCTATCAAAGAAGATCAACCAGTACATCTCTTGTACAGAGAAAGCAGTGTTGATAATACAGGAAAGACCTTTTAATTTAATCAGGCACTTCACAGGTGCAGTTAAAGTATGTCACTATAGCAAATGCAAAGTGGGTGACTTAACGAATGTCAAAAAACAGGTTTTGGTGAACCTTAGAGAAGGAACTTTATTCAAGCATAGAAAATAGGATAAAACATTGTCATTGAGTACTCACCTAAACGAAACAGGGAAGAACCCTAGACCAGTGTACCTATATTCAGAGAACGGTTAAATAACTGTGGACAGGTGTGAGGTGTTTTCACTGATGGATTATAACAACATAAAACGGAAAACTCTGTCTACGGAAAGGACTTACCGTGATCACATTACTGTACGGTGTTACTGTGGAACAATTGTTTGTTTTTTCAAGAATTGGATTAAGTCAAGACTCAAGCTGAACGGATCATACCGGGTGAGAACGTTCTAATTCTGTGTTTGATATCTGATGTTTTGGCCTTTTGAATATGCCGGAGAAGATTACGAAGACTAACATCTAAATGTCCTATCTTGCAGTCACCTTAGCAGACACTACCAACTACAGATACACCTTCAATACATACTCCAGACATAGTTTTTATTAATAAATCTTTTATTTATCGTTGAAAGGAACTGTTGTCAGGGTATGTTATGAAAGAGAGAGAGAGAGTGGAAGAAATAGATATATGGAAGGGAAGACAGAAGGGAGGAGTGTAGAACTAAGTCAGTCAATAATCCCAACAGAGAATAAAGTTGAAGATGTGCTTGTTGATTCCACAATCCTCCCGGGTAAACAAGTGACATAATTAGTGGAGCGAGCGGGGTAGTTACATAATACCCATATGACCTGGAGGCATAACAGGGCATATGCATAGAGGGGTACCTGCATATTGGCACAGGCATAGCGGAGTACCTACATGTTGGGACATACTGATGG
This sequence comes from Cepaea nemoralis, assembly GCA_014155875.1. Lineage (NCBI taxonomy): Eukaryota > Metazoa > Mollusca > Gastropoda > Stylommatophora > Helicidae > Cepaea > Cepaea nemoralis. Next base: position 411,897 of record JACEFZ010025249.1, read on the forward strand.
GAATAAAAATAAGTATACATTGATGACTTTTAATGGAAGGACGTCCATTGGATATATGGTGCCATTACATTTATGGTGGAAACATTTCATTAATGCTGGTGACTTTACAGTGAGAAATTTCCAGACAGGGTGAATGTGGATAGGTGGTAACACACATTACATACCTAGTCACACGGTCACACGTCTACATAAATCTTTATCCTATATCTCCTCTTGTGGATGAGAGAGTGGTTGTGATGTATTGTGTGGTGTTGTAGACATTATTATATTAGATATACATAGGGGATAATGATATATGTTCTAAATAGAGTATCTGGTTATAGTGAGTACTTCTTTACTGCCTTGAGGTGTCTTTACTCAACTTGCTGAACTACCTGCTTTAACTATGGCCACTCCCAAAATAACTACCGCCGAACTGAGAACAAACGGAGAGGAAATTGGTTTAGCTGGTTCGGAACTAACTGATTGCATACAGGAACGAGAGAGGGAAATTCGTCATGCGGAAAGAGAAGATCGAAAGATTGAGTTGGAATTGAAACGCATGGAAATGGAACAAGAGTCCAAACGACTAGTAATGGAACAGGAGTCCAAGCGACTAGTAATGGAACAGGACAACAAGAGGTTGCAAGCTGAAGAGGCGGACAAGATGAGGCAACATGAATACCGCATTAAAGAGTTAGAACTCAAAACATAAACTAAGGGAGAGATAGAGGGCGCGGAAGGCGGATCATCGTTACATGGTTCAACCAACATGAGTGGATCTAGCTACCATGCAATGAAGTTTCCCTTAGCTGTTTATGAGGAGTCTAAAGAAAAATTTGACACCTTTGCGAATCGATTCGAGGCTATGGCAGTCGCTATGGGACTGGATAGAACCCGATGGGCTCTTAAATTATCCCAGGCCTTACGTGGTTCGGGCTACGAGGTCTACACACGCCTACCACCAGGACATAAAAATCAGTACGAGGAATTGAAAGCCGCTTTGATGAAACATTATGAAGTCACAGCACAAACATATAGGAAGAAGTTTAGATCGTCTAGACGAGAGCCGGGAGAACTGTTCGCCGCCTACAGTCTGAGGCTGAAACCCTATCTCCAGAAATGGATGGACTTGGCAGAGTTCAAGCGGGACTATGACAGTTTGGAAGAGCTCATGGTGGTCGACCAGATGCGACAGCAAATGTCAGAACCACTGAAGACATTTTTAGGAGAACAAGGGGCGGAACGGATTGATGTTGTGAATAAGCTGGCGGAACGATTCGTAGAGGTACATGGGGAGGCTGCGGAACTCAGTGTTCAAACCAAAGGTCAGGAGAAACCAGAGAAAAAGTAACCTAAGAATTGGGAAGGAGAAAAAGTGGAACCTTATATAAAGGCGTCAATGGAGAGTTCAGAGAGGGTGAAGCAAGGAAACCAGAACACCTCGAATTCTCCAGCGAAACGACAGTGGTCTGAGAAGTGGTGTTCATTCTGCAAAGTGCCATCTCATAACACGAAGGACTGCAGATCGAAACCTAAAAGTTCTTACTTCGCAGCATGCAAAGTGCTTCCTACGACAGTGATCACAGACAAGGCTGAGGACGGCGAAGGAGAAAGGGATAAAAAGGACACACGGAAACCTAGGAAGGGAACATGGTGCACTCACTGCCAGTCGACAACACATAATACTGTGGACTGCAGATGCAAGGCAGAAGACGCCAATTGCATAACCAACCTCGAGGAATCAACAGAGGAAGGCAAGGAAACGGTCAAGGAGATGAAAGACACTCAGGACCAAGAGAGACCACCTGTGGTTGAACTGATTGAAGTCAATGGCCAGCAGGTTGTTTGTCTCTACGATACCGGTTTGGATGGGGAAGCTGTGATAGACGCAAGCTTGGTACGCCCAGACCAACTTACAGGGGAGATCATAGAAATACAGCCGGCAATGAGGAGTGCTGTTACCATGACGCTACCAATCGCCAAAGTGGAGATTAAATCCATGTACGTCACAGGCATTATTCCAGCTGCTGTATTATCTGACTCCTTATTTCCCATGATCATTGGCACGAAATATGTCTTTTTGGGGATGCCCAAACAGCCAGCCCACAAGGGAACAGTAGTCAGTGGATCTCAAGGGAAGGAAAGAGAGGCAGAGACACTATGCAACAACTCAGGGATAGGAGAATTGCATACTGCCCAGAGGAAGGATACTACGTTGCGTCCTTGCTACAGGAAGCTGCAAAGAAGTGCTGAGCCACCAGAACGGGGACAGTACTTTCTGAAGAATCGACTACTCTATCGGAGAGCTGGGAGGGGAGATAACCTGCACGAGCAGGGGGTGGTTCCAGAGACCCACCGTCCTCACATTCTTCAGAGTGGACACATCATAGGCGAGAATCGACATATGGGTGTCAGAGAGACCTTGCAGCAAATTTCCGGCCATTATTGCTGGCCAGGAATGACCGGAGATGTACGCCGGTGGTTGAAGTCTTGTTCGGAGTGCCAGAACGCACCACCCAACAAGCGGACTAAGAGGAAAATAGCTCTTAAAGTGGGAGACAAATTGGAAGTGTGGAGTCCAGCAGAGACCAATATACTCCAAGTAGGATGGAAAGGACCTTATCCTGTGGAAAATGTGGTGTCCAAGAACATCTACAAAATCCGGATCGGGGAAGAGCAGAAAAATCTCCCTAGACATCTCATTAGGAAATATGAGGAGAGATCCGGGAGCAAAGCTTCGCACTTTATGGTGATGGCAGCCATTGGGACAAAGGTTACCAGTCCAGACGAAGACCAGAGATCACCAGTACAACCTAGGAGGGCCTATGGGACAGTACGTGATAGGTCAGATTTACCCAACGACGGGAGGAGGGAAATCGCACGTCAGGGAAAGGACACGAGGGAGACCTGCAATAGTAACCAAGTTCAAAAGGGGTGGGTAACGTCGGGAAAGGCGAGAAATACCCAGGACTCCAACCGAAGATTGGCTGACCAGATACAATATCGCCCAAGATGGTCCTGGAAGCAAAAGTCCAGGAGATTTGGGAAAGACGACTCGGTCCAACGAGGACGAGGGGGAACATCCCCAGAGGCAAATCCGGGGGAAACCAAGAGGACATGGAAGCAGTGTTACAATCAGGATGGGACGATCCGTCTGTATTGTGAGCCATCGCTTACGCCAGTGGAAAGGAGGTCGACTGAACGTACAGGAGCGATGAGCCAACACTAGTTTCAGTCATGAGTAGTATGGTAGGGTGCATATGAGGTCGCCTACTGGATGAGGTGTTGATCCATGTGAGGATCCAATCATATCATCAACACGTGATGTTAATAGCTACTTCGCAGAAGCTCAACGCACAGTGGATGTGATGGTCGTTGTTGAGGCAACAGGACTTCACAGTGGAATACATCCATGGTAAGGAGAATGTAGGAGCGGATTTCTTATCTAGACATCCAACTCTAGAGGAAGAGGACTAAGTTGGAGGATCATAGGAATTAAAACTACATTGATAAAGAGTCGACGCGGTCAACTCTCTTAAGAGGGGGCCTATGTCACGGAAAATACTGCAGTTTAATGATTCCTTGATAACTTACATATTAAAATACAAGGAAGGAGAAGGGTTAACAATCGTGTACTTCATTTTGAGAGGAGGACGAATAGAAGATCATTGACCAGATATGAAAATAGGATACAGGTGTTCGTAAAGTTCATTGCTTGACGATCTGACGGACACGGAGAAACGGGAAGATCGCGCTGGGGACACACGACCGGAGAAAACGATCAACGTGTGAAGTTGCTTTGAAGTATTCGCTTACGGGGAAACTCGGGGACCAGCGTAACAACGGAGGACACGAACAACTAACCACTACGGGATTTCTCCGCTGTTTGACGGGCAGGATACGGCAAAATTGATTGTAGATCAAACAATCACCAGAGGATTGGACACTTGTTATAAATAAGTAGCAACTGGGATTGCTAGTTAATGTGTGTTCCAAACTGGGCTGAATGAGATATGCTCCTGAGGGGGAAAAGAAAGACACGTCCCTAATGGTTTAAAGAAGAGGGGATATTAGTGTGTTATTCGCTAGTGTATTTCGATTCCAGGAACATAAGTGCATATATATAAGGTAACACTAATATTAGAGTAATATTAGCATAGGGAAATATGTGGTTGTGCGTAGGGTTTACTATTGCTTTCTATTTAGTGAATAGTTTATACTTTAGTGAATTCTGCTGTTTATGTCAGAGTATTCTTTCGGAGGCTGTTTCATTACGGCTGGAGAAAGATAATCACATAGACAGGGATATTAGGCAGACTTAAATCACCTGATTTAATGTTTATTACCCAGGTTCTACTACACAGCCTGACCTATCAAAGAAGATCAACCAGTACATCTCTTGTACAGAGAAAGCAGTGTTGATAATACAGGAAAGACCTTTTAATTTAATCAGGCACTTCACAGGTGCAGTGAAAGTATGTCACTATAGCAAATGCAAAGTGGGTGACTTAACGAATGTCAAAAAACAGGTTTTGGTGAACCTTAGAGAAGGAACTTTATTCAAGCATAGAAAATAGGATAAAACATTGTCATTGAGTACTCACCTAAACGAAACAGGGAAGAACCCTAGACCAGTGTACCTATATTCAGAGAACGGTTAAATAACTGTGGACAGGTGTGAGGTGTTTTCACTGATGGATTATAACAACATAAAACGGAAAACTCTGTCTACGGAAAGGACTTACCGTGGTCACATTACTGTACGGTGTTACTGTGGTGAACAATTGTTTGTTTTTTCAAGAATTGGATTAAGTCAAGACTCAAGCTGAACGGATCATACCGGGTGAGAACGTTCTAATTCTGTGTTTGATATCTGATGTTTTGGCCTTTTGAATATGCCGGAGAAGATTACGAAGACTAACATCTAAATGTCCTATCTTGCAGTCACCTTAGCAGACACTACCAACTACAGATACACCTTCAATACATACTCCAGACATAGTTTTTATTAATAAATCTTTTATTTATCGTTGAAAGGAACTGTTGTCAGGGTATGTTATAAAAGAGAGAGAGAGTGGAAGAAATAGATATATGGAAGGGAAGACAGAAGGGAGGAGTGTAGACCTAAGTCAGTCAATAATCCCAACAGAGAATAAAGTTGAAGATGTGCTTGTTGATTCCACATTCCTCCCGGGTAAACAAGTGACATATTCCCATTCACACTTAGTTTCGTTTAAAACAAGTTCAAAAGTATTGCTGAATCACTTTTCTTTTCCAAAAGTGTGCTGTTGTATGTATCAACAAAATGTCCCCACATTAAACCTCGCAGCAAGCATGGGAAGTTGTGAAAAGTTTTAAGTATTTTAATGCAAAAACAATTTTATTATCTTTAACCCCAAAGTTTAAACCAAAATGAACAAACTACATTCATACATTAAGCACCCATGGCTAAACAAAGCCCAAGCACACATCTTGTAACCACACAATCTGCATACATAAATGCATTCATACTATGCTATAACAGAAATAAACATCAAATGTGTATGACATGAACTGACAACTGATGAGAGGGAAGATACCATACTCGTTCCTGTGACTCCAGTAGAACTACACTGTTACCACGGATAACCACCATGACTATATTCCTGTGACTCCAGTAGAACTACACTAATACCACGGATAACCACCATGACTATATTCCTGTGACTCCAGTAGAACTACACTAATGCCACGGATAACCACCATGCCTATATTCCTGTGACTCCAGTAGAACTACACTAATGCCACGGATAACCACCATGCCTATATTCCTGTGACTCCAGTAGAACTACACTGTTGCCACGGATAACCACCATGCCTATATTCCTGTGACTCCAGTAGAACTACACTGTTGCCACGGATAACCACCATGCCTATATTCCTGTGACTCCAGTAGAACTACACTGTTGCCACGGATAACCACCATGCCTATATTCCTGTGACTCCAGTAGAACTACACTGTTGCCACGGATAACCACCATGCCTATATTCCTGTGACTCCAGTAGAACTACACTAATACCACGGATAACCACCATGCCTATATTCCTGTGACTCCAGTAGAACTACACTGTTGCCACGGATAACCACCATGCCTATATTCCTGTGACTCCAGTAGAACTACACTGTTGCCACGGATAACCACCATGCCTATATTCCTGTGACTCCAGTAGAACTACACTGTTGCCACGGATAACCACCATGCCTATATTCCTGTGACTCCAGTAGAACTACACTATTACCACGGATAACCACCATGCCTATATTCCTGTGACTCCAGTAGAACTACACTGTTGCCACGGATAACCACCATGCCTATATTCCTGTGACTCCAGTAGAACTACACTGTTGCCACGGATAACCACCATGCCTATATTCCTGTGACTCCAGTAGAACTACACTAGTTACCACGGATAACCACCATGCCTATATTCCTGTGACTCCAGTAGAACTACACTGTTGCCACGGATAACCACCATGCCTATATTCCTGTGACTCCAGTAGAACTACACTAATTACCACGGATAACCACCATGCCTATATTCCTGTGACTCCAGTAGAACTACACTGTTGCCACGGATAACCACCATGCCTATATTCCTGTGACTCCAGTAGAACTACACTAATACCACGGATAACCACCATGCCTATATTCCTGTGACTCCAGTAGAACTACACTGTTGCCACGGATAACCACCATGCCTATATTCCTGTGACTCCAGTAGAACTACACTAATACCACGGATAACCACCATGTCTATATTCCTGTGACTCCAGTAGAACTACACTGTTGCCACGGATAACCACCATGCCTATATTCCTGTGACTCCAGTAGAACTACACTAATACCACGGATAACCACCATGCCTATATTCCTGTGACTCCAGTAGAACTACACTAATGCCACGGATAACCACCATGCCTATATTCCTGTGACTCCAGTAGAACTACACTGTTGCCACGGATAACCACCATGCTATATTCCTGTGACTCCAGTAGAACTACACTGTTGCCACGGATAACCATCATGCTTATATTCCTGTGACTCCAGTAGAACTACACTAATACCACGGATAACCACCATGCCTATATTCCTGTGACTCCAGTAGAACTACACTAATACCACGGATAACCACCATGCCTATATTCCTGTGACTCCAGTAGAACTACACTAATACCACGGATAACCACCATGTCTATATTCCTGTGACTCCAGTAGAACTACACTAATACCACGGATAACCACCATGCCTATATTCCTGTGACTCCAGTAGAACTACACTGTTGCCACGGATAACCACCATGCCTATTTTCCTGTGACTCCAGTAGAACTACACTAATACCACGGATAACCACAATGACTATATTCCTGTGACTCCAGTAGAACTACACTAATGCCACGGATAACCACCATGCCTATATTCCTGTGACTCCAGTAGAACTACACTAATGCCACGGATAACCACCATGCCTATATTCCTGTGACTCCAGTAGAACTACACTAATGCCACGGATAACCACCATGCCTATATTCCTGTGACTCCAGTAGAACTACACTGATTGCCACGGATAACCACCATGCCTATATTCCTGTGACTCCAGTAGAACTACACTGTTGCCACGGATAACCACCATGCCTATATTCCTGTGACTCCAGTAGAACTACACTTATACCACGGATAACCACCATGCCTATATTCCTGTGACTCCAGTAGAACTACACTGTTGCCACGGATAACCACCATGCTTATATTCCTGTGACTCCAGTAGAACTACACTATATGCCACGGATAACCACCATGCCTATATTCCTGTGACTCCAGTAGAACTACACTGATTACCACGGATAACCACCATGCCTATATTCCTGTGACTCCAGTAGAACTACACTAATACCACGGATAACCACCATGCCTATATTCCTGTGACTCCAGTAGAACTACACTGATACCACGGATAACCACCATGCCTATATTCCTGTGACTCCAGTAGAACTACACTGTTGCCACGGATAACCACCAGTCTTGGTCTCTTCCACTGAGTCGTCAACAACAAGGTTCATGAATGGATCAAATCCATACAGTTTATCTGTCACTTTTCGGTTGCCATTGAACTTCATTGTCAAAACCTTTCTATGTACTTTTTCAACTCTGGTGGATGTGCTTTACTCATGATGATTAAGGGTGATTTTCTCAAAACCTTGCTTTCCTTTCTTTGCTTATATGAAATGTTTTCATTGACCTTTTAGCGGCCAGCCAAATATATAATCATTTATGTCATGCACCCAATATCAAAGCTGAATACTAGAGTTTTATATATTATTCTAGACAGCCAGGTAAGCAGATTATGAAAATATATTGTGCGAAAAAAATAATCAAAATAATATAATTACTTGTGCTAATACGTTATTTATTTTTCTTCAACATGTATAACTTAACGTATAAAGAAATGGCAGCAAAGATTGATTTGCAATTAAATTAACGCTATATTAACACTTAATTGCCAGAAATGTAAGTGCAACATTTTCAGATAAAGTAAGGTCCCTTTATATGTTGAGTCGTTATGTCCCTTACCTTAATTTAATTATGCTTGTTCCTGTTGTTTATGTGGTCTCTCCCGAAGTTGTTTGATGAGAATTGTTAATAAATTCGGGTCCACTCAACAATTATGCTGTATTGTTGTTATGATAATCTGGACATGCGCTAAAGTAAACAAAAATAACAAAATAAATAAACGTTTATGATTTCTTATCATGTGCATATTATTTTGTTTTTATTATGACAACCTGAGTTAGTATTAGCAGTCAGATCGGTAGAAAATATAAAGGAAAGGGAATATTGTACCTAATAAATACTATAAGAGACATATTTTTTAAAAAAAACAATCACGTTTAGCTTTTGCACAAGGATATAGTCACACGAAAGAAATTGCAGTAAAATCTATAGTGCTAAATTTCGTATTAAAAAATAAACAACAACAACAACAATAAGAAATGCACATACATCCTGTTTCATCAGTTCATAGAGTGAATCGGCATAACTATCTCTCGTCAATTTATGAGAGTATCGGTACAACTATCTCTCATCAATTCATAGTGTGAATCGGTACAAATATTTCAGAACTGCCATAATATCTGCTGGGAGGTGGATTAAAGACATTAGATCAAGCATCGCTATGGCAAAGATGCCTGATGGAAAACATACTGACCAATAAAAGATGTCAATTGCAACGAGAAAGAGAGTAATGAAATGTTACATAGATATGTAATATTATAAGAATGTGAATCATGTACAGTAAGCAGAAAAGCTGGCAAACATCTGATGGCAGTGGAGACGTAGTTTCTGAGGAAGATGCCAAGAATAAAATGGAAATACAGAAAAACCAGTGAGCAAGTCCTACAACAAACAAATGAAAACAGTAAACTTATTAAAGACATTCAAATTTGGCAGTCAAGATTATTTGGGCACGTAATTAATGGAAATAAACTAAAAAAAAGTAGCAATAAATGGAAAGATTGAGGGTATGGAACAAGGGGAAGGAAAAGAGATAAGTATATCGATGGCTTGATCACATGGCATAATCGAGACAAGAACACATAAATATATTCGCGACTTGGTAATAGTGTGAGGTTGCGAAACATTACCACCCACTCTTATCGGCATGGCACATGATGATGACTAACAAATCAACTAACATAGAAAGTGGTAAGGCTTAGCTTCATAGCTTCGATACGGAGACTCCTGTTTCTTTGCTTATCTGGGCAATGGTCTGGCTGCTGTTTTCTTTCCATATCAAAGGCCACGGTCAGGGATCATTACCTGTCTGTGATTGCATTCTCTTCGTTTTTGTTTTAGTGATGTTAGGATTTGATAATAAATAAAAACATATGCTGAAGCAGATGCGATTCGTATGCTCAAACAATTGTTGTGTAAACAAAGCGTCTTGATATTCCATTTAAAATTATCAATATGGTAGACACTTTAAAATATTGTGGGAATATGTGTGTTGCATATTTCAGCTCTGACGATTCGTCGATTTACTTGTTATGTGACTTCTGACACTTGAAGAGAGGCAGCGACATATGCCTAGATCATAAACTGCAATCTACTGTTTGTGTCTTCAGCATTCAAAAACATATATTGGCAAAATACGTGAGGCGGTTAAACTGGCGAAGGATCGACAATCCATTCGAAGGTGGCTATAATGAGGACACTACGTTCAGTAAAGGACCTGATACTTGATCATCATCATCATCATCTGCAACTTTTGCCGCCATGCGTCGTGGGGAGAAAGAATTCGGATGTGCCAGACCGAAGGGTGCAAATAAAATTGGCACAACGCAATAACGTATGAAAAACCACCCCGGAAGAACGCAGAAGAAGAAGAAGAAGAAGAAGAAGAAGAAGAAGAAGAAGAAGAAGAAGAAGAAGAAGAAGAAGAAGAAGAAGAAGAAGAAGAAGAAGAAGAAGAAGAAGAAGAAGAAGAAGAAGAAGGAGGAGGAGCAGAAGAATAAGAAGAAGAAGAAGAAGAAGAAGAAGAAGAAGAAGAAGAAGAAGAAGAAGAAGAAGAAGAAGAAGAAGAAGAAGAAGAAGAAGAAGAAGAAGAAGAAGAAGAAGAAGAAGAATGTGTGACAGTTATATATAATGCTTACTTGCTTTTTGACATCTGACTTAGGATTCCTCGAAATCAGATGTCAATAGTTACCTGGTTTTGTCTTAAGAATTAATGTCTGTACAACTGTTAGTTCTCTAGTGACTGTTTGTTTCCATTGATAACAAAGTTTAATTATAGTGGCGGACTGTTGTGTTGACATTCTTGTATTAGCCTTATTTCGACAAAGAGAAAGGGGAGGCGTTTCTCCAGAGATTTTTAGAGCAGACCAATCATAATGATGCGGACACCAGGGATGCAGTTAGAGAGGAGCTATGTGGCACCACGAAGAATATGCAGTATGAAGACATCATACGGGTGGAAGATGTTAAACACATTTTGAAAAAGGCAAAAGACACGGCACCAGGGCCCGATGGGGTCAGGTATGGCCACATGAAGGGTTTGAGCGAAGCAGACCTGGAGGAGATGACCGACTGCTTTAACCAGAGCATTAGGACAGCATCAGTACCGCAGGATTGGGTGCACAGCTATCTCATCCCTCTCCCAAAACCATTCAAGGATCAGTCAAAGCTTAGCGGCTTTAGGATCATCACCCTTCAAAATACATTTGGGAAGGTTTTAGAGAAGATAGTCGCTGTCAAGCTGCAAGAGTTTTTGGAAAGCGGGAAGCTTCTTCCAAGAGGCCTGGGGAGCTACAGGCCAGGAAAAGATACCTGGTCAAATGCAGCCACTTTTGCCTTTGATGTTTATGAGGGGTTCCAGAGTAGACAGGAAACGATGGCGGTAGCGCTTGATCTCGAGGATGCGTACAATAGAGTTCGATATGATATTTTGATGACCGCACTGATGGAGAAGAGGGTCAATCCCTGGTTGGTGAACTGGATAGCAGCCGTCCTGCACTCTCGTCGGGTTGCTCTCCGTCTGGGCGCATGGACCTCAGAACCACATATGTTAACCCCGGGACTGCCACAGGGATCTGCAGTCTCACCGGTGCTCTTTAATGTGTATACGAGCAAGATTGCAAACCTAGAAGCACCAGGGGTTGGAAGAATACTAACATTTGCAGATGATATTCTTGCATATAGGCAGGGGAGAAATAGGGAGCAAACAGCCCAGGAGTTACAGGCGACAGTAGATAAAGTGATTGATTGGTGCACAGAAATGAGTGCTGTCACCCACCCGGAAAGGGCGGCTGTTTTGTGGTGCTCTCTGGACAACAGGATTGTAAGAGCTGATGTCCCAAGCCTCGTGATAGATGATAGAAATGTCAGCAGAGAGAACAAACTGAAGTATCTGGGGATTACATTTGACAGGAGCCTATCCTTCAAGGACCATGTGGAGACGGTCGTGACAAGATCTCAAAAGGGACTCATTGCACTTAAAACTATGGCTGCAATGGACATAGAGCAGAGAATGCTCTTCACACTATACCAGCACTTGATCCTCTCAGTAATTGATTATGGAATCGGTCTGCTCACTGTCTCAGAGAGTCAGCTGGTGAAGTTAGAGCGCATACAGAAAGAAGCTATGGGGTCATTCTGGGATTTACTAGAGACACCCCAGTAGTGTATATGCGTTACATCCTTGGTCTGCCGACTGTTGCTGGTACGCTCAAGGTGATGCAGGCGAAGACATACCTCAGAGTAGCTGCAGACACAGACCACCAACTGCATGAGGCGCTGGACGCAGTTAAGGGTCAGCGACTGATAAGAGGGAAATCATGGATGGCTCAGGCGGAGGATACGATCAGACAGGTGTGCCCCTTGGAGAACATTAGGCGTGGAGAGGAGTGGGTCAGAGTGCCAGCGGAGCATTCAGACTTGTGCAGAATTATAATCACATTAAGCCGGGAGTGCAGGGAGTGGCCAGCAGGGGCCACGGAAGTGGAAATCCAGCAACTAATTCAGGACAATGCTCACTCGAGTGATGTGATTATCTACACAGATGGTTCGGTGTCAAGAGGTGAGAGAAGTGGCTGGGGGTTCATAGCCAAAGCTAATGGTCGATGTTTGGGGCAGGAGAGCCTGGCATATGATACCACAACATCTAGCTTCAGAATGGAAGTGGAGGCAGTCACTGCGGCTCTCCGCTGGATGGAGAATACGACACACACACACACACATCGTGATTGTAACTGACTCAGAAAGCATGCTGACGAGGGTGAGGACGGGCAGACTTCGTACGGAGTGGCTTGCTTCGCTTTGGGGGTCACGGGTGACAAGCATCGCCTGGATCTTTTCTCCGGGGCATGCCGGTGTGCTGGGAAATGAACAGGCGGACAGATTGGCTGGCTCTGCAGAACTTGGTGGAGTATTGATACATGACAAGGCAGACGTGGTTGCGGCCTTGTGGGAGCACGTGCACACCTCGGAGGAGCAAATGGATTACCATGGTCTGGCAAGAATGAGACAACGAGGAGTGACGAAGGGATCTGGCCGACGCTCAACGCTCAGAGGAAAGGCGAGACGGACTTATAATCAGATTGCTACTGGTACTATTAGTGTTGGAACTCTTCGCTGGCTGCTGAGGATGGGGACGGAGCACTTATGGGAATGCCCCGAATGATGTGATGTCGATTCCTAAATCAATCAATCAATCAATCAATCAATATATGCGTGAGCGTGCTTTTGGTTTGTCGGAACTGCTGTCTGTTCCACTTCTTACAATGAGGAGTATGTTGTGTGATGTTCACAGACACAGAAATGGGGTGACCCTTTGTCGTGAAGTTGGTGCGACGACTAACGTCTATTTTATGTTAGAAAATGTGGACAACGAATAAACAATCCAAAGATAAAACTAAGATTTCAAAATTTGGAAATAATGCCGAATAGAAGGAATGCGATAGCAGGAGAAAAGAAGCACCAAAACTCTAGTAATATTGCACCAAACCACTTTATAACATTAATGTGAATGGAAAGCCACGTGTGCAGGTCAATAGTGTTTTCACCTGTATCAGTTACCAACATACGACGGCAGGTGAGAGGCAGACATGAGAATGAGAGTGTAGACATAATAACATTTAACAATATGAAACACGTTCTCCTATCAAATACAATTAACTTACTAAACAAAATACAAACTAATAGTAATCAAATGTTATATTTACTATGTATTATGGTTTAGTATTTTCGATCCAATATCCCAAATGTGTTGCGAAGGTGATCATGTTTGTGCACAGCCTTGTGTCTGGTGTGCTGCCACTGGTGTCTGATGTTGATATTCCTCCATGCCATGATGCCAAACCGCCCAGCATATCTCTTTTTATAGAATGCTAGACGGGCCTGAGTGCCTAATTCTTAACCCTTTGAAAATAAAGTTCATTCGTTCGTGTCCGCCTGCCTCTCCTCTGCTCCAGCTTTACTGCTGTGACGACATACTGCAATGTTCCTTTTCTCTGACACGTCAACAAACGTATTGTTGGATTACCGCCACCAGAGATTAAACCGTCTCCAAGCTGGAAATAAGGATGTGAGCGCACGACAGGAGAAGGACACAGGGGAATACACTCCCCCGGGAAGTGTGAGGTATGTGATGGACGCGAGGTGCTTGTCGAGGGGGTGGGAGTTGGGGGGGGGGGGGAGAGGAGTGGGGAGAAATGTGGCTGCTTCTGACGACTGCAGACCTGCTGTGAGCTCGCCCAGCAGTGGGTTTTCTAGCAGTGTACGTGAATGACGTATGTCCGTCTAAAAAAAACAAAAAATCTTATTCTTTTTTTTATTTTTTACATTATGGCGCAATGTTCCACAGGGGACAGAGTTGCCCCATGAGGTTCCACTTCCCCGTGTGTCGTTCAGATGACCCCCCCCCCCCCCTGCTACTGACCCTGGCCAGATCAAGTGAAGTTACTAACTTTGATCTTAGCTCAAAGCACGATAATTTGAAGTTGTTTTTAATAAATCTTCAGTGGTTCCCACAGGGGCCTGACCCTCCCCATCAGGTCCTGACGTCCCTGTGTGTCATTCGGATGACCGCCTCTACATGTGGCACTGGCGAGATCAAGATCAGCCCAAAGGGTGAGAAATATAAAATCCAGTTTTTTTGGCCTTTCAAAGGCCAGTCAAAAATATAACATCATCTATTAATTATTGCCTCGAACTTACTAAACGTATATGTGTTAGCATGTAATCCATAAACGCTTAATAACAAAACTTGTTATGCAAAAAACAATGTAATAAAGTAATATATTAGTTGTGTTAAAATAATGTTCATATTTTATCAGAAGATATAACGAAAACATTGCAGAATTATGATAAATGTTTATTTATAAATTACATTAATGAAAAGTTTTTATTGTAATTGCTAGAACTGTAAATGTCAGAACTAGTTTTAGCTAAGGTAATGCCCCTTAAAATTTTAATTCGTTATGTCCCTTGCCTTAAATTAATATTGTTTGTTCATTTTATTTATGTGGCCACCCCCGAAGTTGTTTGAACAGAATTGTTTATAAATTACGAATAGTAAGATTTTCTTAAGAAGATGACATTCGTATGCCCTGACCATTGGTATGTAATCAAAAAGAGGTGAATGTTGTTTTTAAACCATGGTAGATAGTAGACAAACGAACGAACGAACTAACAAACTTTATTTTAAAAGGTAACAAATTGGGCACGCAGGCCCGTCTTACATTCGGCCCTTTCGATCACTCATCTTTCATTCATCAAATGTGCATGTTATATTTACATAAGGAAAAAAAAAACATTGTCAAATGGATTTTGTAAGCATAAACAATGCATATTACGCATGGTACATTCAGTACATTAGGTAGACATGACTGAGAGTATGCGTGTTCTATAGTTCAGCTTTACTGGAGAGTTTTGGCCATCATAAACCATAACTGTAGGAAGGGAAAATCCCAACTGCACCTCCCAGTGGTAGAGGATGGGAAACCCACAATGGTGTGACAAATGCAGCCCTGGGGACCGAGTATCCACCGGGATATGTGGACACATCTGCTGCTGAGCAGAGCAGGGCAAGCACTTGTTCTGATAAATGGCTGTCAAACGCAGACATAAAAGACCCTCATGTGGATGTATAAAATTAGGTGGAACTGCGGTAAAGCTGTGAAAGTGTAAATAATATAAAATAACACACCCCAACAGACGAAATGCCAGTGCATGTGGACACACGCAAAGTATGTGCAAGAAGAGAGAGAGAGAGAGAGAGAGAGAGAGAGAGAGAGAGAGAGAGAGAGAGAGAGAGAGAGAGAGAGAGAGAGAGACAGACAGACAGACAGACAGACAGACAGACAGACAGACAGACAGACAGACAAACAGACAGACAGACAGAGAGGGACAGACAAAGAGAGACAGACAGAGAGGGACAGACAGAGAGAGACAGAGAGAAACAGAGAGAGGAAAAGTGCCCGCGACACACCACATGGGGCACACTGCACCCCACGAAACAGTCAGCATGGCTGACTGTCATACAACACGCTCCAGGAGCCACGCGCTAAGCGCTCGAGCTGCCGGGGCTGTGCAAAACCCAACCACCGGCAATACACGCGAAGAAGGTATTGTCCTGTTAATTTCCCGAGAGGAGATTGGAATCAACCAGCACATCTTTAAACTTAGTATCTGTTGGGATTATTGACTGACTTTGGTCTACACTCCTCTCTTCTGTCTTCCATTCCATATATCTATTTCTTTCTCTCTCTCTATTATTCCCTCAACACATACTCCGACAACAGTTCCTTTCAACGATAAGATAAAAGATTTATTAATAAAAACTATGTCTGGTGTATGTATGGATATTGTCTATGTAGTTGGTATGTTCTTCTAGTGTGGCTGCCAGATAAGATGTTGATAGATAGTCTCCGTGTCTTCTCTCGTCTCTTCTCTCAGCTAGAGTACAGGACATGACATAGATATAACAGAACGGTCTCACCCTGACAGCTCCGTCTCAGCTTGAGTCTGTAGATATATCCGTTTTTTGTAATGAATAATGTTCACCACTGTATCTCATCTCATCTCATCATGTTCCTCTTGTACCTTGCGGTGTCGAGGTGAAGTATAAACTTCGTGAGAGTGCCCGGTTATGGGCTTCGTATATCGACATTCCCATGGATTCTGTTATTCCCTCAGTCCAACGTTTACGTGGTCACCACTGTATGAATGTATTTAACCCGATCACCATATGCTGTCAGCTTAAACTGGATGTTCTTTATTATTTTATATCTTTCTTAATTCCATCATGGAAAACACGTCGAGTTTCTAGTATTCTCTATTTTGTCCGGTAAAAGTTCTACACTGGATAGTTCTTAATTGATATAGGCACTTTGTATGCACCTTGCAACTCTTCGATACTGAGTCCATTGGGTTTTTCTATTAGTTTAAATGATCTCTATTTTCCGTTCTCTGTCCTCCTTACTTCTTACGATGACAATTCGTTTCTTTCCTTTCTTATGCACAAGTGTCGTTCTTTATTACTTTAAAGTGCTTTCTTGTGGGTTATCAACACTGGGTGATCTTGACCACAGCCATCTGTGTTATCTTTTAGTTGATAAGTCCCGCACTGGTATGGAAACGTTCTTCTGAACGCAGCACATCCCTTTTCATAATCCTTCTCTCCCGAAACCTAAGAAACACACTCTCCCTCACAAAGACGTAGCCACTCTTTTATAGGTCATCTTTGCCGCATAGTCCTTGACATTGCTGGACACCTCACATCCAGACTTCATTATCATCGTTAGTGGAAAATTACAGCTCTGAACCGTTTCACATCCATACCGCAATATGCTTGTCCAATAATACTCTCTGCTTTTGTCGCAAACCAATTTTTCCACTCGACAGTTTACCTGTGCGGTTAGCGGTCCCCTTTCCTGTCTTGACCTATAAACACATGCGCCTGGTCACTCCTTTGTTTGTTACCCTAACTGCTTCGTTGGTTAACCCTTCTTCTACCTGGTTAGTCGGTGTAAACAGTCGTCTATCTGGGAATCGTTAACTCTCAGTATTTCACGACATAGGCCCCCTCTTAAGAGATTAGACCGCGTCGAATCTTTCTCACTGTAGGTTTGATTCCCATGATCCACAACCCTAGTCTTCTTCCTCCGGAGCTGAATGTCTGGATAGAAATCCGCTCCTACATTTCTCCTTACCAAGGATGTATTCCATTGTGAAGTCCAGTTGCAGCAACAACGTCCATCACATCCAACGTGCGTTGAGCTTCTGCGAAGTAGCTATTAACATCACGTGTTGATGATATGATTGGATCCTCACATGGCTCATCTCATTATCCAGTAGGCGCTCTAATTGACACCCTACTATACTACTCACGACTGAAACTAGTGTTGGCTCCTCGCTCCTGTACGTCTGGTCGACCTACTTTCGACTTGCGTCAGCGACGGCTCACAATACAGACGGATTGTCCCATCCTGATTGTAACACTGCTTCCATGTCCTCTTGGTTTCCCCCGGCTTTGCCTCTGGGGATGTTCCGCCTCGTCCTCGATCGGACCGAGTCGTCTTTCCCAAACCTCCTGGACTTTTGCTTCCAGGACCATCTTGGGCGATATTGTATCTGGTCAGCCAATCTTCGGTTGGAGTCCTGGGTAATTCTCGCTTTTCCCGACGTTACCCACCCCTTCTGAATTTGGTTACCGGTGAAACTTTCACACTTGTCCTTTCCCTGACTTGTGATTTCCCTCCTCCTGACGTTGGGTAAATCTGACCTATCCCGTACTGTCCCATAGGCCCTCCTATGTTGTACTGGCGATCTCTGGTCTTCGTCTGGACTGGTAACCTTTGTCCCAATGGCTGCCATCACCATAAAGTGCGAAGCTTTGCTCCCGGATCTCTCTTCATATTTCCTAATGAGATGTCTAGGGAGATTTTTCTTCTCTTCCCCGATCCGTATTTTGTAGATGTTCTTGGACACCACCTTTTCCACAGGATAAGGTCCTTTCCATCCTACTTGGAGTATATTGGTCTCTGCTGGACTCCACACTTCCACTTTGTCTTCCACTTTAAGAGCTAGTTTCCTCTTGATTCGCTTGTTGGGTGGTGCTCTCTGGCACTCCGAACAAGACTTCACCCACCGGCGTACATCTCCGGTCATTCCTGGCCAGCAATAATGGCCGGATATTTGCTGCAAGGTCTCTCTGACACCCATATGTCGATTCTCGCCTATGATGTGTCCACTCTGAAGAATGTGAGGACGGTGGGTCTCTGGAACCACCCACTGCTCATGCAGGTTATCTCCCCTCCCAGCTCTCCGATAGAGTAGTTGATTCTTCAGAAAGTACTGTCCCCGTTCTGGTGGCTCAGCACTTCTTTGCAGCTTCCTGTAGCAAGGATGCAACGTAGTATCCTTCCTCTGGGCAGTATGCAATTCTCCTATCTCCTGAGTTGTCGCATAGTGTCTCTGCCTCTTTTTCCTTCCCTTGAGATCCACTGACTACTGTTCCCTTGTGGGCTTGCTGTTTGGGCATCCCCAAAAAGACATATTTCGTGCCAATGATCATTGGAAATAAGGAGTCAGATAATACAGCAGCTGGAATAATGCCCGTGACGTACCTGGATTTAATCTCCACCTTGGCGATTGGCAGCGTCATGGTAACAGCACTCCTCATTGCCGGCTGTATTTCTATGGTCTCCCCTGTAAATTGGTCTGGGCTTACCAAGCTGGCGTCCACCACCGCTTCCCCATCCAAACCGGTATCGTAGAGACAAGCAACCTGTTGGCCATTTACTTCAATCAGTTCAACCACAGGTGGTCTCTCTTGGTCCTGAGTGTCCTTTCATCTCCTTGACCGTTTCCTTGCCTTCCTCTTTTAATTCCTCGAGGTTGGTTATGCAATTGGCGTGTTTGCCTTGCATCTGCAGTCCACAGTATTATGTGTTATCGACTGGCAGTGTGTGCACCCTGTTCCCTTCCTAGGTTTCCGTGTGTCCTTTTTGTTCCTTTCTCCTTCGCCGACCTCAGCCTTGTCTGTGATCACCGATGTAGGAATCACTTTGCATGCTGCGAAGTAAGAACTTTTAGGTTTCGATCTGCAGTCTTTGGTGTTGTGAGAGGCCGCCTTGCAAAATGAACACCACTTCTCAGACCACTGTTGTTTCGCTTGAGAATTCGAGGTGCTCTGGTTTCCTACCTTCACCTTCTCTGAACTCTCCTCTGTGTGCTTTATATAAGGTTCCCCTTTTTCTCCTTCCCAGTTTTTAGGTTTCTTTTTCTCTGGTTTCTCCTGACCTTTGGTTTGTGTACTTAGTTCCTCAGTTTCACCATGTACTTCCACGAATCGTTCCGCCAGCTTATTCACAACATCAATCCGTTCCGCCCCTTGTTCTCCTAAGAAGGTTCTGAGAGGTTTCGACATTTGCTTTCGCATTTGGTCTACCACCATCATCTCTTCGAGACTCTCATAATCCCTCTTGAATTCTGCCAAGTCCATCCATTTCTGGAGATAGGATTTAAGCCTTAAACTGTAGGCGGCGAATAGTTCTCCCGGCTCTCGTCTAGACGATCTAAACTTCTTCCTATACGTTTGTGCGGTGATGTCAAAATGCTTCATCAAAGCGGCTTTTAATTCCTGGTAATTATTTTCCTGTCCTGGTGGTAAGCGTGTGTACACGTCGAATCCCGAACCGATTAATCCCTGGGATAAGTTTAAGAGCCCACCTGCTCCTATCCAGCCCCATAGCGACTGACATTGCTTCGAAACGAGATGCGTACTGGTCAAAGCGTTCCTTAGACTGATCGTAGACAGCTAAGGGAAACTTCATGGCATGGTAACCATGTCCACTCATATGGGTTGCACCAGGTGACGAAGAACTTCCTTCCACTCCATCTATTTCTCCCTTAGTTTGTGTCTTGAGTTCTAGCTCTTTCATGCGGTATTCATGTTCTCTGATCTTGTGGCTTCTTCTGCTTCCAACTGGGCCTTACGCTCCTCCCTTTCCGCTTGACGAAACTCTCGCTCTCTTTCTTGTATGTAATCCGTTAGCTCGGAACCAGCTAAACCAATTGCCTCCCCGTTGGCCCTCAGTTCGGCTGTAGTTACTTTAGGAGTTGCCATAGTTACAGCAGATAAGTCAGCACGTTGAGTAAAGACACCTCAAGGCAGTAAAGAGTACTCACTATAAACAGATAATCTACCTAGAACCTATATCATTTATCTATGTCTATTAATTATTATAATCTACAACACCACACAGTACATCACAACCACTCTCTCATCCACAAGAGGAGATATAGGATAAAGACTTATGTAGACGTGTGACCGTGTGACTAGGTATGTAATGTGTCTTACCACCTATCCACATTCACTCTGTCTGGAACTTTCTCACTGTAAAGTCACCAGCATTAATGAAATGTTTCTACCATAAATGTAATGGCACCATATATCCAATGGACGTCCTTCCATTAAAAGTCATCAATGTATACTTCTTTTTATTCCAATCAGTATGTCCCAACATGCAGGTACTCCGCTATGCCTGTGCCAATATGCAAGTACCCCTTTATTCATATGCCATGTTATGCCTTCCGGTCATATGGGTATTCTGTATGTATCCCGCTCGCTCCACCAATTATGTCCTGTTAATTTCCCGAGAGGAGATTGGAATCAACAAGCACATCTTTAAACTTAGTATCTGTTGGGATTATTGACTGACTTTGGTCTACACTCCTCTCTTCTGTCTTCCATTCCATATATCTATTTCTTTCTCTCTCTCTATTATTCCCTCAACACATACTCCGACAACAGTTCCTTTCAACGATAAGATAAAAGATTTATTAATAAAAACTATGTCTGGTGTATGTATGGATATTGTCTATGTAGTTGGTATGTTCTTCTAGTGTGGCTGCCAGATAAGATGTTGATAGATAGTCTCCGTGTCTTCTCTCGTCTCTTCTCTCAGCTAGAGTACAGGACATGACATAGATATAACAGAACGGTCTCACCCTGACAGCTCCGTCTCAGCTTGAGTCTGTAGATATATCCGTTTTTTGTAATGAATAATGTTCACCACTGTATGAATGTATTTAACCCGATCACCATATGCTGTCAGCTTAAACTGGATGTTCTTTATTATTTTATATCTTTCTTAATTCCATCATGGAAAACACGTCGAGTTTCTAGTATTCTCTATTTTTGTCCGGTAAAAGTTCTACACTGGATAGTTCTTAATTGATATAGGCACTTTGTATGCACCTTGCAACTCTTCGATACTGAGTCCATTGGGTTTTTCTATTAGTTTAAATGATCTCTATTTTCCGTTCTCTGTCCTCCTAATTCTTACGATGACAATTCGTTTCTTTCCTTTCTTATGCACAAGTGTCGTGCTTTATTACTTTAAAGTGCTTTCTTGTGGGTTATCAACACTGGGTGATCTTGACCACAGCCATCTGTGTTATCTTTTAGTTGATAAGTCCCGCACTGGTATGGAAACGTTCTTCTGAACGCAGCACATCCCTTTTCATAATCCTTCTCTCCCGAAACCTAAGAAACACACTCTCCCTCACAAAGACGTAGCCACTCTTTTATAGGTCATCTTTGCCGCATAGTCCTTGACATTGCTGGACACCTCACATCCAGACTTCATTATCATCGTTAGTGGAAAATTACAGCTCTGAACCGTTTCACATCCATACCGCAATATGCTGTCCAATAATACTCTCTGCTTTGTCGCAAACCAATTTTTCCACTCGACAGTTTACCTGTGCGGTTAGCGGCCCCTTTCCTGTCTTGACCTATAAACACATGCGCCTGGTCACTCCTTTGTTTGTTACCCTACTGCTTCGTTGTTAACCCTTCTTCTACCTGGTTAGTCGGTGTATAACAGTCGTCTATCTGGGAATCATTAACTCTCAGTATTTCACGACATAGGCCCCCTCTTAAGAGATTAGACCGCGTCGAATCTTTCTCACTGTAGGTTTGATTCCCATGATCCACAACCCTAGTCTTCTTCCTCCGGAGCTGAATGTCTGGATAGGAAATCCGCTCCTACATTCTCCTTACCAAGGATGTATTCCATTGTGAAGTCCAGTTGCAGCAACAACGTCCATCACATCCACCGTGCGTTGAGCTTCTGCGAAGTAGCTATTAACATCACGTGTTGATGATATGATTGGATCCTCACATGGCTCATCTCATTATCCAGTAGGCGCTCTAATTGACACCCTACTATACTACTCACGACTGAAACTAGTGTTGGCTCCTCGCTCCTGTACGTCTGGTCGACCTACTTTCGACTTGCGTCAGCGACGGCTCACAATACAGACGGATTGTCCCATCCTGATTGTAACACTGCTTCCATGTCCTCTTGGTTTCCCCCGGCTTTGCCTCTGGGGATGTTCCACCTCGTCCTCGATCGGACCGAGTTGTCTTTCCCAAATCTCCTGGACTTTTGCTTCCAGGACCATCTTGGGCGATATTGTATCTGGTCAGCCAATCTTCGGTTGGAGTCCTGGGTAATTCTCGCTTTTCCCGACGTTACCCACCCCTTCTGAACTTGGTTACCGGTGAAACTTTCACTCTTGTCCTTTCCCTGACTTGTGATTTCCCTCCTCCTGTCGTTGGGTAAATCTGACCTATCACGTACTGTCCCATAGGCCCTCCTATGTTGTACTGGCGATCTCTGGTCTTCGTCTGGACTGGTAACCTTTGTCCCAATGGCTGCCATCACCATAAAGTGCGAAGCTTTGCTCCCGGATCTCTCTTCATATTTCCTAATGAGATGTCTAGGGAGATTTTTCTTCTCTTCCCCGATCCGTATTTTGTAGATGTTCTTGGACACCACCTTTTCCACAGGATAAGGTCCTTTCCATCCTACTTGGAGTATATTGGTCTCTGCTGGACTCCACACTTCCACTTTGTCTTCCACTTTAAGAGCTAGTTTCCTCTTAATTCGCTTGTTGGGTGGTGCTCTCTGGCACTCCGAACAAGACTTCACCCACCGGCGTACATCTCCGGTCATTCCTGGCCAGCAATAATGGCCGGATATTTGCTGCAAGGTCTCTCTGACACCCATATGTCGATTCTCGCCTATGATGTGTCCACTCTGAAGAATGTGAGGACGGTGGGTCTCTGGAACCACCCACTGCTCGTGCAGGTTATCTCCCCTCCCAGCTCTCCGATAGAGTAGTTGATTCTTCAGAAAGTACTGTCCCCGTTCTGGTGGCTCAGCACTTCTTTGCAGCTTCCTGTAGCAAGGATGCAACGTAGTATCCTTCCTCTGGGCAGTATGCAATTCTCCTATCCCTGAGTTGTCGCATAGTGTCTCTGCCTCTTTTTCCTTCCCTTGAGATCCACTGACTACTGTTCCCTTGTGGGCTTGCTGTTTGGGCATCCCCAAAAAGACATATTTCGTGCCAATGATCATTGGAAATAAGGAGTCAGATAATACAGCAGCTGGAATAATGCCCGTGACGTACCTGGATTTAATCTCCACCTTGGCGATTGGCAGCGTCATGGTAACAGCACTCCTCATTGCCGGCTGTATTTCTATGGTCTCCCCTGTAAGTTGGTCTGGGCTTACCAAGCTGGCGTCCACCACCGCTTCCCCATCCAAACCGGTATCGTAGAGACAAGCAACCTGTTGGCCATTTACTTCAATCAGTTCAACCACAGGTGGTCTCTCTTGGTCCTGAGTGTCTTTCATCTCCTTGACCGTTTCCTTGCCTTCCTCTTTTGATTCCTCGAGGTTGGTTATGCAATTGGCGTGTTTGGCCTTGCATCTGCAGTCCACAGTATTATGTGTTATCGACTGGCAGTGAGTGCACCCTGTTCCCTTCCTAGGTTTCCGTGTGTCCTTTTTGTTCCTTTCTCCTTCGCCGACCTCAGCCTTGTCTGTGATCACCGATGTAGGAATCACTTTGCATGCTGCGAAGTAAGAACTTTTAGGTTTCGATCTGCAGTCTTTGGTGTTGTGAGAGGCCGCCTTGCAAAATGAACACCACTTCTCAGACCACTGTCGTTTCGCTTGAGAATTCGAGGTGCTCTGGTTTCCTACCTTCACCTTCTCTGAACTCTCCTCTGTGTGCTTTATATAAGGTTCCCCTTTTTCTCCTTCCCAGTTTTTAGGTTTCTTTTTCTCTGGTTTCTCCTGACCTTTGGTTTGTGTACTTAGTTCCTCAGTTTCACCATGTACTTCCACGAATCGTTCCGCCAGCTTATTCACAACATCAATCCGTTCCGCCCCTTGTTCTCCTAAGAAGGTTCTGAGAGGTTTCGACATTTGCTTTCGCATCTGGTCTACCACCATCATCTCTTCGAGACTCTCATAATCCCTCTTGAATTCTGCCAAGTCCATCCATTTCTGGAGATAGGATTTAAGCCTTAAACTGTAGGCGGCGAATAGTTCTCCCGGCTCTCGTCTAGACGATCTAAACTTCTTCCTATACGTTTGTGCGGTGATGTCAAAATGCTTCATCAAAGCGGCTTTTAATTCCTGGTAATTATTTTCCTGTCCTGGTGGTAAGCGTGTGTACACGTCGAATCCCGAACCGATTAATCCCTGGGATAGTTTAAGAGCCCACCTGCTCCTATCCAGCCCCATAGCGACTGACATTGCTTCGAAACGAGATGCGTACTGGTCAAAGCGTTCCTTAGACTGATCGTAGACAGCTAAGGGAAACTTCATGGCATGGTAACCATGTCCACTCATATGGGTTGCACCAGGTGAAGAAGAATTTCCTTCCACTCCATCTATTTCTCCCTTAGTTTGT
Source organism: Cepaea nemoralis (assembly GCA_014155875.1). Taxonomy (NCBI): domain Eukaryota; kingdom Metazoa; phylum Mollusca; class Gastropoda; order Stylommatophora; family Helicidae; genus Cepaea; species Cepaea nemoralis. The sequence continues at coordinate 437,190 of JACEFZ010025249.1, forward strand.
GTCTTGAGTTCTAGCTCTTTCATGCGGTATTCATGTTCTCTGATCTTCGTGGCTTCTTCTGCTTCCAACTGGGCCTTACGCTCCTCCCTTTCCGCTTGACGAAACTCTCGCTCTCTTTCTTGTATGTAATCCGTTAGCTCGGAACCAGCTAAACCAATTGCCTCCCCGTTGGCCCTCAGTTCGGCTGTAGTTACTTTAGGAGTTGCCATAGTTACAGCAGATAAGTCAGCACGTTGAGTAAAGACACCTCAAGGCAGTAAAGAATACTCACTATAAACCGATAATCTACCTAGAACCTATATCATTTATCTATGTCTATTAATTATTATAAATCTCCAACACCACACAGTACATCACAACCACTCTCTCATCCACAAGAGGAGATATAGGATAAAGACTTATGTAGACGTGTGACCGTGTGACTAGGTATGTAATGTGTCTTACCACCTATCCACATTCACTCTGTCTGGAACTTTCTCACTGCAAAGTCACCAGCATTAATGAAATGTTTCTACCATAAATGTAATGGCACCATATATCCAATGGACGTCCTTCCATTAAAAGTCATCAATGTATACTTCTATTTATTCCAATCAGTATGTCCCAACATGCAGGTACTCCGCTATGCCTGTGCCAATATGCAAGTACCCCTTTATTCATATGCCATGTTATGCCTTCCGGTCATATGGGTATTATGTATGTATCCCGCTCGCTCCACCAATTATGTCCTGTTAATTTCCCGAGAGGAGATTGGAATCAACAAGCACATCTTTAAACTTATTATCTGTTGGGATTATTGACTGACTTTGGTCTACACTCCTCTCTTCTGTCTTCCATTCCATATATCTATTTATTTCTCTCTCTATTATTCCCTCAGCACATACTCCGACAACAGTTCCTTTCAACGATAAGATAAAAGATTTATTAATAAAAACTATGTCTGGTGTATGTATGGATATTGTCTATGTAGTTGGTATGTTCTTCTAGTGTGGCTGCCAGATAAGATGTTGATAGATAGTCTCCGTGTCTTCTCTCGTCTCTTCTCTCAGCTAGAGTACAGGACATGACATAGATATAACAGAACGGTCTCACCCTGACAGCTCCGTCCCAGCTTGAGTCTGTAGATATATCCGTTTTTTGTAATGAATAATGTTCACCACTGTATGAATGTATTTAACACGATCACCATATGCTGTCAGCTTAAACTGGATGTTCTTTATTATTTTATATCTTTCTTAATTCCATCATGGAAAACACGTCGAGTTTCTAGTATTCTCTATTTTTGTCCGGTAAAAGTTCTACACTGGATAGTTCTTAATTGATATAGGCACTTTGTATGCACCTTGCAACTCTTCGATACTGAGTCCATTGGGTTTTTCTATTAGTTTAAATGATCTCTATTTTCCGTTCTCTGTCCTCCTTACTTCTTACGATGACAATTCGTTTCTTTCCTTTCTTATGCACAAGTGTCGTGCTTTATTACTTTAAAGTGCTTTCTTGTGGGTTATCAACACTGGGTGATCTTGACCACAGCCATCTGTGTTATCTTTTAGTTGATAAGTCCTGCACTGGTATGGAAACGTTCTTCTGAACGCAGCACATCCCTTTTCATAATCCTTCTCTCCCGAAACCTAAGAAACACACTCTCCCTCACAAAGACGTAGCCACTCTTTTATAGATCATCTTTGCCGCATAGTCCTTGACATTGCTGGACACCTCACATCCAGACTTCATTATCATCGTTAGTGGAAAATTACAGCTCTGAACCGTTTCACATCCATACCGCAATATGCTTGTCCAATAATACTCTCTGCTTTTGTCGCAAACCAATTTTTCCACTCGACAGTTTACCTGTGCGGTTAGCGGTCCCCTTTCCTGTCTTGACCTATAAACACATGCGCCTGGTCACTCCTTTGTTTGTTACTCTAACTGCTTCGTTGGTTAACCCTTCTTCTACCTGGTTAGTCGGTGTATACAGTCGTCTATCTGGGAATCGTTAACTCTCAGTATTTCACGACAGGTATGCACCGAGAAGCCAGATGTAAGGGGAGAGAAAGAGGGAGAGGGAGAGAGAGGGAGAGAGAGCGAAAGGTAGGGAGAGAGAGAGGGAGAGAGAGAGAGGAAGAGAGAGAGAGAGAGGGAGAGGGAGATAGAGAGAGAGGGAGAGAGAGAGGGAGAGAGAGAGGGAGAGAGAGCGAGAGAGAGAGCGAAAGGGAGGGAGAGAGAGGGAGAGAGAGTGAGAGAGGAAGAGAGAGAGGGAGAGAGAGGGAGAGGGAGATAGTGAGAGAGGGCGAAAGGGAGGGAGTGAGAGAGGGAGAGAGAGAGAGAGGAAGAGAGAGAGGGAGAGAGAGGGAGAGGGAGATAGAGAGAGGGATACGGAGAGGGAGAGGGAGAGAGAGAGGGAGCGAGAGAGAGAGGGAGAGATAGAGGGAGAGAGAGAGGGAGATATGGATAGAGAGAAATGGAGAGAGAAGGGGGGAGAGAGAGGGAGAGAGAGAGGGGAGAGAGAGTGGGAGATCAAGAGAGGGAGAGAGAGAGGGAGAGGGAAAGAGAGCGAGAGAGGGAGAGCGAGAGAGGGGGAGAGTGAAAGAGAGAGGAGAGAGAAAGGGAGAGAGCGTGAGAGAGAGTGAGAGAGAGGGAGAGAGTGAAAGAGAGAGAGAGCGAGAGAGAGGGAGTGAGCGAGATAGAGAGTGAGAGAGAGAGAGAGAGGAAAAGTGCCTGTGATACACCACATGAGGCATGTGGGGCGCGTCAGTCTACACGTACGACGTTTCCCTCGTACTGTATGAAATAGTCAGTATGGTTGATTGTTACACAGCACACTTCAGGAGCCACTCGCCCAGTGTTCGAGTTGTTGGGGCTGTGTGAGACCCAACCACTGGTAATACACCTGAAGTAGGTAGGCACAGAGAAGCAAGACGTAAGTAGAGAGAGAGAGAGAGAGAGAGAGAGAGAGAGAGAGAGAGAGAGAGAGAGAGAGAGAGAGAGAGAGAGGAAAACTACATGCGACATACAGCATGAGGAATGCGGAGTGGGTAGTTCTACACATGCGAGGCTTCACTCATACTGTTCTCTATGGAATAGAGGCAGTAAGGTTGATTTCTATACAACGAATTTGAGGATCAAATCACCCAGTGGTTGTGTTAAAATCAGACCACCGGCAATATAGTTGGAATATTTTGGCACAGAGAAGCCTGATGGAAAGAGAGAGAGAGAGAGAGAGAGAGAGAGAGAGAGAGAGAGAGAGAGAGAGAGAGAGAGAGAGACAGCGAGAGATAGAGAGAGAGAGAGAGAGAGAGAGAGGAAAAGTGCCTATGACACGCCCCTGTTGTATGCGGGGTCGGTCGGTCTACAAATACGAGGCTTCACTCATACTGTTCCCTATGAAATAGGGGCAGTAAGGTTGGTTGTTACCCAGTGGTTGTGTTAAAATCATACCACCGGCAATATAGTTGGAACATATAGGCACAGAGAAGCAAGATGGAAGAGAGAGAGAGAGAGAGAGAGAGAGAGAGAGAGAGAGAGAGAGAGAGAGAGAGAGAGAGAGAGAGAGAGAGAGAGAGAGAGGAAAAGTGCCTATGACACGCCCCTGTTGTATGCGGGGTCGGTCGGTCTACAAATACGAGGCTTCACTCATACTGTCCCCTATGAAACAGAGGCAGTAAGGTTGATTGTCATACAACGTATTTGAGGATCAAATCACCCAGTGGTTGTGTTGAAATCAGACCACCGGCAATATATACAACGTATTTGAGGATCAAATCACCCAGTGGATGTGTTGAAATCAGACCACCGGCAATATATACAACGTATTTGATGATCAAATCACCCAGTGGTAGTGTTGAAATCAGACCCCCGGCAATACAACGTATTTGAGGATCAAATCACCCAGTGGTTGTGTTGAAATCAGACCACCGGCAATACAACGTATTTAAGGATCAAATAGACCACCGGCAATACAACGTATTTGAGGATCAAATAGATCACCGGCAATACAACGTATTATTAGTTGATACCGCCTTTAATTTTACACGCCTCCTACCCGGCCCCCTTCTTTCTATGTGCTCACTGAACAGTAACACCCAGCACCGGATATAACTACACCCGAGATTTTCTCAGTCACTTACAGATCCGTACATGAGGTGAGTATACGGATTTTTTTTTTTTCTCTATTAACATTTTTACTATTAAACATTTTCTTCAACTAACATTCTTTTCAATTAACATTTTTTCAATTCTCATTTTCTCTTCATTGCTTCTATTTTTCCATGCATTTGTTCCTCTCGTCCTGTCATCACCTTCTAATGTAGTCACAGGAATTCTCCTTGACTGTATGTGGTGTTTGTGAATGTGTTTTTTTGCTGATGAAGGCTAATCGCCGCAACGTTCTGTATGTGTCTTAACTCTGTTATGTAAAGCTGCACTACTTTGTGTCATTTTATATTATTTACACCTCATGTGGATGTGGACGTCAAGAGGAAACCATCACATTACCTTCCCAAGATTTCATGAATAGTCACTGCCATGTAGCTGATTATTGGCTCGTTGGTTCAGCCACAGTGACAGATTAAAACAAAAACATTCCTCGTATGAAAACAGTGAACAACTCCCTGTCCTTCCACTCTCCAGTGTTTATTCAGTATTTATTCTGTACAAGGATCGCCGCACATAACATCCATAGTGCGATCGTAATTAACACTTCTATGATTGTACATTAACACTTAAATGATTGTACATCAGTCTAAATCACTGCTATCATACACTGGCTATACTAGGAAGATGGTCAACTTACAATCACTTGCCCTTGACATCGGCATGGTGCATTCTGAATCGCCGGCAACTCGGCGGGCCGTCACTGACTTGCAATCGCCACTCAACTGACCGTCCGGCTTGTGTCTAACACGTTCGCCTCAGGCTACTGCCTTGTTCAAATGCGAGAACACTGTTGCATTCATCTCGCCTTTTCTCTCGACACATTTCACGTCTTCTCTCTACTGAGAACCCTGGCTAGAGTGACTTTGTCTAGCCGTCTCTTTCCCGTGTACCACACAACTGATGTCACGTGATACGCAACTTCTGTGAATGACTTCCCTTTGTTCCTCATCGTCATCATCTGTTGCTCACCGACTTTTCTCGACCTAGTCGTGTGTGTTCGTGTGAACTGTTCTCACTATGATAATTCCTATTCTATAGTACACATCGGCCTCTCTGGCTGTGGGGTTGCAACACTTTCTCTCTCTAATCCTGTTTATCACGCAGTGTCTCGTAGCGGAGCGAGAGCTGAGGCGGTTCGACCCCCGATCGTGACTTGCGGGATACTGAGCCGGCCGCTCAGAAAGCAATGGCAAACTACTGAGCGTAATCTTGCCAAGAGATCAACATACAGCTGAAAGATGCTGGTGTTGACAGCTAAGTCCTGTAAAGGATATGCTAAAAAAAAAAATAGTACACATGTGCTTACTTTCTTGCTTTACCGATGTCTACCTCATATCGGTTCATGGCAGTCACATATCAGAGGCAGTTCACAACATTAATGGCTATCTTAGGACATCCTCGTCGGGTAGGGACAGTCGTGAGCCACATGTGACACCAGGCCGTCATCCAGCTACTCATGACAAAATCATAATGAATAAACTTAAAATATATACTAAAATTTAAAATGGGAAATAAATTTGAAATAAGAATATGGAAAATTAGGACATTAAATGAGTTGGGACAGTTGAACAATGTGATAAGAGAAATGGAAAGCGTGAAAATGGAGTATATTCTAGGCATAGGTGAGATCAGATGGAACGGAAGGTCAGAATTGCAACCGAAAAACACGCAATAATTTATTCTGGAGGGGATACACACAAGAAAGGAGAACTAATATTTGATTAAAAATAACAGCCAAGTCAATTAATGTTTACTGGTGTATTGCAGATAGAGTTATTATGGTCAAAATGAAAGGCAAACCAATTGAAATAAATATTATACAAGTATACGCATCAACAACAAGTAGCAGTATTAAATTTCTCCTTGCATTATCTACGGGAAGATGCTGGAGAACTGATGGAGATAGCCATGTGTAATGGAGGCTATCCTTTACAAATCAAAGACGTAGAGGTATGTGGCAGGCAGGGGTCTCTTCTGGTGCCAGGAGATTAGTGTCGTACATGAAGATCTCCAGTGACGATATCCTGCATACAGGGCTCTCTTCTGGTGCCAGGAGGGTAGTGTCGTACATGAAGATCTCCAGTGACGATATCCTGCATACAGGGCTCTCTTCTGGTGCCAGGAGGGTAGTGTCGTACATGAAGATCTCCAGTGACGATATCCTACATACGGGTTCTCCGTGGCGAAATGGTTCATCCACCTACGTTACGATCTGGAAGTTGTGGGTTCGACATCGAATACGTCTTATGGTTCAGCCGGGTCTATGTTGAAGGGGTTACGGCAATTCGTATTCTCGCATACCGCGTTCACAACACAGCTGTGGGCGATTTGGAAGCAGACCGCCTTGCGTTGGTTTTCAAACAATGGTATGAGTGCTGGTCGTTCAGAAAGCAATGGCAAACTTCTGAACGTAAGCTTGCCAAGAAGTCACAAACATCCAAACAATGCTGGGGTTGACCGTGACGTCATGTAAAGGAAATGCTATTCACACAACCATCTATGCACTCTATGTGTGATTAACTCACTAGCCGATATTCTTCTTGGCCGGTTTATCAACTCATCCAGCATTGTCTTCCTCTGTCCAGCTCTGTCTCTAATATCTTTAGTCTCCAATGTTGTCGCAATGTTTTCAGTGAAAGGTCAGGGTTATTGTTTAGGACAAACCTGAACACGCAAACTACTGAACGTAAAATTGCCATGACTTCAACAACAGCAGTAACATGCTGGTGTTGACAGCGATGTCCTGTCAATAGGATATTCACTCATTCATTCATTCATTCATTCATTCATTCAGTATCATTGTCACCGTCCTAGATATCTAGGGGAATGAAACTCGGTCTCATACAGGCAACAAACTCCGTTCAGATACAATCTAGCATCAATTATTTACATTATGTTACAGTACGCTGGCGAAGCGAGTTTTCGCAAGCCAGCAATCTGCAAGTTGCGTATCACAGGAGTTTACAATAAACATGATTATCACAACAACTCTATCAGCTATCTAATATATGCATAAGACCCCTAAATACACTGGGTCTAAACTATCAAGTCCCCCTTAAGGTAAGCCCTGTTGCTTCCTCGATGTCCAGTCCGTGTCTGCCTTTCCACACGTGTCGCAATCCGACACGGGTGGTAACACTCTCTGAGTTTCTCGTGGACCCCGCAATCGGTGGGCCCCATCGGTGTCCACGGGGCTGTGGACACACTGACCAGTCCTTCGAGAAGGCTCTGGATTATTCGAGCCTTCGAGTGACTCGGTTCTTTCCCTTTAGCTGGAGTTCTATCCCTTCGCTAGTCTCTCTTACTTTTATGTTGGTACCGCCCTTATGTGAGGCTGTGACAGGAGTCCCTCTCCCCCCCCCCCTGCTTTGATGGGTTATTATATGGTAATTAGTTATGTACTAATTCTGTCATAGGATCACATAAAGTCGGTGTTTGTAGTTTGGTGGATAGTAACTTGGCAACCTACACATCTTTATCAACAACTCATGTATTCTCCCATACACCACTTCAAGATGATTGCTGAAGAGGTCTCTCTCTCTCTCTTCTATGTTCTTAAACATGCTTATCTGACCGAAGTTCCGTGACGTTTGCCAGTTGTTTTTACAACCGCGCCCTTCTCAAGTATCCATATGATACCAAGATATAAAAACTCTGTGTAAGAGAGTTGTAACAAGACAAATGCCTTGGCTATTTAAGTACACTTGCAAATCTTGTCTTGTGTGTGTATTTCGATACATTTTTACTTCCGTATGTTGTATATTGCTGAATATGTAGTTATGCTGTTGTTTTATCACATCTGACTACGTGTGTTCCTGTTGGCTTGTTAGTGTATTGACTGATATGTTGCTGTTTCTAATAAAGTGACTGTATTTTAATTGTTAGTGTTCAGTTTTGAGGTTTGTATAAAGTGTGTGCTCACTGTGTGGTTTACTTCCAAGCGTCACGAGTTGGGATATCCTTTGTCATGAATTACCCAATCTGTGTAATGCATGATCGGGGCATTCCAAACAGTGGCGCTTATATGTAGTGTATTAAATACTAACTATGTATCAACAATTAGACAGGTAATACATTTTTACATGAAAGACGCAGACAAATTAAAATAAATACGTTTTGCGTAAAATTTGTCCGCTCAGTATATCGCTCTCTCATTTAATTCATTCACTCTGTCATTCATACATCTTTCATACAAAATAGTATTTTGTTAAAATATACAAATAAAGTTAAGGTAAGTCTTACTGCCCTTAGAAAAAAACGGATTAGGCGATATGTTCCCTTTAAGGTAACAAGTACTTTTTGTACGTGTAATCAAAAAATGGTTTATAACTTAAATAGCAAAAATTGTGTAGGAAGAATATTTCACCTATGAGTGAAAATACCTGTAATATTATGGTAGAAAATATACAAGTTACAGGTTGACATATTTTATATATATAATTAACTACAAGTGTAATACATATTAACTAATAGTAAATTAATTAACTCCAACGACGATGTGTGTGTTGTCCTCCTGCTGTCCGTGTATCGTGCCATCAATGTTAAGGCTGCGTTGGCCATTTCGTTAGAAACTGGGATTGTGTGGCCGCATAACAAAGTTGTATCAAGCTGAAATTTTCTACAGGTGTTACATGTGTTATCAGTGATGGTGTTAATGATTTCTACTGCATTACCTAACTCACTCGCACTTTCATTCTGGATGTCGCATTCGTTCTGTTGTTCAATTTCTTCATCTGAGGATGTGTCTATTAATGCGGCATTGGCCTGCTTCATCATCTTTCGCCCGTCACAGCGTGCCGAATAGTGGCCATAGCTCGAACAAAAATAACATTTAACCGCTCTCTGATATGCGTTCCTTTTGTTGTTTTGTTTTTCCACTATCATTTGGAGATGATGTGGTTAATTTGGTGATTTGTCACACATCGCGTACTGTTCGTGTGTCAGATGACAATACTGACACATGACTGGCTTTGTGAACTTAGAGCATTGTTTGAATCTATTTTCATTTGGTTTAGAATATTTGGTGTTTGTAACCGCTGCTGTTTCATTTTGGCTCATATTTAACTGAAAAATATCGCGGTTTGCTGTAAAATATGCGCTCCCCTTATTTTCTATTTCTTGGATAGTTTTACAATCCATTTGCCTCAAAAATTTAGAAAAAGGTGTTGGTATTGTGCTTATAATTTTATCAATTATAATTAGCTCCTTCAGTTTATCATGGTTGTTATTTGTTTTTGCTGAGGTTATCCACTTTGTACAAATATCTTGGACTGTAGACACGTAGTCTATGAAAGTTTGGTTAGGCAATGGGGTTAATTTGGAGAACTGTAGTTGATAGCCTGCTGTATCTAGTGAAAAATATTGTAGTATTCTTTGTTTCAAATAGTCGTAATCTTTCCTCATGTCTAGTGGAACTGTCTCTATCACTTTTAAGGGCTCTAATGCTAAATTTCTCATCAGAATAAATGACCAGTCGACTTTTGCGACGTTATGGTAAGTCATCAAACACTCGAAGTTCTCTAAGTATGCGCTTATTGAATCTCCTGAACAAAACGGCTTGACTAGGCCTTTATATTTGTTGTATTTTTGTTCATCTTCTTTACTTCTAATTGTGTTTACTGACATTTCTAAGTTGGAGTCAATTTCCATTTGTTTCAGTTTTATCTGTGTTTCTGCGTTTAATTGGGCTTGCTTGGTCGCAGCCTCGAGCTCCATTTGCATCTTCTTCTCTTGAGCCTGCAGTTGCATTTTCTTTTCTTCAGCTTCCATTTGCATCTTTCTTTCCCCAGCCTCAATTTGCATCTTTTTCTCTTCTCTTTCTGCTTGCATCTTTTTCTCTTCTCTTTCCGTTGCTCTTTCTTCTCGTGCAATATTTTCTGAATGCGTCTTTTGTGCCCATTCTGAAAGTTTTTCCTCAATATATCCTAACCTAATACCTAATTCAATGCAGTGTTCTAATGTTGACATCTTGTATTTTAGTTATTGTTCACTTTATTGAAATTAAATCCCTTTGAAATTAGTTTGGGTGTACAAAAGTTGGTTATCCCCCTTAATGTTTACATTCAAATTTACACGAGCAGGTTTACTTGGTTATGAGATTAGCATATATATAAAAATCAATACAAAGAAAAATGTTACATCAATGAATCAAGTGTGAGTATCGCTTAGGGATATAATGAGCATGAAATCATACTCATCTTATTTTTCCTGGATTCTCGATTGTAGTCTTGATTGGTTTTTCTGTTTTCTCGCCACTGCTGGAGGACAGGTTACATATACACGATATTTAGCGGAACAATCTATGTTGGAATAAAAAAAAATTAGTAACTGTCACTGTAATTGTCACAGTCATGTCAATGTCAAATTTCATAAACATTATCATCATTTCAAATATTTTTGTAGAGGGACTACAATAGCTCATTCACAGATAATACGATGATAGCTGCAAAGTTTTTGACTTTGTCATGTATGAAAGTTGATATATTTTTTTTACTTGGCAAAACCAAGAGCTGTCTGAAAAGTAAAGCTTGTGATTGCCAAAACCGGCTTGCCCCCAAATAGCCTGTCACCGTCCTAGATATCTAGGGGAATGAAACTCGGGCTCATACAGGCAACAAACTCCGTTCAGATACAATCTAGCATCATTTATTTACATTATGTTACAGTACGCTGGCGAAGCGAGTTTTCGCAAGCCAGCAATCTGCAAGTTGCGTATCACAGGAGTTTACAATAAACATGATTATCACAACAACTCTATCAGCTATCTAACATATGCATAAGACCCCTAAATACACTTGGGTCTGAAACTATCAAGTCCCCCTTAAGGTAAGCCCTGTTGCTTCCTCGATGTCCAGTCCGTGTCTGCCTTTCCACACGTGTCGCAATCCGACACGGGTGGTAACTCTCTCTGAGTTTCTCGTGGACCCCGCAATCGGCGGGCCCCATCGGTATCCACGGGGCTGTGGACACACTGACCGGTCCTTCGAGAAGGCTCTGGATTATTCGAGCCTTCGAGTGACTCGGTTCTTTCCCTTTAGCTGGAGTTCTATCCCTTCGCTAGTCTCTCTTACTTTTATGTTGGTACCGCCCTTATGTGAGGCTGTGACAATCATGTCTTTTACAGAACCTCGCTCCCATAACAACCTTCCGGAAAATCTCTTGATCATAAGCAAGATGTCCCGCGTCCGATACACCCATCTGGAGATCATCCGCCACATCCTGCACCCATCTTCTCTTTGGCCATCCTCTTCCTCTCTTCCCACTCCAGAAAAGGGCAGTGCGTTTAATTAATGGTGAAAAGCTTACCGACAATTCTAACCTATATAAACTTCTCCGGTTACTGCCACTCCACAAGCGCCTGCTTTTTAATAAGACCAAACTAATTCACAAAATCCTATTTCAAAATGCTCCAAGCTACCTTTGGCCATTGTTTAAATATAACGCTAGACATAGCGAACGACTAAATATACTTCATGTCCCTAAACCTAGGATAGACTTATATAAAACAAGCTTAGCATACTCTTCCGCTCAGTTGTGGAACAATCTTCCACAAGAAATCAAAGACACCACCAATCATGATACATACATTCGCAACCTGTTTGAACACTACCTTAGTACAGACTACATGCCCCCATAACAAACAACACAAAAAAGACAATAATGGTAACTTATCTCAAACGGCAACTAGCCAAAAAACATTCCCTTATGCATGGCACGTTACACCCTCCTAGGTATTTATAATGCCCATGTTAAACACTGCCTCAGTGAGTCATTTGTTATTGATTTTTTTTCATGCGTTTTAATGTTCTTTTGTTGTCAAAAGTTGCTTCATAAGTGATGTTGAATGAAAGAATGTATGAGAGGAAATAGAGAAGAAGGGCAGAATGTCAGACGGGCCTGCGTGCCCAATTCTTAACCCTTTGAAAATAAAGACTTATTATTATTATTATTATTATTATTATTATGCATATACCCCTCCTTTATTGTTCTCTCTAAACTTTCGTGACACTTCATGTGACTAAAATATTTCAATTTATTTTTGTTCTATCGTCTTTAATAGCCAACCTTCTTCAATATTCAGTTCTTGAAGTATGGATGCACGTGTTCTTTTCTTTAAATAGGATATGCCCCCCCCCCCCCCCCCATAAAAAAAATACAAACAATACATGAACACATCCTTACCTGGCAACTAGGTAAGATCATCATGTAGCATATATCCCACAGAACGTCTCTCTCATCACTGCCCGTCGCAGAGATTCACCATCTGTTGCCAGTTCCCCTCCTCATTTATGTCCATGCCCAAGGCGTCCCCAATGTCCCGTGTTCAATGTCGTGTTGCTCAACCCCTGACTCTTCTCTCAGGAACTACGCCTTCTAACCCGGTTCTGACATGGCTTAACATGGCCACAATATTTCAGCTTCCGAGACATCACGAAATTAGTGATACAGTTTTATTCCGTGGTAAGTTATGTAGAAATAAAGGCATTCATAAATATACAACTCTCTTTATTTAACAAGTAACAGTATAGTCGGATAATGTCTCTTTTGTTCTTGTGTTATTTGTTTTATTCTTCTTCTTCTTTCGCTCGCTTGAAATACAACTATAACTACAATGTTGTCTCTTGTATGAGTCTAACAGTCTTTTTTAGTTCACTCAGCGGTTCATAGAGTTTATCTTCCACTGTTGTCTCTCTAGGCCAGAAGGTATGCCTGGGTATGTTGTAGTCTGGGCTAGTCCTGGAGTATGTGCTCTGCTGGCTGCGGCTCCAAACCACATGTGCAAATGGCTGAATCACCAATCTTGAATTTTCTATACATATTGTTGCGTAATCTGTTGTGCCCTGTTCTAAGGCGCAGAATAATGACTTGTTCTGGTCTGTCCATAACGTGGTAGTCGTCTTGAGCAGGGCCTTCTGACTGATTTGAACATTCTTTTCTTTTGGTGGTATGTAATGGGCACATCAGGCTGTTCTTCTTTTGCTCATTCCTTAGCCAATTGATCAGCTCTGTCGTTTCCGAATACTCCACAGTGGGATGGTATCCGCTAAATGGTGACCTTATGCTGACTGCTAAGTTCAGAAAGTAGTGTCCTTAGTACTGGCAATTTCACAGACAGGGGCGCCTCGCGTACTAATTTTGCATCTGTCAACAGCACCACAGTTTGTGTACCATGGTTGGTATTTAGTAATTTCTCTGTTGCTATCTTGATTACCTCAATTTCAGCATCATAGTTATGACAGTACATTCCTGTTGGAACTCTGGCCGTGTCTCTAGTATTATTTGGTTATTATATGTACACTCCCACTCCTCCATTTCTGACAGCATTTTGTGCTGACCCATCCGTGTAGACTCAGATCCAGAGGTCTTGTGGGTATTCTTCATCAAGGAAGCTGAGAGTGGCTGTTCTGCACTGTACACTGTTCTGTCCTTCCTTGTCAAATATTCCTCACGCTTCAGTCAGGATTTGTAGTGATAGTCTATGTGCATCTTTCCATAGAGTTCGCTCTGGAATAGTTGTTAGGGGGATACCAACTGTGGGCAGATAGGTGGTTTCTCTGCAGAGTCGTTTCGCTTGGTGGATAAAACTACTTCTTATGTTTTTAAATTAGATTTACTAAATCAGATTATGTTATTCCTCTTCTTCTATTTTCCTGTTTGTCCCTAAGGTCCAGGCCACGAATAGAGTTATGGATGGATGTCTGGTACATTCCTCATCATCCCTGTGGGGCCTGTACCATCACCATCATGTGCCTTATACAAGGTTCGCCTACCCACACGATCACCAGAGTCTGGGATCAGCAGACCTGGCCATGAAAATGTTATTCCCGTGGAAATCACATGGGAGACGTCCCATAGAATGGAATGGGATGGGATGGGACAGCTCACATTTGTATTTCCCATGCGACAGTAAACATGTTATAGCAACTTGATCTCCGTCAGAGCTACCCTGAATTTATTTTATTAATTATTTTTAATAATTATATTTTACCTTTTTAAAGCTTTGTATCCTTCGTTTTTCTTTATATATTTATATTTTTTTTTAAATTATTGGAACAAAAACGAACATAGGTTTCCATTGCTAAAAGCAAGTGCGAAAATTGTTTTGGCTATACCGGTGTCATCAACAGCAGTAGAGCGATTATTTAGTGCAGCTGGATTGTTGTTGAGTAATTTACGAAAACGGATGTTACCATCTCTCGTTTTAAACTCTGTGTATATTCGATTTGCATGTAAGATGAAAATTGTGGAAATGGTTCAGGGATACCTGGATTAACTGAATTATTATAAACAGTCAGTCAGCAGGAAATTGACAATGTGCTGAATGAGCAGAGTGACTCAGAAACAGAATGAGAGTGTCAGAATGACACTCAATTGTCATATTTAGATTAAACGTTTTTTTTAAAAATAGAATACGCTCTAATATTACGAGATCGAGTCAATATGTAAGTCACACAGGTCTGTGGGACGTCAGGTAAATGTAGTTGGTGTTTTCAACAGGTGTCATTTGGTAACAGCAACATCGAACTTTATATTCCCGTTCGTCAGATGGCGCTAGGTGTCTCAAGTGCAGGCGCAGCGCACAAACACAGCGGCAGCTGTACTTACGGAGTTTACAACCAAAGAACAACGTGCTGTTGTGCGTTTATTGTAGGCAAAAGGACTGCCTGCAAAGAACATTCATAATAAAATGCTTTCTGTTTATGCTGACAAATGTGTGTCCCGTAAAGCGTGCTTCAATGTAATGGAAACATCCTTCTTCGCCTTGTGTCCAAAAATTCAAGGTTACGCCATCAGCAGGGAAGGTTATGCTGACAGTGTTCTGGGATTGTCAAGGAATGCTTTTAAACAATTTCAAGACGAAAGTTGACAATGTGAATTCTGAATCGTACTGTGAAGTTCTATCAATGCTGCATGATGCAATTTGAAGAAAACGTCCATGACTGCTAACTAGAGGAGTGTTGCTTCTTCATGACAATGCCAGACCACATACGGTTCGATTAACTCAGGAGAAAATTTACCAACTAAGGTGAGAAGTTCTGGAACATCCACCTTACAGCCCCGACTTAGCCCCTAGCGATTTCCACATTTTTGTTCACTGAAAACCCACCTTGGCGGTAGACATTTCACGAATGACGCCGAAGATGAATGTGAAGTGAAAACGTGGTTTAGAAAACAGTGGACGCAGTTCTATGTAGCCGGTTTAGGAGGACTCATAAAACAATGGGATAAGTGTATCAATGTTGGTGGACAATTATGTTGGGAAATAAAGGGACAATGCACGTATAAAAATAAACTGGTTTCAAGGTGTTATCATAGTTAGTTCTTTGTCTATAGCCATTTGTGACTTACTTATTGACTGTCCCTAGTAAACGTAATTTAATAAAGTAATTTTTTTATTTAAAATTTAAATTGTAATTAAAAAATTATTTAAAAAATTTGTAATTTTTGTAATTTAAAAAATTAATTAATAACAAGGGAATCTTTGTCAGGCGAGTCTAGCTTACTATTGTCTCTGTAATTTCATCGGACCAGTTTGATTGGGGTGTTTGACGCTACACAATTCCTGGCCAGTCAAAGGAATGTATTCATGTAATGATTGTGTCTATATATATATATATATATATATATATATATATATATATATATATATACACCACACACAACAGAAATCCAGGTATCCGAAGAAGAAAGTAGGAAAGCGACAAACACAAGAACACAAACCTCTTCTGTTGTTTGTCTGTCTCTAATTCAGTATTTCAGGATAAGTTTACTATTGTAGCCTGAGCATCTTCCAGTAACCTTGGAGGTGTCATAGAGCATTTCCCTGAAGTATCTTGACATGCTGATCTACTTTTTCTGATGAGACAGATTGTAATTAAGAAAGATGATCCCGGCCATAACACTTGATGATCTCCATAGGAGGTATGGAATTCTACAATCATCATGAATGGAACCTGTCACCATATCTACTATCTTTTAGGTATGAGACTTGTGGCTGAAAAGCTACTGGACTTAAGTTAGGATTACTAGGAGTCGTAACCTAACCTGTCGGTGAGACATGCCTGGGAAGTCAGACATACGATAGTGGTCTGAGCTCGAGGGGCTGACCACGAAAGAGAGAAGAGTCAGTGAGTTGATCTTGGTGTAGGATGTATTATGCCAAGGTGTGATGGATTTATACACCTGGCCTTTTCTTGCTTACATGGACCCCTTTGCTGTTTGCTGTATGCTGTCGGTGGTTGCCTATTCAATGTTGGCCTTTGCTGTTAGCTGGTTGCTGTGGGCGACAGCCCTTTGCTGTTAGCTGGTTGCTGTGGCGACATGCCCTTTACTGTTAGCTGGTTGCTGTGGGCGACAGCCCTTTGCTGTTAGCTGGTTGCTGTGGCGAATGCCCTTTACTGTTAGCCGGTTGCTGTTGGCGACTGCCCTCTGCTGTTAACTGATTGTTGTGGGATGGTTGCCTGTTTGCTGTTGGCCCTTTGCTGGTTGCTGTGGGCGAGTGGCTGTTTGCTGTGGGCTGGTCGTCTAGTAGATGTCCAATGGGGGTTTGGGGCCAAAAGGGTCGGGGCACCACAGGAGCGCCAAAAGAAAGCCCCCTAGGGACCCAACCCCCGGGGGCCCCACCCCCCAGGGCCCCGGAGCGCGACCGCCCGACCGGGCCGTCCTCTGTATCCCGGAGCGCACTCGGGCGACCGAGCCATCGATTCAGAGTGTATCATCTACAGACATACCAAGATGCGCACCGCGAAGAACAGTTGTAAG
This sequence comes from Cepaea nemoralis, assembly GCA_014155875.1. Lineage (NCBI taxonomy): Eukaryota > Metazoa > Mollusca > Gastropoda > Stylommatophora > Helicidae > Cepaea > Cepaea nemoralis. The sequence goes on from JACEFZ010025249.1 coordinate 454,107, forward strand.
TGGCTACGGCTACGTTCCACAGAGCCCTGCAATCGGAGTTGTATGAGGGACTACTGCAAAGTCCATGCAGTGCTAATACGGAAGGGTTCATGCATTAAACCATGTCGGAAATGTGGGAAGGGGGTCAACAACCTCCTAGAACTATGTAAAGAATGTGGATATGACAAGGAATAATCTGGTACTCTGGTACCGAATCTGGTACGAAGAGAATGTAAAGGACTATAATGCAGAGATTCGTCGAATTGCTAAGATTATAGTGGATTGAACTTTCAATTAGAGAGAGGTGAAGTCATCGGTGTACTTACACACCTACCAGTTAGAGACTGACGGATCTGTGTATTTAGCCATGCCTACGCTGATTCAGTTGAAACAGCAAGCCCGCGAGTATGGTATGCCATACAGTGGGAGGAGGAAGGCCATTCTTGAGGAGGAAATAGCCAGAGCGCGTGAGATGGCTAGGGCCTCCCTGCTCGAGAAGAACCCCAATCTACATGGGGCACGTCTCGAAGCAGGGATTACCGCCGCTCTGAGATTCATACACGGCACCGCCGAGGACCAAGCCGCGATCAGGGCCGAGCGCCGACGCCGCGCCCAGCAGCGCGCCGAGCGCCACGCCGCCCTCGAAGCCGAGTTCCTCGAACGCCGCACGCGAGAGAAGGAGGAGACTTTCTACAACAATACACCCGAATTCAAACTCACCCGAGAGGTTGAGGGGAGCTTGAGAAAATATGAAGCCACCGTACCCAAAGACACTGAGTATGAAAACCCAGATCTATTTCTCTGCGCGATGAGACCCGCTGCCAAGAGCATGATAGTAAAAGCACTGGAGGAGTATGGTAGTGTTAAAATGCATCTATATCTCCATCTAAATTACTATCGCACCACCCCAGAGGGTGAACAAATTACAGCAATCGCCACCCATGGAAGTAGAAACTATGAAGTACTGCATGAGGGGGATATTGATGAGGGCCTGGACCTCGCCGAAGCCAAGATATTCGCGGACAGTGAATGCTTCACCTCAGGGGGCTCTGATTGGGCCTATGATGAGTGTGTGCAGCTCGACCTTTACATAGTAAAATACCAACCATTCCGAGGCTCTAGCTACTTCGCGACTCCCAGCTACATTCCACCACGTAGTGTTGTGAATGTGAAGAATGAGGACAACCGCTGCTTTGAAAGGGCTATACTCTCAGCGATCTAACCAGTAGCGCACGGAGAGCATCCCGATAGGCTCAACAATTATAGCACCCACCTGGGTGAGCTAAACTTTGAAGGAATCGAGTTCCCAGTGCAGCTGACCAGCATTGCTAAGTTTGAAAACCAGAATCCTACCATAGCCATCCGAGTCTTTGGATGGAACAAAGGACCAACCATACTCCGAACCAACACACTCCAGCGCAACCAAATCAACCTCTTGCTCCTGTGTAAAGACGACAATAGGCACTATGTCTGGGTCAAGGATTTGGGGCGGCTTCTATATGGAAACAGCAAACATAGGGGTAAGAAGTATCCATGTCTCAACTGTCTCCATGTACACTCCTCTCAGGAAACCTTAGACCAACATGAGCCACTCTGTCAAGGCATCAACACAGCCAGTCAGGTTAATGTCATGCCTAAAGAGGGAAAGATGAATTTCAAGGCCCTCCAGAAACAGATGAGGGCGCCATACATCATATACGCAGACTTTGAGACGTTGAACGTTCCCGTACATGGCGCGGCAATGGATCCAAGCCAGAGCAACACGCGACAACTGGCCCAGCAGCCCCCCTGCGGCTTCGGCTACACCATTGTACGCTGCGACTGCCTCACCACGAACCCTGTCGTATATCGGGGGGAGGATGCTGCCGACGAATTCCTCAAACGCTTAGGACGAGAGCAGGCCACCATCCACCACAAGTTACAGCTGCCGGCACTGATGGTGCTGGGGCAAAAAGACCGTGAAGACTTTGCCTTCGCCACCACCTGCCACATCTGTAAAGAGCCGCTGGAGGAGGACAAGGTGAGAGACCACTGCCATATTACAGGCAAATACCGGGGTGCAGCCCACAATGGCTGTAATCTAGCATGGCGCATAAACAGAGACAAGCTGAGGATACCTGTAGTCTTCCACAATCTCAGAGGATACGACTCCCACATCATCATGCAAGCGGCCGGCCGTCTGGACTGGGGAAAAAGAACAGTCTACAAGAAGAAGAAAGACGGCCTATGGCAAACCAAACAAGTAGACAACACAACAATCACCTGCATACCAAACACCCTAGAGAAGTACGCCTCCTTCACCATCGGGCAGCTGCAATTCATTGACAGCCTACAGTTCATGAATAGCTCTCTAGACACCCTGGTAGGGAACCTCAGCGAGCTGACACACTGTGGCAAATCAATGGCCCTGACACGTAGAGGCAACGACATAATCTCAAGATGTGAGACGTGCAACACTGAGAAGCACACCCCCTGGGCTGTCTTAATGAGCAAGTTCAGGGCCACGCTAAGCCAGAGCCAGTCACATCTCCTTCTCCGTAAGGGCGTATACCCCTACGAATATATGGACAGCTTCGAGCGCTTTGCAGAGGACCGCCTACCACCCAAAGAGTCCTTCTACAGCAAGCTCACCCGAGAAGGAATCAGTGACTCTGACTATGCCCACGCCCAGAAAGTGTGGCAGGAGCTCGATTGCAAAACACTCGGAGGCTACCACGACCTATACCTGAAAACAGACGTCGGTCTGTTGGCTGATATGTTCGAGGTATTCCGAGACACCTGTATGGAGGTATATCAGCTCGACCCAGCCCACTACATCAGTGCACCCGGCCTGGCATGGGACGCGCTCCTAAAAAAGACGAAGGTGCAACTCGAGCTCCTAACCGACTTGGACATGCACCTCCTCTTTGAGAAGGGACTCCGAGGGGGTGTGGCCATGGTCTCCAAGCGGTATGCTAAGGCCAACAACCCCAAGACTTCAAACTATGACCCCACAACACCCAATTCGTGGATCATGTACCTAGATGCAAATAACCTGTATGGGTGGGCCATGATGGAATACCTCCCCACCGGAGGGTTCCAATGGGCCAATCCAACTCTCGAGGAGGTACTCAACACCCCCGACAACGCCCCAGAGGGATGGCTTGTTGAGGTTGATATGAAGTACACAGCGCACCTACATGAAGCCCACAGCGACTATCCGCTAGCTCCAGAAACCATGACCATCTCAGAGGCCTGGTTGAGCCGCTATCAGCGCGAGCTCCAGAACAAGCTGGGGGGTAAGTTCACGGAGCAAACAAAGCTGGTACCTCATCTCCACAACAAGGAGCAATACGTCGTCCACTACCGCAATCTCAAACTCTATCACAGCCTCGGTTTAGAAGTCTTCCAGATCCACCGAGCCATCAAGTTCAATCAGTCCCAATGGATGAAGCCCTACATAGAGATGAATACCTCTCTACGAGCCCAAGCCAAGTCGGAATTTGAGAAGGACTTCTTCAAGCTGATGAACAATGCCGTCTTCGGGAAGAGTATGGAGAACGTTCGCAAACGCATCAGAGTCAACCTTGTCAGGGGCACCGAGACTGACCGACTTCGAAAATTACTCGCCAGCCCCAACTACGAATCGTGTAGAATCTTCAACGGTGGACTGGTGGCGGTGCACAGCATCAAGAACAAGGTCCAGCTGAATAAACCCGTCTATTGTGGGCAGGCCATCCTGGACCTATCCAAGCATCTCATGTACGACTTCTGGTACAACCGGCTTAAACCCCAATACGGTAATAGACTCCAGCTCTGCTACACTGATACTGACTCCCTTCTACTTCAGGTGGAGGAGGATGTGTACGCGGACATGAAGGCTCCCCCCGACTGGTACGACTTCTCTGATTATCCGCGTGACCACCCCAACCATTCGACTGTGAATAAAAAGGTGGTTGGCAAATTCAAAGATGAATGCAACGGTCGCACGATAGCTGAGTTCGTCGGTCTCAGACCGAAGATGTACTCAATCCTAGAGGAGGCCAACAACATCAAGAAAGCCAAAGGAGTGGCTCGGGCAGTTGTGAAGAAGGACCTCAGACACGAACACTACAAGGACAGTCTGTTCGGTCAGCGGGAATACAAGCACACACAGGTTGCCATACGAAGCAAGGGCCACCAGATAGGGGTTTATGAGATGAACAAAACCTGAGCCCCATGGACACGAAGAAATGGATTTGTGCTGATGGTATCAACACTAGGGCCTACGGCTACCTAGAATCCTACTAGGGAGTAGCTGTGTGTCTGGACGAGAAGCACAAATCCACGAGCTGGTCCATCTACGAGGTAGTTAGAGAAGTCCATAGAGTGGAGAACCGAGGGATGCATAACGGGCAGATGGCCAGCTACCAACAAGAAAGGCTGGGCCTCATCGCTTAGGGAGGATCCGATCAGGAGGCATTTGGGTGTCGGGAGGAACAATCATCAGCTCTTCGCGAACGAAGTGTCAAAGACTCGACCGCATCCCCTTCGCCAGGAAGAGCAGTCAATCATGAAGAGACCAGGAGGGGATACGTGCCCGAGGGAAGGGCATGGGACACGCGACATGAGACACGCAGGCGGTGTTCAGAGAGTTAGCACTCTAATCACGATAACATCACGCCTCGTGGTAGCCACAGAGAAGTTGAGTATACACTCAACTTGCCACGTCTGCCATCAGCGTGCCATGTGAGGCAACACGCACCAAGGTGAAGGTCAATCCGCGTGGTGTGTGACCACGGGAGGAAAGATTGGCAGACGGCCGAACGGGACTTGTAGTATACACCTCGTTAGAGTAGCGATAGGGGTATTTGTGTTTATTTGTGTAGAAAGTTAGCATAGGGGTAGCAGCTCGTGATAGATAATACTGTGGCTGTATGTTGTGTGTTTCAATAGCGACTGTTCACTGCTTGTAGCGAGCCAACGGCAATAAATGTACCATTTAATTTCCTCGCACACGACTTGCAAGTTTTCTTGTATGGTGTGCCAGAAGTACCCGATGATGCCTGTCAGTTGAGTTGTTGACAGGCAAGGGTAATTGTGGTTGTCAGAAGTGAAGCTTGAACGTAAGGTCAAGCTAATCCACTCATCCACGGGCTCTGGACTAGGGTTTAATTTTTGTAGTGACGGTAATTTGTGCAAACGAGTGCAATTTGCGGGCTAGAAATATGCCTATCGTGACGAAATATAGTGTTTAATTGTGTTTATTTAGTGAAATCATGTATTCTGCAAAGCTGTAAGTATTAATATTCTTGTTTTCTTATATTTATTTATGTATTTACCAATTTATTCTTGAATAAGCACCAAACATGATTCAGGGCGGAGCGATACACCGCCAGCCGACAATATCGATTTTTGGAAACTAAAAATAACACTGTGCTGTGACGTGGAGTGATTGACAAACAGTTGGCCTGCGTCATTAGCATAAAGCCATCGAGTGTTAACAGGATCGCTTAGCGGCTGCCCGCCTGAATCTGTGCTTTATATCGTTTATTATTTATTTATTTGAATTACTAAATGAATATATTTATTTATTTAAACATTATTATGGTATTTTTATTCATTTAAAAGCAGTTATTCATATTTTTGGTTCTACTTTTCTCTTTGTTTACCGTCACGAAGGAACTATTTTTTGCCGAGCAGATGAGACTTGGCTGCACAACGCTTACAGAAATTAACTAAGTTAGTAACGAAAGCCAATTACTGTTAGAACAAAGACAGGACATTGACATTAAATTTAATTAATACATATTCTAGTTGTTCGTGAGTCTGTCATTGTCTAAGTCATTGTCCTTAGTTGTCGAGTGAATCATATCGTGCAGTAGACGTGTTTACTACTGCCCTGCATATCAGAGGGCGAGCAACAGCTGAGTACTTACGCCGATGTGCCAAATATAGTGTCCTACTTACGAAACGTGTCTCCTCCCGAAGGTACCAAACAAGGTGACCGGTGTCAACGGAGCTTACGTTCCCTGATTCTCGGGAACATTAAGTTGAGTATACCTATATTTTTGGCATGCATTGTGATTAATAGTGCATCTCTTTTTCAGCTTGTGATACAGTATCATATTTTTTGTGCTCTGATATTCCAACATAGAATTTTGTGCAACACATAAACTGGAAATAAAATTAATATTCCTCAACGAGGAACAAATAGATAACATTGTAGATAAATAGGTAAATAAACAAATCAGTGTAGGTAAACGCTAGCCAATTACCAGATAACATGGCGACTTTAAGTGACTTTATAAAAGATGGTAAAGAGCTACAATACACAGGTAAAGAGCTACAACAATATGCTGATCAGAAATTTAAAGAAGCAAAAGATGCTGAGACAGCTGAACGTATAAGAAAAGAGAATGCAGAAAGAGACGAACGCGCACGAGAAAGAGAACAAGAAAGACAGCATCAAAAAGAGATTGCTCAACTAGCCGAGATAACAAAACAGAAACAGCTAGAAGATGACAAACAGATTAAACAACAACAGTTAGAACATGATAAGGAGATTAAGCTAAAGCAATTAGATCAGGAGAAAGAATTGAAACAAAAGGAATTAGATCTAAAGCAAAAGCAAATAGATCAAGAGAGAGAACTAAAGCAAAAAGAGATAGATGTTAGGGAAAAGCAAATACAAGTTGAATCAGAGACACAGTTAAAGATGAAGGGTATGGATGTAGACTCACACGCAGAGATCTCTGCCACTAAATTAAGAAGTCAACAAGAAGAAAATAAGTTCAACAAATACAAAAATATTATCAAACCATACTGTAAAGATGATTCCATATCAGCCTGGACAGAGAATGTAGAGTATCAATTTAAATATCACCAAGTTCCTTTAGATATGTGGGCTCCGATTTACATGAAGAATCTAAGTGGTGAGCCCCTTAAAGTAATAGAGTCTATTCCTATTGAACTTAGATCTAGCTATCAATACATCCATGATAGGATTATGCAGCACTTTTTACTTGATGCCCCTGGGTATCAGGTTCAGTTCTCAAATTTAAAACCTAAACCTAGTGAAACTTTTATAGATTATTTTTCAAATGTGCAGAGTGTACTAAACAGGTGGCTTAAAGCAGCTAACATAGGTAAAGACTTTGATAGATTAAAAAACCTAATAGCTATGGACAAGGTTATATCTACTATACCTTCTCCTTTTGCTAAGTTTTTGCAGCAGTCAGACATTGAGAACATCGAGCAGTTCGAAAAAAAAGGCTCAGCATATTTTTCTTCTAACAGAGAGATTTTTAAGACCTCAAGTGACTCTGAAATAGTTTCCTTTGTGAAAGACCAACCCAAAAACCATCAGAGCAACAGAAAACCTTTTCAGAAATATGATAAGAAAGACAGAAAAGTGGCAAAATGTATTTATTGTCAACAGATGCATGACACTTATTCTATGTGCGACAAATCGCCGAACTATCCGGCGCATCTTGAAAATGTTATCAAGAAGCAGCAAAATAAAAGATCGGCATACAGGCGGGCAATCAAATGTTTTTTTTGTTCCTGTTATGGCCACTATTCTAATAAGTGCCTTGGCCGCCAACGTATGAAAGCTAACAATGCTATTTTGATTGACACCTCTTCAGATAGTGGTAGTGAGTATGAGTGTGAGGGTGAAAATGAAACTGAAGTTGACTTGCCTTTCAACCAAGCTGAGGATGTGTGTGGTGCAAACGATATGTTAAGCTTTGACAGCTGTGAACGATGTCATCAGTTCCATGCAGACGGAAAGCTGGAATGTGGTTATACAGTACCATGCTCATCCGAGAGTGTAAATGCAGCACTAGCCTCCAGAGGCAATTTGGTGTTCCACAATGCAATGGTCAATAATGTACCATGCCAATGTTTGCTGGATAGTGGCAGCACCCTTATTGGTCTTCGAAAAGAACTAGTGAGTCCGGGTGATTACACAGGTGACACTGTGAAATGCCGAACCTTTTCGGGTAACGTTGAGATCTACCCTTTGGCAAAAGCCCACATTAATACTCCTTTTCTTTCGGGTACCTTTACTTGTGCAATACTTGACAACCCTTGTACTGATTTAATTTTGGGGTGCTTACCCCAACTGAAACAATGTACTAGTGATGAAATAGTTGCATGGGAGAAATTAAATGCAGCTAAGGCAACAACCAGAGTTGACACTTCAAAACATCATGACCCATTACAAGATGAGACACTACTGATGCTTTTTCCAACCAGCACAGATGACACAAACACACAGAAATTTATACACCAGCAGAAATCTGATCTTAATGTGTCTCCATATTTAAATTTAATGAAACAAAGAGCCAAAATCACCAAACATACATCAGTGTTATCTAGATTGAAGAATGGCATTTCAACTAGATGTCATACTACAGGTAACCATGAACAGGTGTTACCTGAACAACACCGTTTAACTGTGCTAAAGAATGCACATAAAACACCGTGTGCTGGTCATCTGGCATACAACAATAACAGGCCAGGTTTTTTCAATAATATAAAATTATTTTGTCATAATGTATTTGCTTGTAATGTCTGTCAACAATTAGTACGAAATGTTTAAGAGTGGACATCCTACAGCTGAAGTACAACCCTCTACACTGGCACCCAAGCCATTTGATAGAGGAAGGGTCAGTTCTACCACAAGCACACAAACAAAGGTGCGAAAACAAGTGATCTTGAACTTGATCAAGACAGATTTAGGCTACTTCCATACAAACGAAATGGCAAGGACCATTCAAGGTGGTACATAACCATGGTACATGTTGACGATGAAATATCGATAAACAGACACTTAGAGATATTCCATGTCAACATGCGAAAACCTCACTTTTCAAGACAAGAGACAGAAGTAGTGACAGACGAACAGAGTGTACCAACACCTAGTGATCAGACGACAGGCATACAGAGCGCAACTACACTAGTTAGCGAGACTGGCAAATCCGACGAGGGGCATACATTTAGTGAACTGACAGAATACACATGAATATATCAGAATACTGATGACTGGACAATACACTTACTGAAACTGAGACATGCCTTTGACAGAGTGCGACTCTTCGGTCTCGCTGTCAAACCGAGCAAAGTCAAATTAGACCTAAAAGAAATTCATTTTTGGGTCATGTCATTTCTCAAGGTCAACTAAAGACTGACCTGAAAATTAGTACCAAAATTATGAATCTGACCATGTCTAACAGAAAGAAACAGGTCAGAAGCCTTCTGGGATTAGTAAATTACTCATAAATTAAAATTCTATATTCCAATGTTTTAAAAGCATTTGTAAAATGAAATGTCAAAGATGCATTATTAATTTCTGCATTGTCAAAAATGAAAATCTTTTTTTTGTAATATTCCAATCCTCCGCTTGCCTAATCCTAGGCTCGTTTATTATTCTAGGACAGATGCCAGCAGTACTAGGCCAATTTTTTGAGGGCATCTTCCATCCGATTTGCTACGTGAGCCGTAAGATCACACCTGCCGAGTCCAGATATTCCATATCACAGTTGCAACCCTAAGCGTCATCTATGCGGTGAGAAAGCTCCATCTAATTCTAACGGATGTTCACTGCAGTGTCCAGACCGACAACTCCCCGATCACGGTCATACAGAGTGGTGTGCATCGAAATGACCAGGATATACAGGTGGTCACTAATTTTACCATCTGGGGTAGAAATACCTGAAATCCCACATATAAATGTAGAGTGATAGTTAGTACATGAATACATTATAATTATTCTATGTAAAATAGGGTACATATACATCGACAGTATATGCTTAATCATGTACCAAGAACAGTGAACTATCATGTGTCCGTAGACATTAAGTCAAGAACTGTGCTGCAGAACGTAAATATCACCGTGTGAACAAGGACAGATAATTACCAACTAAGCTCCATTCCGGTGTACCATTGGTGTGAAACGCAGAAAACAATGTCAGAACAGTGCTTAATTACAGACAATAAAAGGCTGAGCTACGACACCAGCGAACTCTACACGTGCACTACCGAGAGAACACTATGATGACTGTGCAAAGTATTTCAGATACCCAGGCAAAGTGTGTAGATATATTATGCCTATACAAGCAATGTACAAACATGAAGGCAACTACTAACCTGTGGAAACTGAATAACATGTATATAAACTTAATGTGATATGTAATATAATATTTTAAGATAATGACAAAATAGATGTAGGTTATGGAAATATAATAGTTCTCATTTATTTTAATAGAATAGTTATTACAGTAGTTGTAACTTAAAATATTAGTTTAGATATGACAATAGTTAATTACTAGCTAAAATAAAATTATGATAAGAATAGTACCATTTAGATTATTACATTTCATTTACCTTCAGTTTAGTTTAGTTTATTCCATCTTAATGAAACCATACCATCTATTAAACATTACCATTTATTAGTATCATCATTTTACATCACAATAGGTTAAAAAGAGTAGATAAGTGAACATACATCATTTACACCATTTAGATTAAGAACATCACTCATATAATGCCATTGTACATGTAAAAACATTATTTAGCATAGTATTTAGAAAATTACATAATTTGTGTTCACATCATCCATGTAATTAAGGTACATAACTCACATCACATCCATTACATTTAAATAGTTAAATTACTTCCCTTAGATTAGATAAACATAACGATTAACATAAACATATCATATAATTAACATGACAAAAATTTAGTTAACACATTATATATTTATTTATAGAAGTAGTATTAGTATGTTAGAATGTAGAGTGCTATGTTAGTGTAATATAGTGGATGATGAGACCAAGGGAACAAACCATCAACCCTTTCTCATCCGTGTAAATATATTGTAAATACATGACTCGTGCAGCGATTTTCGCACAGTCAGTGAGCTCAAATTTCTCAAACTGAGCCAAATCTGTACAGTGTCACTCCAAGGTTTTTAAATAATCAGAAGAATTAGTGTGGAAGGATAATAGATGTGTGACAGAATTAAGGGTGAAAGCAGTGTGACAGAAGTGTGAAAGTGAGAGCGAATGGAAAATAGACAGGAAGAGAGTGAGATTGGTCAGCGAATTCTTCTGCTGCCTGGTTCGAATTTTAATATTTGTCTGTGTTAGTGTTGGTTTTCGTTAGTGAAAATGTGCTAGTATGAATGTGTGTCTGCAATATAGTTTAGAACTTACATTACAGTATTTTGAGTTTCATAACAAGGGAATGTAGTCACGAATTAGTGTTATGCACCTGTTTGTGGACGCATTTAACCAAATTATGACACTTAAAAAACTAACATACATACACATAGGACTTAGAAACATAGTTTAGAAGTTAGATTAGTAAGTTAATTACATCCAAACACGCAAACAACCAGAAAAACAAACATATAAATTACATACACTTTTTGTAGATCAAAGGGAGATAACTTCGGGTCAGGGGACATAATAGACAACGAAGAACTATCTTAACAGTGCAATAGAACTTTACACGCGGAAGCGATGTAGGTAAAGCCTGTCGCACACACTCTTGTATAAAGGTTGTTAAATATTATATGGGGGACATGAAGCAATTCATGTGTTGACCCTAAGAAAGTCAACTTTGTATGGGTAGTAAGTTAATTTACTATGTGAGGGCAGGTCTTATAAGACAACGGTCCGGTTCAGACATACCTCTAATAAATATAATATAGCATGTGAGAAGAGGGCTCACGCCAACCAGACAAGTTTGTGGCGATTGCCAGTAGCCACGTAAAGTTTTGCTACATTGTGACAATAGCCAGTAGAAGTCTATTACATTACCCAAAACCAGGTTACCTAGAGTCTTTGACAAAAATTAGAGACACTAATTTTTTATAACCTCTTGCGTCACAACCAATGAGTGAAAGTTGATGACGCAACACAGGAGGGGTGGGTGTGTGTCAAAGACTCGACCGCATCCCCTTCGCCAGGAAGAGCAGTCAATCATGAAGAGACCAGGAGGGGATACGTGCCCGAGGGAAGGGCATGGGACACGCGACATGAGACACGCAGGCGGTGTTCAGAGAGTTAGCACTCTAATCACGATAACATCACGCCTCGTGGTAGCCACAGAGAAGTTGAGTATACACTCAACTTGCCACGTCTGCCATCAGCGTGCCATGTGAGGCAACACGCACCAAGGTGAAGGTCAATCCGCGTGGTGTGTGACCACGGGAAGGAAAGATTGGCAGACGGCCGGACGGGACTTGTAGTGTACACCTCGTTAGAGTAGCGATAGGGGTATTTGTGTTTATTTGTGTAGAAAGTTAGCATAGGGGTAGCAGCTCGTGATAGATAATACTGTGGCTGTATGTTGTGTGTTTCAATAGCGACTGTTCACTGCTTGTAGCGAGCCAACGGCAATAAATGTACCATTTAATTTCCTCGCACACGACTTGCAAGTTTTCTTGTATGGTGTGCCAGAAGTACCCGATGATGCCTGTCAGTTGAGTTGTTGACAGTATGAAACCTTTTTATTTTAAAAAAGGGCATTCTGTTCTCCAGCGATAGACGCGCTATGAGGTTCTTCGTCCCTTTGTGTCATCCGGATGACCGCCTCTTCTGCTGACCCTGGCCAGATGAAGTGCAGATACTACACAGTGATCTTAGCCACTAGACCGAGAAATAAAAATAGCCGAAGATTGTTTGGCCTTTCAAAGGCCGCCAAATATATGAAATTGAAAGTCAACCACTGGTCAGGATCGGATGCTAAAGTTATTCATATATTATTTTAGAATAGCCAAGAAAGCAGATTATAAAAATGTATTGTGCAAAAATAAAGTACTTTTGTTTGTTTGTTGGGGTGTTAATAAGCTGTTTAAATTTCTTTACATTTGTAACCTAAAGAATTTAGGAATAGCAGTAAGTGTTGATTTACAAATGAAATTAACCAAAAATTAACAAAGTAATTGCCAGAAATGTAAATGTTAGAAATATCTTGAGATTGGATAATGTCCCTTTATATGTGAAGTTGTTATGGTGGGGTTTCTAGCAGTGAACGTGGATTGCTATGTCTGTGTATAAAAGCTCATGTTGTAGCTGATTTTTTTTTAAATTTAATAATGGCTCCCCCAGGGACCAGAACCTCCCAATCATGTCCTCTTGTCCCTGTGTGTCACTCGGATGACCGCCTCTGCATGTGGCCCTTGCATACTACTAAACTTTGATCTTACCCGAAGATTATTTAGCCTTTCAACGGCCTGCCAAAAATATAGCAAGTACTTTTACCAATGGCTATCATATTAGATACTAAAGTTACATATATATTATTCTACAAAAGCCAGGAATGCAGATTATAAAAATCTATTGTGCAACTCATCTAATCTCATCTCATCTCATCTCATCTCATCTCATCATGTTCCTCTTGTACCTTGCGGTGTAAAGGTGAAGTATAAACAGCAGGAGAGTGCTTGCTTAAGGACTTCATATATGGATATTTCCATGGACTCTGTTATTCCCTGCGTCCATCGTTTACGTGATCGGCCTCTTCCTTGCTTCCCTCTGGTCTGCACATTATTGCTTGTTGTGGTATACTGTTAATTGGTAACCTACTTGCATGACCAAACCATTTGACTTGCTGCCTTCTAATAAAATCTAGTGCAGCTATAACCCCCACTTTAATCCTGATTTCTTCATTTCTGATCTTATCTCTTCTTGATACATTGAGTATTCTTCTCAGAAATCTCATTTCTGTTGTTGTGATTTTTCTTTTCTCTTGTTCTGTCATTGTCCAGGTTTGGCATTGGTAATATAGAGTTGGTAGGAAGATTGTGTTGTAAAGTGCTTTCTTAGTAGTTATTGATACATGTTTGTTCTTTAGTATTGGTGCCAATGAGTTGGTTTGCCTTATTGCATCTATTTTCGATCTTGTCTTCTAATTTGCCATTTGATGATAATATACTTCCTAGGTACTTGAAACTCTTTACTTGTTTCAATGGATGTTCGTTTTGGTGAATCGTTGTTGCTTTTTCTTCTTTAGTTACAGTCATTACCTCTGTTTTACTTGTGCTAATTTTCATGTTATGTTCCCTGCACATTTCGTTTAGACTATTCATGTGGTCTTGTAATTCAGCTTCTGATTGTGCTATTAGTGCTTGGTCGTCCGAAAACAGGAGTTCTCTAATGGTTAGATTTGCAGATGGTTCTTCTTCTGTATTCTTGTCATGCGATGTTCTTGCGATCTCTGATTGGCTGATTTCCTTACATATGTTGTCTATATATGTTATAAACAAGAGAGGGGACAGGACACAACCTTGTCTTACTCTGGATCTTATGGTGAAGGGTTCTGAGTGACCTCCAGCTGCTCTCACTATGCATTCACTGTTGTTGTATAAGCTTCTACATAGGTTTGTTAGATGTGTACTCACTCCATATTGTTTAAGGATTTCCCAAAGCTTAGTTCTATCTACTCTATCAAGTGCCTTTTCTTGGTCGACAAAGGCTAAGTAGATTGTTTCATTGAATTCGATTGATTTTTCTATAAGTTGTTTAAGCGCAAAAATGGCATCTGTGCAACCTTTGTTTTTCCTAAATCCAAGTTGTGTTTCGCTTAGATGTGGTTCTATAATAGGTTGTTGAGATGAGATGAGAAGATGATATGAGATTAGATGAGTTGCACAATAGATTTTTATAATAGGTCTTTTCTCAAGAAGGTTGCAAAATATTGTCTCAGTATGACTCAACAGTGAAATGCCTCTGTATTGTGTGCAGTCTCTTTTGCTGCCTATGTGTTTCAAAATTGGGAAAATTGTGGCGTTTCCCCAGTCTCTTGGTGTCATTTGTTCTACCCAAACATGGTTTAATAGTCTATGCTGTTCCTACTTCTCTTGCTGCTTCAATTAGTTCATTTTGTATTTCACCTTGTCCCGGTGATTTGTTCAATGGGGCTAATCTGACGGCTTCTATAATTTCTTCTTTAAGTATGTCTGGTTCTAGTTCTTCGGTGGCATCGGTGTCGGTTTCTTGAATTCCTGTGACATCTGTTGGGACGTTGAGAAGTTGTTCGAAGTACTGTTTCTATCTTGTTAGGATTTTTTTGGTTCACTTATCGGTTCTCCATTTTCGATGTTGATTATTTCAGTTGGATCAAAAGGCTCTCATCTGATTCTCACTGGCCTTATCATTGTGTAGAAGTTTCTAGTTGCCTCCGTGTAGTTTTTCTTTTAAAATTAGGTTTTCTCCATACTCCTCCCAGTCTTTTTGTTTTTCTCTCTTTACTATTCTATTCGCATGTCTTCTCGCTATTCTATATTATATGTAATCGCATTCCTGTGTGCTCTTCGACCACTTTTATATTCTTCCCTTTTATTTGTCTTTTACTTTTTCTTTACTTCATCGTTCCACCAACTTTTATTTTCTTTATCCGTATTTTGCGTTTTTTTTTTTCGTTGTTCCACATGTTATTTTTGCAGTATTTAAAATGCGTTAATAGCGTTAATATCGTTAACAGTAGTATTATTTTATCTACTGGATGAAGGAAAACATACTTACCAATAACAAAAGAGTGATAACTGCTAAATAAGAAAAAGAGTGTTTAACTGCTACATAGACCAAGTACAATAAGTAAGTCACAAATGGCTGTAGAAAAATAAATAAATATGATAACAACTTGAAACGAGTTTATTTTTTTACACGCATTGTCCCTTTATTTCTCAACATAATTTCCACGAACAATAATGCACTTATACCATCGTTTTATCAGTCCTCCCAAACCGGCTGCATAGAACAGCGAGCTTTGTTTTCTAAACGACGTTTTCACTTCACATTCCACTTAGGCGTCATTCGTGAAATGTCTCCCGCCAAGGTGAGTTTTCAGTGGACCAAAAAGGTGGAAATCGCTAGGGGTTTAGTCTAGGCTGTAAGGTGGATGTTCCAGAACTTCCCACCTTAGTTGGTTAATTTTCTCCTTAGTTAATCGAGCCATATAAGGTATGGCATTGTGATGAAGAAGCAACACTCCTCTAGTCAGCAGTCCTGGACGTTTCATTCGAATTGCATCATGAAGCATCGATAGAACTTCACATTACGATTCAGAATTCACATTGTCACCGTTCTTCTTGAAATTGGTTAAAAGCACCCCTTGACAATCCCAGAACACTGTCAGCATAACCTTCCCTGCTGAAGTTTTGGACACAAGGCGAAGAGGGATGTTTCCATTGCATTAAAACACGCTTTGATTCGGTCTGGTAGTGTTGCACCCATTATTCGTCCCCATTAACAATCCTGTTCAGCATGTCTTCTCCTTCATCTTTGTATCGACAGAGATGATGCGATGACAGGCCAAATCGGTTCATTTTGTGTTCCTCCTTCAATTGTCTGGGTACCCACCTTGAGTACACTTTCTTAAATTTCAATCGATCATGCATTATGCTGTATGTTGAACCATAAGACCATCCTTTTGCAGATGCTACAGAGTCTATCGTTACCCGCCTGTCACCTCTAATCATTTCCTCCACCCGCTGCATGGATGCTTCTGTTGCAATCTCAACAGGACAACCAGATCGGATTTCATCAACAATTATAGATCGTCCTTGAGAAATTTGTCCACCCAACTATGCACGGCTTTACGGGACACACATTTGTTAGCATAAATTGGAAACATTTCCTTGTGAATGTCCTTTGCAGGCAGTCCTTTTGCCCGCCAAAAAACGCTCAGCAGTACGTTGCTCTTTGGTTGTGCACTCCGTAAGTACAGGCGCTATTTTGTTTATGCGCTACGCATGCGCATGAGACAACTAGCGCTACCTGATGAACGGGAATATAAAGTTCGATGCTGCTGTAACCTAATGACACTTGTAGAAAAACCAGCTACATTTACCTGCCATCCCACATAACTGTGTGACTTACTTAATGACTCGCCCTCGTAACTATGTAGTCAGCCCTCTATAGATTCATACATAACTGTTTACTCACCTCTCTATATTCATATATTTTACATATTATATTAATATTATATATTACTTTATACGTTCACGCCGTCTCCCTGGCCTAGGAGTTAACGTCTTTCTCCGTAATCCCGTATATTCTCGTAAGTAACGTAACCTGTGGGAGAATCGGTAGCGGTTATCGCCACGTTGGTACCTTACGGGATATGTGAGCCGGTGGCTCAGAAAGCAATGGCAAACTACTGAGTGTAATCTTGCCTAGTACATCAACAGCAGCGCAAAAATGCTTGTGTTGACTGCAACGTCCTGTAAGGGATATGCAACATTATATATATATATATTCATGTCGGACTGTTTACACATCTTTAGTAACACACACCCTGTCTGGCCCTCTGGCAACCTAACTATACGTAAACTTTGTATCATAAACAGCGCCACCATTTCTGATCCCACATGGGAACCAAGTAGTCGTGTTTATTTTATTTTGTTTGTCTTTTTTTTTTTCGTTTAAAAAAAAAAATATGTTTGTGTTGTCCTGTCCTTGATAAAGATTCTTAGAATCGAAACGTTGGCCATCCTTTGTGTCCTATAATACTTATGTTTCATTTTATTATTTTGTTATTATTTTATTTATTGATTGTTTCTAATTTTGATAAGTCACACTTTGTTTTCACCTGTGTATGATGGAGTTCTGTGTAAGGTATGTACACTGTGTCTGTGTTTAGTATGTCTCTTCTTGTCGCAGGAGCTAAATATAGCTAATTGTTTGCAATTCATGCAACATATGAGTGCCGGTCGTTCAGAAAGCAATGGCAAACTACTAAATGTAAATTTGCGAAAACATCACGAACGGCCATAAAATTATGGGGTTGAGTGCAACGTCCGCTAAAGGATATACAACTAACTTTTTACTATGTTTTGCTATTACTTTCTAAACTAGAAGTCATCTTCTAAGTCCAGCTTACAGGTATAAAGATTGAACCGTAGTTAGGACACCGTACATATAAGCGCAAGTGCGTTAACCCAGTGGTAACGAAAACCTCTGTACTCCATATTGGAGGAGTAGCAGGAGACAGTAGAAGAATTAAAAAGATACACACGACGATTGTTGTATTAGTTTTATTAACTGAACCAGCGCGGAGTTGATTGTAAACATTAGGCCATCAGAATGACTGGAAATAAACATAAAGTAAATAAAACCATTGTTATCAACACTGAGAGCACCAAGCCACTTTTGAAAATTAATGTGAATGGAAAGCTACTTGAACAAGGCAACCGTTTTTCTTACCTATATCAATTAACAACAGACGATGACATGCGAGAGGCAGCAATAAGTAAGGGAATTTAGACAAAGTTTTTGTTTATTTTTAATTCGCATATCCTTTACAGGACATCTCTGTCAACAGCAGCATCTTTCAGCTGTCTGTTGATTTCTTGGCAAGATTACGCTCAGTAGTTTGCCATTGCTTTCTGAGCGGCTGGCTCAGTTATCCCGCAAGTCACCAGCGGGGGTAGAACCGCTTCCAGTTCCTGCCCGCTACGAGACTCTGCGTGATAAACAGGATTACGGAGAAAGTGGTGTAACTCCTCGGCCACAGAGACAGGCTTAGACAAAGTAACATGCAATAATACTTTGGTTTTTATTAGGGCAGCATGGGCGAATGGATAAGAGCGCTCGTTCTTAAACATCCGGTATGCTGATGCTGAGGTAGGAGGTTGAACCCCTACTCCAGAGAGTAGGACTAAAATGTTGACTTCTTGTCCTTAATTTAAGGACATAATTTACAAGTACGTCTGAAGCCGGATTGCGAGGGACACTGGTAATAAGGAGAAGCTAATCAACGCACAACATTCAATCCATTGATACTACAAGTAGCGTTTATGGAATACGCTTGAGTTCAAAGCGTGCGAGCAGAACAACAACAACAACAACAATTACAACAACAACAAAAACAACAACAACAACCAACAACAACAGCAACAAAAAAAGACATGCAACAATGTGAAACATATAATTATTCTTATATCAAATACATTTAAATTACTAATTAAAATTAATGGCGATCAAGTGATATGTTTACAATATATTATGGTTTGGACTTCCGATTCAATGTCCCAAAGTCTTGCGAAGGTGATTCATGTCTGCGCACAGCTTTGTGTCTCGTGTGCTGCCACCCTTTCTGATGTTGATATTCCTCCATGCCATGATGCCAAACCGCACAACTTAGTCTCTCTTTATACGGGCCTGCGTGCCCACTTCTTGACCCTTTGAAAATAACGTTGTTCGTTCGTTGTTCGTTCGTCTGCCTTTCTTCTGCTCCAACGATTCCGTTGAGACGACATACTGCAGTGTTCCCTTTCTCTGACACGGCCACAAACATACTGTGGGACAAATGTCACCAGAGATTAAAGTGTCTCCAAGCTGGAAATCAGGATGTGAGTGCACGGCAGGAGATGGACAAATGGGAAGACCCTCCCCCGGGAAGTGCGAGATACTCTTCGAGAGGGTGGGGTTGGGGAAAGAAGGGCGGCTGCTTCTGACGACTGGAGACCTGCTGTGAGCTCACTCAGCAAATGTGTTTTCTAGCAATGAACATTGATTACGTCTGCTGGTGTATAATATGTGTTTGTTGTTAAATAAGGGCGTTCTGTTCTCCAAAGCTAGACGTCCCAGGCGGTTTATCATCCCTGTGTGTCATTAGGATGACAGCCTCTGCTGTTGACCCTGGCCAGCTGAAGTGGAAATACTACACAATGATCTTAGTCACAAAGGTCGAGAAATAACACAACTCAAGATTATTTGGCCTTTCAAAGGCCTGCCAAAAATATAAAATTAAATCACATCTACTAACTTCATGACGGGATGCAAAGGTTTTACATATAGTATTCAAGAAAAGCAACGAAGCAGATTATAAAAGTGTATTCTGCAAAAACCAAAGAAATAATGTAATTACATTTGTTAAAACACTGTTGTCTTTTTTGTAAAACAGATGTAAACTAACTTATTGTGGAATAGCAATTTCAAAAGTAATTAATGAAAAATTAACAATTAATTTCCAGAAATGTAAATGCTAGAAAAATCTTTAGATTAGGTTATGTCCCTTAATATGTTAAAAATTATGTCCCATTCTTTAATTAAATTGTGTTTGTTCCTTATGTTTACATGGTTTCCACAGAAATTGTTTGAACAGAATCCTTTATAATTCGGACACCATTCAACTATTATGCTAGCCTGTTGTTATGATAATCTGGACATGCGCTACATAAATAATAAAAAAAAAATAAACAAGCAAAATACCATTTTATGATTTCCTGTGCACAGAATTTGGTTTTCATTATGATAAATAGCGTAATTAGTGGCAGTCTTTTACCTTTTGCATGATGGGAGACATACCGACCAATACCGAGATGTCAAATGCATCTAGAAACAGATTGTTGAACTGCTACATATATTGTGTACAATTATAAGGATGTGAATCGTGTACAGTAGTAAGAAAAGCTGGCAAACATATCTTGGCAGTGGAGATGTAATTTCTGAGGAAAATTCTAAGAATACCATGGAGGGACAACAAACAACACTGAAAAAGTTCTGCAAGGAAAAAAAAAATGAAAACCATACATTGACTGGAGATATTAAACATAGACAGACACGATTATTTAGGGCACGTTTTTTAATCAAGAAGAAAAAAAAACTAGACACCTTAGTAACAACCTACAAGATTGTAATGGAAAGAACAAAAGGAAGACAGAGAGATAAATATCTGGATGGTTAGACCACGTGATATAATCGAGACCAGAACACAAAGCTGATCCACGACTCTGGTGATGGTGTGAGATGGGGAAACATGGCCGAACGTAATTATCTACATGACACATCATGATGACTAACAAATCAACAGAAATGAAAAGGAGTAAGGGCCTGGCTTTATAGAGTTACCACTGATAACGTCACGGGAGTCATCGCTAGAACTTCGGAGTTCGTGCTTTGTACGACGCTTTCAGAAGGCCGCTCTGTGGAAAGACATATGAGATAAAACCTGTTGCAATGAAATCGGCACTCTAGCATGTAAACCATGAGTTCCTATTTCATCCCGCACTCTCCACCGAGTTTCTGACCTTGTGTTAATCACCCGCCGATACAGAACCACCTGAGGACAACAAGTATGAGAAGAAGGTCCGTACCTCAACGGCCAACCCGTCTATTGGTGTGTACAAGTTGACAAACGCAGAATGACTGCTCGAGAAGTATTGCTTTATCCATTTGAACAAGTGTGTGCATTACCGCCGAGGTCTCATACAATTTGTATTTAGTAAGCACATTAAACAGGTAGAATCACATTTAAATATGTTGCATGTCGTCCGAACAACCCCAACATCACTGTCGATTTCTAGTAAATTTTACACTTCAGTATGTTTGCCATTGCAGGCTCGTGGCGAGGCTTACGACGCAATTCATAATGCCCGGCTACCGCGTTCGAACACAGCTGAGGGCGATTTGAAGCAGACTGCCTACGTTGAATTTCCCTTACAAAAAATATAGTGTTTGGTCGGTCAAGAAAGCAATGCAAATATTTTTATTGCGACATATCCGTACTTGACGATCCCTGTCAACACCAGCATTTTACCGCTTGTTGTTGATTTTCTTGGTAAGTGCCAATGAGTCGGGTTCACTTAAGACCTGAGTAAGCAGCAACATAGATAAGGTTGAGACATTAATATGTGATAAATAATCAACGGAGAGCTATAAGGAGAAGACACCGGTAAACGTGGCTAAGATAGTAGCCAAGTCGAGTCGGTAGGACGGAGGGCACGTGATGGGGTTTTGACGCACAGTAGGCGGACATGGGAGAGACAGTTTGGCCGGAAACACAGCCAGGTTTCAAATCGTGGAATCGACAAGACCAGGCGTAATCAAATACGCAGTGTTGACAGTGATTTCACAGAAAATAGGAAACCTACGAGCCACGCGGCATGGCAGCGCTAAAGCGTTGGTAGATCCGTGTTACAGCAAGAGCGATGGCATTACACGACCATGCTATGTAAAAAAAACCCCGCACGAGCAGTACAACAGAATAACGAGGTGATTCGTGTCGCTCGCTGATTGAGGGCCTGGTAATGACGCATTAACGAAACTGTAAGTTGTGACATTGTTTTCTAGTGAATATTAATCAATGGTCTATTGATAAAGTCATTTATTCGTTCGGTCGGCATTTGGAACTGCTGGCCAGATGAATTGCAGATACTACACTTTGATCTTAGTCAAACTTCAGAGGGAAATTTAAAAAAAAAAAAAAAAAAAAAAAAAAAAAAAAAAAAAAGAAGATTATTTGGCTTTTCAAAGAAAGGCCTGCCGAAATATAACAAAGCTGTTGATATCCCGTCTCGATTGAATGCTAAAGTTATGCATATATTATTCTAGAAAACCCAAGAAAGCAGATTATAAAAATGTATTGTTCAACAATTTAAAGTACTATAAGTACTTGTGTTAAAATGCTGTTTATTTTCTTTACATATATACGCATAAAATATTGAGACCTACTAGTAGGGACTGATTTACAAATAAAATTAACGAAAAATTAACAAAGTAATTGCCAGAAATGTAAATGTTAGAAATATCTTTAGATTAGATAATGTCCCTTAATATCTTAAGTTATGCCCCATACTTTAATTTAATTTTGTTTGTTCCGTTTGTTAACGTGGTTTCTTCAGAACAGAATTATTTCTACTTTCGGTCACCACTCAACAAATATGCTAACGTGATGTTATAATAATCTGAACATGCTCTAAATAAATAATAAAACAATAAACACGCGTCGTACCATTTTATGATTTCTTTACATGTGCATAGTATGTGGTTTTCATTATGATAATTAGAGTAAATAGAGGCAGACTGTTACCTTTTGCATGATTGGAAACATACTGACCACTGACCAATAAAGAGATGTCAACTGCAACCAGAAAAAAGATTGTTGAACTGCTACATATATCGTGTACAATTATATGGATGTGAATCGTGTACAATAATCAGGGAAGCTGGCAAACATCTGTTGGCAGTGGAGATGTAATTTCTAAGGAAAATGCACAGACACCATGGAGAGACAAAACACAACAATGAGAAAGTCCTGCAAGGAAAAAATGGAAACCATAAACTGATTAGAGAAATTTAACATAGGACAGACACGATTATTTAGGGCATGGTTTTAACAAACAAACAACG